>JBBPCX010000040.1:34623800-34651640 GCA_037974365.1 Hydrocynus forskahlii | reverse complement strand
CTTGACAGCACTAGTAAATATATATGTGTATATGATCAACTTTGTTTGAGCCAAGGGTAAAATCATGTAAATTCACTTTTTGACCATCTCCTTTAATTATATTTTTATTGCAAATTCCGTTTCACTAAAGAGTCTTTGTTAATCCCAGCAGGATGTTTTGCCTTGTTTCTGTTTTAAGGTTAATAACAATGAGCAACTACTTTGATCTAAGCAGCCTAGATTGGTTGTAGTTGTGTGGAAATTGTTCATGATTGTACAGGAGGTGCTGTGATTGTGAGAACCACTGGAGACAAGCAGTGAGTGGCCTTGTTTGTCTTAATAAAAGTAGCCTAAAATGTGTCCTCTTGTTAGCTGCTTGGTGGAAGATGACTGTTATTAGGGAGATAGGGTAAATGTATTTTAATACAGAGCCCATCAGTGTTGCTAATCTGAACTGGGTCCTCTGTGGAGGTCAGGCTATTACTGAAATTACTCTGACACAACAGGGTTGTGCTTGGCCTTTTCTGACCATGGGATTAACACATCTCTCATATGCTGCAAGCAGGACTTCCCACATCCATTTCTCTTGTTCACTCACCTTTTCCTGTCTTTCAAATTTATGTGAAGACTGGATAACTGAATCTTTGAAATCATTTTGTATATGATATGAGATGCCTACTCATAGATTTTTTTTTTCTTCAAAATTTTAACACTGAAAAGATGTGAGAAACTGAAATAGCACAGGGTGCTATTGGCTGTAGACCATTTGCAGCTACAGAATTCACAATTTATTATCCACCCACGTCTCCATCAGTTCAATATTGTGAGGGAAACATATTCAGATGTCTTTGTCTTTGTATGTTTTTGTTTGCATATATCCTTTGCAAAATTACATATGGCTTATGGTGCCATAAAAAGACATGCCCCTGGTTGGGAAGATTTCACATAGTAAGTATCGATTATGTTGAAGGAGTTTCCTAAAGTTATCAATATTATTTAACAACATTTGAAAGGGAAAAGCTACAGAAGCATAGAAAAAAGCTTGGTAACACTTCACTTAAGGCCAGTATTCATAACTCTTCATGACGCCATGAGAACTGAAATAAACCTACATAAACATTTATAAAAGCTTGTTTCAATAAGTGTCAGTTTTCATAAAGACTATTCTAATAAATTGCTATTTAAAAAATTATGATAATTGTTGGAATACGTCTTCATAAATGTTTATGTAGGTTTTTGTCAGTACTTGAAAAGTTTATGCATATGTTTTGTAACCTTAATTCAGTGAAGTGTTACCAAAATTTTAAACATCGGGTTCGATGGGGTCAAGAGTAATAGTCTGTTCCTTCATCTCGTACAAAAATGCCTCTGCTTAAATTTGCATAGAAGCATTAAGAGAAATCAGAATGCTTTCTGAACAGCAGGGAATTTAAATTAATTGACCAAGAAACTGAATCTGAGTAGAAGATGGACAGTTCAGCTAGAAAATGACCCTAAACAAACAACCAAAATAACATTAGGCTGGTGTCAGACAACATAGGTGAAAGTACCTAGCAAATCCCTTGATTTCCAGAGGATTTTGAAATGGTGAGTCCACCAGAGGGACCCTCCTAACCTTAGAGAATTTTAGACATTTTGCCTGATGGAATGGGTCAAAGTTGAACCGCAATGCAAAAACAAATTACTTATTATCATAGATGTCTTGAAGATGTGTTTGCCAACAACAGCTTTAAAGCAAAGTACTAATGTCAACAGTTTGTGGGGTCTGAATATTTTCTTCTTATCACTTAGTTTTGAAACATGTCTTTGTTTATTTTTTCAGTGTAAAGTGGATATATGCAGTGGAAGTATATTAAATAAGAACAGAGTCTTAATATTTATTACCCTCACTGTATTCAGTATGCAGTGAGTCCTATTTTTGCATTACATAGGTTTGTAAAACATGACACTAACTGCTGCCATTATAGAGAAGGGGAACCATTTTTCATGCTTTGCTCCAGTTTTGTGAGTGGCTCTCCACAGCATTGCCGTCACTCGAGTACAATGGCTGATGTCAAGAGCTCTTAGCCCACTTAGGCCATCAGCGCCAACTCAGACTAAATTTTGATGATTGGATAAGAAAATGCAATCCTTTGAGTATTTTTATCTATTTTAAGTGCTTTATGTGTTTAAAAATATTTTTTTTTCGTTTTTTTATATTTCTTTATTTTTGAAAAGGTGCAAAACTATCACTTTATTGTATCTCAACCTGCAAGCTACTGAATGGCATCCATCTCTATGTTATATAAGCTTCAGTGATGTACTGAAATGATCCACCCAGTTCATTTTCCCAGCACAACCTAAAAACCTACAAGCAGAGCAGCTCAAGAACTTTACATAAAGAAGCAGATGGCATATACAGTAATTTACCCTTACAATTTAATGATGTGACAAGATTCCCACAGCAGCTGTGTTTTCATACAGTTTATATTTACACTGACTGAACAGTAACCCCTCTAAGCAATAGTAAACAGTATCTTATATAACCTATATCTTATATAACTAAGTGTAAATGTTTGGGTGATTTAGATGCAACAAGAAAACATGTTGCTAATTTAGATACATTGTTGAGTATGTAGTGGGTTGTTCATTTATTGTTTTTCTGAGTATCATATAAAAGACATTCCCTCATTATGTTTTGCACTACTGAAGCACTGACCACAAGCGTGCAGCAACCAACTGGAGAATCAGATGTGTTGTTCATAATTGGCCTCAAAATTCTAATATTATAATAGTATTAGAAGTTATTGAAATCTCTTACAAATTTGAGTGGTGAGTGTTTTTGTTGTTGCAAAACAGCCACAGTGCTCTTACTGATTGAACCAAACCTTCTCAGAAAACAATCTATGATATTGCAAGGATTGTAGGTTGCATGAAGGTGAATGGTTGGGCAGCCCCTCAATCCCTCTAAAATGATACAACAGTAATGAAGAGAAATTCTCTGGTTACTGATTTAACCCTTACAAGTCTAGAGTTGACCTATTGTTGTTTTTGTACATTCAGTAATAGTCATTCAATTATATTATTTTAGTTAGTAATATAATTAATTACAGTGAGCTCCATAATTATTGGCATCCTTGGTAAATATGGGTAAAAAGATCATTAAAATGTCTTTGTGGTAAATTAGCACAATTTCATTTCTAAAATCTATTTTTTTCAGTAAATCGTGCTTTTGTCTGTTGTCCCTTTTGTGATACAGGGCAAGTAATCAGAGATCAAACAGAATCTCTCAAGATTCTTCAGGGTTCAAGATACTCTTTTTTGGACCCCCTTCTTCAATTCACTGCACAGGTTTTCAGATGAGATGATGTCAAGTATTCTGGCTAGAAGATCCAACAAGGGTCACAACCAACAACAATTTTGATAATTAGTTAATCTGTTGATTATTTGTTTGATTAATCGGTTAATCGGATAAAACATTTTATTTCCATCATTTTATTCAAACAAAACTTTCTTCCAAACTAACAGTCTTAACACAAATAACACGTGAAAAATGTATTTACTCATTTATGAAATGAGCACAAAAAACATTTTTTTAATTGAAATGTTGCTGGAATGGATCTGAGCTGTAATAAATAAAAAATCTAAGCTGTAATGAATAAAAAAGAAAACCGTAAAACTAAGTGTTAACAGGCTTTGCTACATCAAATAGCATTCAAAACACCACAAACTACAGAGGCTGACTGGTTCTGCAGTAACACTTTCTCACACAATCTCTCTACCTATTTGATAATTGAGAACTACCTGTTGTTATTATTGTCCTAATAGTGGATATGGTCATTTCCAGGCATGTAGCTTCTTTATAGTCACTATTGACAGACTTTTGTGTCATTTCATTTGTCTGTGTTATGAAGGACTAAGGAACTTTGGTCTCTGTGTCACCTTACATTAACCCCCGGCAGTGAAACAAGACACATAGTGTGCATGATGCCTAAGAGTTCCTGAACACGTAGATAGAATTCAGAAAAGTAAAACATAACTGGAAAAATACTTTGGGTACATTTTATTTATAAGAAATTCTAAGGGTTCTGATAACTGTGACATGAGTTCAGTTTTGTCACCTTTCCAAGTCATTTTTACTCCTCATTATCAAGGGTAGCAGTAGTTGTGGAGCTAACTGTACTTTTCCATGTGATTTACATTCTGCATCAACAGATTCAGTTCTGCATTTTTAATGCTTTCACTTGTTGTTCACTTCCAGTGTCCTAAAAGGTTTTTCTGCAAAAACAAGAGCACATAATGTTAGCTTTTCATTAAATTCAGAGATCCCCTTCTATGGGGCAGCTGGTCGCCTAGTGAAGGTGACCATTCTGTCATAAGTGATGACAGTAGCAGTGCTGGGAATCAAAACCACAACTTCCTGATCACAGGGTGAACACCCTAACCACTACGCTACCAGCGGTTAGGATGTCTACTCTACCAGTGGTTAGGATGTCACCCCTGCAATCAGAAGGTTGTGGGTTTGAATCCCAGCACTGCTAGTGTCATCACTGAGGTACCCTTGAGCAAGGTTCCGTCCCCACACACGCTCTCCGGGCACCCCTAGTCAGTGGCAGCACCCTGCTTCACTTGGTGAATGGGTTAAATGCAGAGAAAGAATTGCACACTGTGTGGTGTGGTGTGGTTTGTTCACACATGACTATAAGGGGCCACTTTACTTTCAATAAATAGAAATGTGACATTGGTTGAAAAGTAGAGAAACAGTGTTGATTTGGCCAGACTGCTCATAATATTAATATTTTGCTGATAATACAGAGCTTTTGGCAGGACTACTTGTTCTGAATCATTTCTCTGGCGCACTCCCATTTCCCTTTAGGATTACTCTAGCCATGTCAGAGGTCAAAGGGCATCAGTCACTAATCAGGCCCATGCTGACTCACAGACTAGCTCATTGGACACCAGCTTAAATGCAATATTAAATGCATAACATTTCCGGTTCTGAGTTTGGCTTGTATGGGCTAGCATTTCGTGGAACTTGGGCTGGCATGGGTTCATTTTTTGATGTAGCTGGTAAAAACACATGGCTCACAGCAGGCCTGTGCTTGTGCTTACACGATTGTAATGTCTGCATTGTTGGCAGATCATCTGTGTTGTTAACAAGCATGTTTACCAGGCATATAGGGCGATTCCATTATTATTTATTTTCCAACACAGATATTAAGCTACAGTATTGTCACCTGTCAATAGAATTTTAAACTGTTATGCAAGGTTTGCTGTTAACGAATGCATGTTTAAATCTTAGAAGAATAGTTTGGAGGAAACCTCAGTAGACCAGATGAGACCTGCTTGGTGTCTATTTTCTGTTGTATTGCACTGGAGCTAGGTGGCTTATGTAGCTAATAAGTAAAGGAAGTATTTACCCCACCAATTAGCATTGTACAGGCTAATTTTGTCAGCCAGGGAAGGGGTGGGCCTCTTTTGCGGGTACTATCAAACAGCTGTCAAACTGGGAATGGGAGATGGCAACCAATTTTGTTTTGTTGGTCAAAAGAGGGAAGGTGGCAACCTGTTTCGTTTTGTTGATGGGGATGGGGAATGGTATATGCTGAAGACCTAGGTGTGGTAAGCTGCCATGAAGAAATATTACCAGAAGAACCACTGAAATACTTTCTGACTTTGATTCTGACAGGTGCTGAACTTGTTCCTGGCTTTGTTACTGAGCTCCTTCAGTTCCGACAACCTGTCAGCTCCGGATGAGGATGGTGAAATGAACAACCTTCAAATCGCCATTGCACGAATTCATGCCGGAATCACCTGGCTGATGAGCTTCAGCAAGGACCTCTTCAGAGGCAACTTGGCCAAGCGGAAGCAAAAGGCCAAGGAGGCCCAGATAGCCTTGAAGGCTCCCAGCACTAACCACATAGAATGCAATGGGACCATTGGGAGAATTGGCCGCTATGGAGAGAAGTATATCATTCCGGAAGGAGAGGACAGCTACATGACCAATCCCAATTTAACCATATGCGTTCCTATAGCTCCTGGAGAATCAGATGTGGAGTTCCTTGAAGAAGAAGAGGAGGAGGACACTGAGACATCAGAAGATGAAGAAAACAAACTAGTGAGAATATGCTAAATTACTTCATTATTTGTTTGATCTTAGTTGATTTTTTTTAAATTAAGTTTTCTTCTTAACCCAAATATATTCAGTCAGTCAAGACGTGTTTTGTGTACTAAGTTGGCACTGTTGGTTAATGTAGCTAATTGTGTAAAAGGATTAAACCCTACTGGGTTGTTTTAAAAATAGAATTTTTTATGTGATGTCTGACAAAAATATGTCACACAGGTAATAACCGTAGCAGCTATCTTGTTGCAGTTTTGTCCACTTTTATTGATGGCACACTGGTATGTAGTCTGCATGATGCTAACTCAGAGCTTAGCTTCATTTGCTTTATCATTTACCTACATTAACCTTATAGCTCCAGTGAAAACCTAAAGAAGCACATTTTAGACAACGAATATGTCTTTGCCCCTCAAATGACAGACAGGGTTCACAGGTCAATGGGATGATGTGGCATGTGTGAAAGGGCAGATTGTTGTATGTATGCCAGAGAAGGGAGGGGAGGGAGTCGTGTAAAGGCCTTGGATGCGCGGAAGCTGTTCCGGATTCATAAGCTGTTAAGCTGCACCACAGACAAGGTGATCCTAGCTGCAGCACAGTCACCCTTACATAAGAGATGAGAAATATGTCTGCGCAAGTAGTCAAAGACCAAGAGCCTTACAGAGATTTAGATTTTGAATATTGTATTAGAAATGTATCTTATTGTGTATAAATGACTTATAATGCAGTGCTGACATATTACTTGTAATACATTTTCAGCTGGGTGGACATGTAGAGAGATGATGGGGTAGGGGTGAGAGATTATATTTAGAGTGTCCTGAGACAGACATCACCTATAAAGGCCTTTGTTTTACAGCATTAATGGATGTCACAGTAATCTTCAAAGTCATCCATGCCATGACCATGTCTCCAATTTAATATCCCACTAAAACTGCATGTAAGAGTTGCCATCTGTTGTAGGGGGTATGTACTTTTGGAATTGTAGATGGTTGATTTGTTAGTTTAAAGTCCATGGATGCATTTTTGTAGTTTGATTTTACAGCCTGTACAGTTTTATGCAACAGGTCAAAGTAACGCAGTTTTAGAGAGTAAGCTACTGTAATTTACAGTAAACTAAAGATCTGATTGACAGAGAGTGTGGCCCTCAGAGGGGTGTGCCCAGTGCCCCATGTGACCAGTTGTGTAATCTTAATGCCCAGCAGGCTGGTCTCTTTCATAATGATCACATTGCTCACAAAGAGCATCACTGTCAAAGAGAGCAATCTCAGGCCTCTCACACTCCAGCTGGATAGTGGCATTGTTTTTATTGTTTTTATTTTGGCTCAGCATTCTAGGACATCCAGGACAGGATTTAAAATTAAACAATGGTTATAAGTGCTGAATATCAGATTTGATTATAGGATATTACATTTGGGCGACCCACATAGGAGTCATATGTGTTTTTGTACAGACTCTAATATCAAGATAACGAAAAGAATTGCCAGTTAAAATAATCATAGATAAAAGTGTCATATTTAGTACTCGATTGCAAAACCTTTGCAGTTGAATGCTTAAAGACATCACCTGATTTTGGGAGTATTCCTTGGTGATGAAACATCGGGAAATATATTATTGAAACGTATTATTTTCCTGAGAGTTTTGGAGTTTTTGTCTTCACTAAGCAAAATGGATTATTTCTTTGTGGGTAAAAAGTCTACTTTAAAGTTACAGCTAAAATTTGCAGCTAGCATATGTTTGCAGAGTTGTTAAATAGTGAGTATCCAGTGCTTGATTTTATGTTAGCGTGTTTTCAGAAGACCTTAAGAGATCAATTTCATCCGTGTTTATTCATAGTTATATATCTTTTTAATGATTTTAGAGAGTATAATATGATTCGATATGATATGAGAATATGATTTAAATACTATTCATTTGTTGAAAAATCAGATGTCTCTTTGTGTGCCCCCTTGAGAGTACTGTTTGCTTTCTTTGCACTCCTTTGTCTTTCTGTGCATATTTGCTCTGAATCAGGATGCTGGATTGTCCAAAACAATGATAAGGTGTACCAGCAGTTCAGGGTGCATCATACAGTTTGTAGCAGTTTGCTACATAAATCTGTTTATGTTTATAAAGCTGTTTAGTTTAAGAAAAGTATTGTATGGATAAGGCTTACAGCTTTTTGAGCAAATTTTGGAGAGTTAGTCTTTCCTCAGATTGCCCAGATTGATTTCTGGGCAGATTCTCTTACTGAAGTTAACACTTGCATTCACTTGGTTTTTCATCCCTCACACCTGTTTTTCAAGGTTTGGGTTAGGCCCCTTACTGTAATCTTAATGCTTCCAGTTATCTTAATGCTTCAGAATACCAAGACATTTTGGACAACACCATGCTTCCAGCTTTGTGGACACAGTTTGGGGAAGAACCTTTTCTATTCCAGCAGAAAGTCCTGCTAAAAGAGAATGCCTACAAAGAACTGGTATATTCATTGTAATATTAACTCAGTGTCTATCACTCTCACACTTACACCCCCCCACCACACACACACACACACACACACACACAAAAAGCTCGCTGGCACCTTAATGTAGGATTACAGAGCTGACATTATTGGATTTTGCCGGCACCTTCGGGCCAGTAATCCTAGTAAATCATTTGAAATATGCTGCCATTACCACCCGCGGGAAATCTCTTCAAAATTGCCTTAAGATGGCAGCGCTGGTGGCAATACAGCCTCAGCTTGAGCTCTGTCAGAGACAGTCGCAGTTCATACTCACAGACTGTGGTTAGCATTGCTCACTAATCATCTTAAATAATTCCACAGGCCAGTAACATTTATGGCAGTCCAGTCTACCACACTGTATGAGAGGAAATATGATTTAACCCCATATGGTGTATAAACACTATTGCCCATCTCTTGCATATATTGCAATGATTTGTGATTTCCTGTGTGGATGATTATAGGTTTATCTGGAATTAGAGAAAAGCATGAATGCTTCATGGACGTTGTTAACTGAGTCGATCAGCGCTTCTTAACCAATAAGAGTCATATTTAGTGCTTAGTATCTATTCACATCGTGGAGAATAGAACTGAAAAACAACCTGTCGTCTCATTCAGGAGGTGGTCAGCTTGTCAGAAGGAAGCACTGTGGACCTGAGGAAACCAGGGGAAGAAGACGAATGCTCGTTGTTTGCTGAGGATACCATGGAGCCAGAAGAGTGTTTTCCTGAGTGTGAGTAAATGATCATGTTCAAATGAAAACCGCATTTCAGTGGAATGTCCCCTTTTCCAGGTTTCTTACTTATTTGAGATTACCTAACTTAAACAGGATCAACTATATTTGGGTAAAGAGGAAAGCTATAAATATGACTTTTCCCTGTACTTGCTTAAACATTGGAGAAGCACCTGATCTATGTAATTAAATTCTTCTGGGATGGATTAAATCTGGTGAATCGGAGTTAAAACAGATGTCACGGGAAAGGTTGGGTAACCACTGTTTTAGATCATATTTGACAAAATGGCCTCCCTAGATTTAGGTCACTCTATGTGCTGTTGTCACTTCAAAGCGCTTGACCCAAATCCAGGTCTTATGACATAAGATAACAAATGAGTATGTGAGGACACAGGCCCGTACTCCAAATGTCCTTGATCTGACTGTGTTTGTTGGCTAGTTTCCTTCACATTATTTTTCGGTTGCTGTATCTAATAATCGTAATCTCACCTTGTGCAGTCTGTGTGCGTCGCTGTAAGTGCTGTAAGATCAACACAACACAAGGACTGGGCCTGATCTGGTGGAGGCTGAGGAAGACCTGCTACCAGATTGTGGAGCACAGCTGGTTTGAGACCTTCATCATCTTTATGATCCTGCTTAGCAGTGGAGCTCTGGTAAAAGGCTGCTCACAAATCTCTATGCACAGATAACTTTATAAAATATAAAATCTAGAGGGGAACAGAGAGGGGATACAAGTATGTAGATACTTTTGTTTTTCCAGTGTATGTACCCACTTAATATTTACAAACATATATAGGCTTTTTGCAGCTTTGTTAATCCGTTCTGACTCATTCTTTATGCCAAACTATCCTCAGGACAACAAGGTTCTTGGCTAGGGCATGCAAGCACCACTACCTATTTTAGAAATCATTATTTATTTGTTTTGATTGCACGTATGGGGTCATTGTCTGTTACGTCTGTCTTCTCCCTGTTCTTGAGGAGATAAAATCTTTAAAACGTGCAAATTTTAGACATGCAGCGCTATGCTTAATTTTATAGTAGAGGACTAAGGTATGGGGTGTAAACAATTAGTTGTTCTTCGAAACTCCTTCGCTTTCACCTTGATTGCTTCTTGCGTTGCATTAAATATTCCAAACCATTATTTTTAAAAATGCTCTTAATTTGCACATAAAAATATGTTCATTCAAACTTTACATACATATATATATCATTAAAGTCTAAACATGTTTTGTGTCTATAAATTTCATTTTTAAAATATTTTTATAATTATATCTTTTTTATAATTTTTATATCTTCATATTTAGAAGTGCAAAGTCAAAAGAATTAATTGTGTAAGTTTGGGGTGGATATTTGCACTGCAAGTATATACGTTTTTAAATAAAAGTATTTCATGCAGTAAATACTGAATCATGCATCCAATTACATTGGATTTGCATCACTGGGTTCCAGTAGAAACCTTTTCTGTTTGTTTCAAACCATGTCAATGTCAAACCATGACAAAAATGGTAAAAAATGTAAAGATGTTTTCTTCTTTAAGCAAAACTTAGCTCTTGTTTGACAAAATTCACTATAAGTGAATGAAAAATAAAAAAGTTGAGGTCAATGGTGCATCTGTGTAGAAGTCTAGAGCATTTATAATGAGATTAGATCCTAAACGATGCAATGACAATTTGTGGCCAGAAGTCCAAAAGAAAACACCTACTGGGCATGTTCTTTCTGATGGCCCTCCCTCTCGCTCTCATGTGTGGACATCTGTTAGCTTTCATATATATAAAGTTGCACAGTCTTATCAAATTCTGTGGGAGGCATGTCCAAATAATTTCTTTGCTAAATATACTGCAGCCCAGCTTATCGCTCTACACTAATTCTAAAAATACTGTAGCTGTGTAGAAAAGAGGCTAATAAAACTTAACATTAAATGTATCAAGCCATTTGTCCAAACAATGTAGATTGAATCACTGCTCAATTCATAATGACTGAAGATTGCTCTTTTATCTTTTTCAGGCTTTTGAAGACATATATATTGAACAGAGAAAAGTGGTGAAAGTGGTCCTGGAATATGCTGACAAGGTCTTCACCTATATCTTTGTGCTGGAGATGTTTCTCAAGTGGATTGCGTATGGCTTTAAGAAGTACTTCACAAACTACTGGTGCTGGTTGGATTTCCTGATCGTGGATGTGAGTTTACAGGCCTTACAGTTTTAATGCTCTGAATTTATGCTCTGATTTCACTATATCAAGGTTACCTACCTATAAGCAAACAGCACATCTCTTTGTAAGCAGCTGGGAACCCCTTAAGCAAGGACCACATTTCAACAAGTACATAGTTGCGGATAAATTCTATAAGTTAGGGATGCCCCAACTGACATTTTACAGGCTTTAAATGCACAGAACTGTGAGAAGTCCTTCTGACCTGTTACAGTTTTTAGACATTGAGTCTAGAGGCACCTGGTGGCCTGGTGGTTAGGGAGTTGCCCTTGCGATCAGAAAGTCATGGGTTTGAATCCCAGAACTGCTAATGGCAACACTGAGGTACAGCAAATACTGTCCCCACACACTGCTTCCTGGGCACCACGGTCATGGTAGACCACTTAATCACACACTCATAATCTTTATAGCATGCAATAAAACAAATATTTAAAATTATAATTTACCAAAACATGTAGTAAAATTTGTGGTGACCTGTTAGTTGCAGAGCAGCTCCAGCACTATACTCTGCTCTGACAGCAGAGATATGCTGAAAGTCAGAGGCTGTGTGAATTTTGGACTGTGTATTTTTCTTATGTCTATAATGCTCTCACATATCCATTCTTAGGTTTCTGCTCATTTAGCTTTGTTTGCCTCTTGGAAAGCAAAGCAGTTTTTTGGGCTCTGAATATTGGTGACATGGATGCCTGGACTAAACCAGCTTGATTAAATTTCTATTCTAAATGTTCTAAATTCTAACAGTCAGTGCATCTAAAGGTCTTTGCTAAATTGTACTGTTATTAAGGTCACATTTTTGTGGCTTAAAAAGATGTTTCCAAATATTAAATAGAGATATTAGCATCAATATAATAAATTAATAACTAGCAAACTAACTTACTAACTAACCATCTAACTAATTAATAACTAACTAGTGTTCAGATTATTTGCACAAGCCCTATTAATTACTGAATAATAAGTATTAAGAATAACTAGATGCATTTATTAAGAATAACTAGATGCAGAAAATGATTGCTATAAAGCCAGTGTTTGGAGACACACAAACATTGGTTTTATGGGCAAAAAAAGATCTAGTCGTACAGTGAACTGGCAATCTTCTGATTCAGAAACCAGCACTCTTCCACTGCACCATTAACATGCTGCTTCTTACGAAGCCTTTTATGGGTAAGGACTGCTGAATAGGGTCATTATTTTCAGCTAAATCGCAACAAACGGTGACACATGTCTGTTTTTAAAACTAACTTTGGTGTCTTGAAATCTGTTTATGTGTTTTTCTCCGTTTTTTGTTTGTTGTTTTGTCGCTGCCATGTCCGTGATGTCACAAACTCTCTCTCCAACACACATTTTGAAGGCGACTCGACCACCCTCTCTCTATTGCCATGTATTACCAAGCTGACTTGACCACAAAAATGGATTTTTAAACGATCAGTGTTTGGCCCCGATCGACCAGTCACAAAGTTATATACAAGCACACAGCCTCACAGATACTGATGGATGTTTTGGTGTTCGAACAATGCTAATCGCACTAATAACTGTATAGTAAACTTGCCGTTCAAGGTGCCATTGTGCAGGAAATATAAAGTTGTTAATGAAGGTTGAGAAGGTCTCTTTAGGTGACGATGTGTAAGTAACTTGCATGAAGATCTGTTCGGTTCAGGTGGACAATTCAGGAGAGATATTAGGGTGGTGTATGTTCTACAATAAAGCTGTAAAGATCATATTGGTCAGAGTGTATCTAAACTCATCATGTTTTACGCTGTTGATGTTGCTGGGTACTGATTCACTGTAAAAATGGTCCAGCTATAACTGATAAGCTGGTCAGCTATAACTGATAAGTCTTTTTTGAACACTAAATACTAATTATTCATGATTATGGCCTCAACACACACCAGTTCCCACACACAAGCACCAAGGGTATTGCTGGTGAGAAGTAGCGCACTTGATTTGCATGGACAAGCCCTCACTTTGTTTCTCCTGGTCTCACCTGTTGATCTGACCCCATACAGATCTCCACACACACCTCTAATGATAGGGTAAGTTCATAGGTCCAAGGTGAGTAAACACTCAAGATAAGCCGTCACATCTGCATCACGACTGCTTTTCTGCTTCACTCGTTCCACTTCAAGATATAAATGCCACTGTCTCTCCGTTTGTCTCTCGCCCTCTTAGGAAAAATCTGAACCTGCATTTTATTTTCATTGAAAGTGTGTAGTTTTACAGATTTAGTGACATTGATGTGGTTACATTGCAGGACCTTGGCTTTTATATCAGATGAAAATGCACCCATCGTCTGAAAGGTTTCTCTGCAGAGGATTTAGCACGAGAAACTAGACAGTGTTTTTACATTTGATCTCTTGGTAACTTTTCAACACAGGTTTGCAGACTCATTTTATGCCACCGTATTACGTTTTAGCATGTGAGGTTTGGGCTGCTAAGGACAGTCGCATGAATTTATTTTAGTCTGTCATGCATACTAAAAGACAAGATATTAGGTATTGCTTTGTAGCAGAGAGTAATCAATAACTTTAATAAAGTTCTGAGGTTTATGTAATTGTATGATACTCTTTGTTTTGTTACTGGTTGTATTTTGATAGAGCCACACACTGTTCAGGATGATGGGCAAAAAAACACTGTACGAATCCTCTTTAGACACACTGAACAAAATTCATAAAATACTTTCTTTTATAAAGAACCAACGATTCTTGGGACTAATATAAAGGTTAAAAGAAATTATCATGCAGTATCCTGTTTTGGCATTCAGGATACTATTTGGGCACCACAAAAAACTAAAGCTAATTTGGCTGAGATTATTTTTTAAAATATACAATTCTTTATAAAACCTCACTCTATTTAATATATATGCATATGTAAATGCATATATAGTTGAATATGCAGGTATGTATGCTGGTTAAAGTGTATATATGTGCATACTTGTCTTGGTTTGTCTTCATGTCATTTCATTAGCTGCTCACAGACTTCATGCCATATCCAGCCACAGCCATCAACAACGGGTCATTCGACAGTGGAATACCATACTGTTCTGTCTGCTTTGAATGTAGAATAGAGTGGAAGTTTATTCCTTGAAACAAACCAAATTATAAATTGAACATCCCAATTTACTAAATTTAAACGTCCCAATAAGCGTGTTCCTGTAGAATGTCCCAAAACACATAAGTATTGGCTCTACAGTGTTCAACCATTTATGTTGCCAGCTCTGACCACATTGCTTTTCAGTAGAAACTGTTATATCTCTTAATTTACAATGATCAATGTTGACTTATCACATGCAGTATAACAAGTAAAGGAATTGTCCCCATCTGGTGTATCTTAGCTCCTGATTAGGGCTGGGTTTCAAAATTAATACATTTGTGGTACCGACTACAGTATCAGAAAAAATGAATTTTCATTTAATGTTCAAAATTTGCAAAACAATCAGTCACAACCAACATGTTATAGTAATTTCTGGTTTAAGTCATACCCACTTCTGGTTTGTATCAGCAGTGTATTTCAAAGTCTACAATGCCACATCCTACTTTTTCTGATTTTTTTTCTGATTATCTGACGATACCAAGTCCCAGTCTCAATTTTTGTTTTGCACACATGCAGTAGGGTGCCAGTCAGGGGCTGCAGCATGCTTCAGTAAGATCACTTTTAGGATGTGATTCTCTGATCCTTTGACTCCTTCATGTTGGCTTTCAATGGGCTGTTACCACTCAAATTTCACATACAGCTAGTCAACTGTGTTAAACACAAGCTAAAAGATAAACTTGCTTTACTTCTGAAAATGTGCCACACTCCCACAAGTTGTTAATGTCACAGATAATGTCATTTACACCGATCAGCCTTAACATTAAAAGCACTGACAGGTGGTGAATATTGCTGATTGTTTTGTTACGATTGTATCTGTGAGATATATTAGGCCAGAAATGAACAGTCATTTTCAAATTTGTGTGTTGGAAGTAGGAAAACTAGGCAAGCATAAGGATCTAAGGGACAAGAGACAAACTGTAACAACTCAGAGCATCTCCAAAATGACAACTTGTGTGGACTGTTCCCAGTATGCAGTGGCCACGATCCCATAGAAGAGCTTCATGTAGATGGCAGTATGCGTCGCTTAAAACTGGAGGAGATTGCAACTGAATACACCATGGGAAGAAGGCATTTTGGTGGAGGCAGTGTGATGCCTCCACCAACACGTCTTCTTCCCATGGTGTATTCAGTTGCAATCTCCTCCACTTTTAAGCGACGCATACACCATGGGAAGAAGGCATGTTGGTGGAGGCAGTGTGATGCTCTGGGCAATGTTCTGCCGGGAAACCTTGGGTTCTGGGATTCATGTGGATAATTCTTTGATACGTACTAGCTGCCAAGACATTGTTGCAGACCAAGTACATCCCCTCATGGCAACAGTACTTCCTCATGGCAGAGGACACTTTCAAAAGAATAATGCATCCTGCCACATACTATAATTGTTCAGGAACTGATTGAAGAACATGACAAGAGTTAAAACTGCTGACTCGGCCTCCAAATGCCCCAGGTCCAGTCAGGCATCTGTGGGCTGTGCTGAACATACTAATCTTGGTGCCAGATACCATTGCACACCTTCATAGGTCTTATGGAGTCTATGCCTCAGTCGTTAGACTTGTTTTGGTGGTATAGGGGGACCTACACAATGTGTTGAATATGTATTTCAGACATTCTGTGTGTTTTGTATTATTGTATTGTGTTTTTATTGAAAGGCTTCAGGTTTTCTCCATGAGAACTTTGTTGATTTAATAAAATGGTATGGCATCTGTTTTAGTTTCTGTAACAACTACAATTTATAGTCCACAATATATAGTAATTGTATGGATTGCAGATTTTTGTTTTGCTAAAACACATTCATTGTTGACTATCAGTAAGGTATGTAAGCATAGAACGATGTAAAAAAATGCAGGGCATAGAGCTCTCATGGTCTTGAACTAAGAATATGTTCTTAAAGAAATTATGTGGTGTAACTCTCCTTTTACCTACATACACAAACACTTCTTAACCCACTTTCACTATAAACTGAAAGATCTTACTGATCTGAGGCCTTTTTTCCAAACTAGAAGCCCAGTCACACCAGATGTCAGAACAGTGTAAAAGAAGGACTATTTAAGAATTTAAAGAAATTAACTAATATACAATAGACGAAAACTATAGAGTAACTATACACTGAATTATGCTTCTCTTCTCTGCATCCTACAGGTGTCGTTAATTAGTTTGGTGGCTAACTCCCTGGGCTATTCAGACTTCGTAGCTATCAAATCCCTGAGGACCCTAAGAGCACTCAGACCCCTGAGAGCCCTGTCCAGATTTGAAGGAATGCGAGTAAGAACTTGTCTCAGTTCTCTTGGCTTTCTCTGTATACCACCGAGACACTATCACGTCTGTGTCTCTGGCACTTTTTTGGCACAGGGCTTATTGTTGCCCTAATCCTCAACCGGTTACTGTTTACAAAATCCCTCATTCTGAATTACATCCATCAGGTTACGATAGATGTAATGGAGTGTTTGACCTCAGCAATGTTTCTAGAAAAGGTTTAGCTGTAAAAATAATCTGTTATGCGATCATCGTGATCAAACACTGTAATGTGGTTATCACTTATCTTGTTTGCAAGGTGCAAGTTTGGGGAGCTTTTTCTTAAAGTTGCTTCACTTGTATGGTCTATTGCTGGTTTGTAGAAAGGTCTAATATGGCTGGCTGTTATACTGTGTATGATCTAACTTTATGGTCTGTTGGTGAGGTGGTGGTGAACGCACTGATTGGAGCCATCCCTTCCATCATGAACGTCCTGCTGGTGTGCTTGATCTTCTGGCTTATCTTCAGCATCATGGGTGTCAATCTTTTCGCTGGGAAGTTTGGAAAGTGTGTTAACAGAACGGGCTACATCCACAACGTCTCGATCGTGAACAACAAGTCTGACTGCCAGGCCATGAATGACACTCAGTTCTACTGGACCATAGTGAAGGTCAACTTTGACAATGTAGGCCTCGGCTATCTCTCGCTTTTGCAAGTTGTAAGTCCCTAATTGTCTCTCTTTTGATGTATCCATGTTCTTGTACATTTCCTGTTCATCAATTAACAGTCAGTTAAACATTTGTTTTGAAAGTATGCCTCTTAATTATGATATTTTTGCACACATGCAGTAGGGTGCCAATCAGATGCTGCAGTATGCTACAGTAAAATCATTTTTAGCACTCTCTGATAATTTGAATCCGTCAGGTCGGCTTTCAGTGGGCTGTTACCACTCAAATTTTCAAATGCAGCTAGATTAACTGTGTTAAACACAAGCATTACATTACAGGCTGTTTTCATTTTCCACCTTTAATATACTTGTGTGCCTCACTGCCACAAGTTGTTAATGCCACGGATAATGTCATGCCATATAATGCCATATAATTAAAAGCACAATCATTTTCAAATGTGTGTGTTGGAAGCAAAAAAAAAAAAAATGGCCAAGCATAATGATCTAAGAAACAAGAGACAACCACACGCCTGGGTCAGAGCATCTCCACAATGGCAGCTCTTGTGGACTGTTCCCAGTATGCAGTGGCCAGTCAGACCTTAACAGTCAGATCTTTGTTTTAAAAGAATACCTCTTAATGATTATTTGGTGCGGTGGCCAAGCAGCTGTGCTCCTGGCTCTGCTGAGTCACCTCACCTCTTCTCTGGTCCCAAACCTATAATTTACTTCTAGAAATAGTCTGCTTTCAGTCATTCACAAAAGCATGTAATTGCCTGTTACCAAGGCAATAGCTTCTCATGGTGACCGCATCTCACTGGTTTCATGCTGACTCTTAGTGAGTCTCGTCTTTCTGAGTGGTAAATGAAAGTAAGGCAGATGTGTGGACCTTTATACTAGTAGCTGATATAGAAGATATTTTGGAACACTATTGTTTCCAAAAGCCTTCTCCATATGCAACACTTTTGTGAGGTTAAAATGATCATTCTTGTCCAGTTTGGGAATTAGATCAAGTTAACATTGTGTGTCTTTATTACCCAGGCAACTTTCAAAGGCTGGATGGAAATTATGTATGCAGCTGTGGATTCCCGTGGGGTAAGCATTGTTCATTGCAGGAAAAAGCAATGGCAGAGAAGATATTCTATAAAAAACATACAGCAAAGTGCAGTCTTTGGAATCATATGTTGTTCTCTGCATCACAGGTAGAAGAGCAGCCTATTAAAGAGATTAATCTCTACATGTACTTGTACTTTGTCATCTTCATCATTTTTGGATCATTCTTCACCCTCAATCTATTCATCGGTGTCATCATTGACAACTTCAATCAGCAGAAGAGAAAGATAGGTGTGCAACTGTTTTGGCAAAATATTAATTCATGCCTAAAATATTTGTATGGGAAAAATAAGTCTAATGTCTTTTTGCTGTTGCAAGGTGGGCAGGACATCTTTATGACTGAGGAGCAGAAAAAATATTACAATGCAATGAAAAAACTGGGGTCAAAAAAGCCACAGAAACCCATACCAAGGCCAGCGGTAAAACAGAAATTCACATCAAACACATTAGCTTGTTAGTTAAGCTTATTCAACTCTAATTGTTCATTCACTTCTTTGTTCCACCTAGAACATTCTGCAAAGCTTCTTTTTTGACTTGGTGACCAAACAAGCCTTTGATATCACAATCATGATGCTCATCATCTTGAATATGATCACCATGATGGTGGAGACGGACAAGCAGTCTGCACGCATGGAGTTCATCCTCAACAACATCAACCTGGCTTTCATCATCATCTTTACCACTGAATGCCTCCTCAAGATCTTTGCCCTCCGCTGCTACTTCTTCACCATTACCTGGAACGTATTTGACTTTGTAGTGGTCGTCCTGTCCATTGTTGGTGGGTACAGTGTGAATGAATTGCTATGTAACTCTTATATCAGGGTGTTAAACGTATGTCTTGGGCCATGAGCTCTGCAAACTGCTGTTGAGATCTAACTTCCAGTGATGCCACATCCATCTGGAGCACAATTGACTACGCTGCTGCCATTAAGTGGAAACAATAGCTTAGTCCAAGAATCCCCAATTACCGTGACCCCATGTTCTGTACATTTTTGCATTTTCTGTGCTTTACACATCTGACCCAGCCCACAAGGAGCTTGATTGTTAGTTGAATCAGGTGTTTTAAATAAGATAAAGCACAAAAGTGTACAAAATGTGTGGTCACCAGCACTGGGCATCCCTGGCCGTTTCTTTCCCTGTTAGTTCAGCTTCATGGTAGGCTGCACTTCATGTGTCCTGCCATGTTGCACAAGACTCAGCCCTTAAAGATGCTGCGTCTGCCTACAAGTACCTGGACTCACCACTCTAGATTGGTAGCATCATGGAGAGCATTAGAAATAGCAACAACTAACAATGGTGGCGGGGTGGGGGTCAGTCATTGAATTGTTTCTGATCGTAATAAAGGAGTATATGGTATTGTTATTTAGGAAAACACCAATGTGAAGAACACCATGCCCTTCTGGGCCTGTAACATTGCACGATATATCCTTTGTCTGGGTAACTATACCATAACTCATGAATATGAAGTTGTGAAGCGTACTCATGAACCAGAATGAAAAGCCTGTACTTTCTTGTGTTTTTTTAAGTATTATCTCCAAAAATTTCTGGTCCATTTTACAGAGCATGATGCATCATGTTGAGTTAAAGAGCATTACCATTTTGAATTTAATTTTCAAAAATGTGATATGTGGTCCTTCTTCTGTTTCTTTACGCAGGAATTGTCTTGGCTGATATTATTGAGAAATACTTTGTGTCTCCGACCTTGTTTCGAGTGATCAGACTGGCCAGAATAGGACGAGTCCTCAGACTCATACGAGGAGCCAAAGGAATAAGGACGTTACTCTTTGCCTTAATGATGTCCCTGCCAGCACTGTTCAACATTGGCCTGTTGCTGTTTCTTGTCATGTTCATTTATGCCATTTTTGGCATGGCCAACTTCGCCTACGTGAAGAAGCAGGGTGGGATTGATGACATGTTCAACTTTGAGACCTTCGGGAACAGCATGATATGCCTGTTTCAGATAACTACTTCAGCTGGCTGGGACAACTTATTGGATCCCATTCTGAACAACTCACCAGAGGAATGCAACCCACACATCGTCAACACAGGGACCAACACTAAGGGCGACTGTGGAAATCCTTCCGTGGGGATTACCTTTTTTGTTAGTTACATAATCATCTCCTTTCTTATTGTTGTTAATATGTACATTGCCATCATCCTGGAGAACTTCAGCGTGGCCACAGAGGAGAGCACAGAACCTCTCAGTGAGGACGACTTTGAGATGTTCTATGAGGTGTGGGAGAAGTTTGATGTGGAGGCCACACACTTCATAGAGTACTCCAAGTTGTCCAACTTCGCCGATGCGCTGTCGGAGCCCCTGCGGATCGCCAAACCCAACAACATTAAGCTGATCTCCATGGACCTGCCCATGGTGAGTGGAGATAGGATACACTGTCTGGACATCCTATTCGCCTTCACCAAACGTGTGCTGGGTGAGTCTGGTGAGATGGATGCCCTCAAGCAACAGATGGAGGACAAGTTCATGATGGCCAACCCTTCCAAGATTTCTCATGAGCCCATCACTACCACGCTCCGGCGTAAGCAGGAGGAAGTCTCAGTCACCGTTATCCAGCGTGCCTACAGGAGGCACCTAGTCAAGCGGCAGATAAAGCAAGCTTCCTACTTGTACCGAAATATAAACCTGGAGTGCTTGGATGTAGATGACGCCCCAGAGAAAGAGGGGCTCATAGCTTGTATGATTAAGGAGAATTACGGCCCTGAGGAAGAAGAAATCGAGGAGTCTCTGCACTCCTCTCCTCCTTCGTACGAAGCCATCACCATGGCTCCCAGGGACTTGCTACGGGTGCCGCTATCTGACTCAAAGCACCCTGAGTCCTCTGAGCCTTGCACCTCTGTAGAGACCTATGAAGAGACCTTTCTTTAGGAACTTTTCTTTTTGAATTTTGTTGTCACATTTTGAAGAGTATCAAGACAAACTTTTATATTATGATGTTATTTGCTATGTTGGAATATGCAAAGGAGTATAGAACTTTCAAATACATTTTTCTATCAGAATTTAACCCTGCTCAAGACATCCATTATGAACAGCCAGCAACATCAGGGTGTAACAGAAATGATTTGGCAGAACGAACAAAGTACACGGCCACATGAGTAGACTAATAAAGGTAAAGGTCAAGACTGATTGTAGGCTGATTGTAGACTTGATGACCCTGGATGGATAGTAGTTACCTCACACTTAGATTTGCAGTGTATGATATTTCTCATCAAATAGTTAGATTTTATACAGAGGATTACAAATTATATTTCCATAAGGCTACAAAATATATTTGGGTGGTGTCTGGGACTAGAGGGAATAATGTCCTAATTTTATAAACTTGACAGTGATCTGTGAGAAGGAGAGTGAACTGTCTACCTTTAGGACATACAGTAATGTACAAATGTCCAGGGCAACTTACCATATGTAAAACATTCATCTTGAAATGAGGAAGAAGCTAGTTAGAAGGACAAAATTTGCTTCTGGGGGTCTCCTCTGTGTCATTGCACGAATGTGCTGAAATCCATCAACAGCACATCGGATTTAATGAAGTATTCATTAGAAAAAAATAGGTATTGGATCAAAGACAGATAATCAATGGCTACACTGAGAAGTTCAAAAATGGTTAAACAAGCACATCGGCATACTGACATACTGACATGCAGATACATAGATTGTAAATAACATTTTATCATGTGCCTAAAACTTTTGCACAATCCTGCTTATACTGAGCAGCCCTTTTTAATGAGCATAGCAACACAGTGGAAATCTCTGCTCTCCTAACTGAGGGTGTCTAATGTTGCAGACGCACATATTTACAGTTCTGTTCCATAGTTAGACATTCATACATTATAACTATATATCTTATATTTTAAAATGGATAACAGTCATGCTCCAGATCTAATTGTCCAGTAGTTCATTAATGAATTGGCATTTTACTGTATCTTGGCCTGGTGATCTGTTTGGAAAAGCAGTGTTTTCTGAATGGGTTTAATGTAGGTTTGGCACAAAAAGTATTCAGGCTGTAATCTAGAACTTTTTACAATATGTGCCTGCTGCTAGGTTTTTTCCACCTGGTGACGCTGTCCTTCAGGAGCCTTTCGTGAAGGCACTGAGACGCCATTGCAAGCAATACCCTGAATTTCATGTACAATTTGATGCACTTGTGTGAGAGGGACTGTATATTCTGTAATCCTTTATATAAATCTGCAGTTAATTTCTTCAGACGTTGCCCATAACCATGCTGACTTATTCTGAAAGGGATCTTTTTACTGTATTTACACTCAACTACAAAGTACGTTAGAGGTACTCTAGTAGTCAAAAGAATCACGTTTTATGTTTATATTTTTGGTTATTTTATATACAATAACTTACAAACAATGCAAATTCTAACACTAGTTAACTGAGTATTTTGTCAACAAGTTATAGGATAAATTATATTCTATATTTATAGAACTTTTCATCAAATGATCTCTCCAGAGATGCAATTGCCACTTTTGAAATATTTAGTATTATGGATATTAGTTTTATTATGACTTCATTCAGTTATTTTAGAATCATATACAGCTGTTCATGCATCGGAAAATGTATACATTTATTTCACAGCTTTCTACAAATTATTTGCAATTATGTAAACTTATTTAAGGACAGTTTTATAGATTTATCTACCAGCACTCTGCTTTTATATAACTGAAAAGATTGATTGCAAACTTTTGAACGATCTCTCCAAATTTTTGGCTGCTAGTGTACATCAACGTTCGATAGATGCTATTCCTTTTTTTTTTACAGTTCAAAATTGTATTCCTGTTGAAAGATAATCTCTAACAGATGTTGTATTCAACTGGAACATGTATGAAATATTATGACACAATAAAAAGAATTGTCATAAACAAGAACTGTACCAAAATGAACCAGCCATGTATACCTTATGGAGACAATGATAACCAAACAGGCAGTAAAGAACCAGATGATAAAAGATTAATCCTCTGGACTAGGAATTGTCATCTGTGCATGCACATACACACACACACACACACACACACACAGAGAGACACACATACACAAAGGATGCACAGTAACTGTCCATTGCCCTTATCAATATGCGGCATGCAAAGGAAGACAAAAATGAAACGTAAAGAATAACATCCTATACTTTTATTTATTTTATGCTTTTTGGAATTGATAGCAATGAGGAGACTGAAGGTTGTGGTCCAGATTGCTTTTGCCCTGGTTCAGTACTGACTTGTCATACTTCTGTACATCTGACAGAAAACTGAACCATTAACGGGACATTACCCACTTGTCTTGCTCTCTGGCGTAAAACAGCTGTTTTCCTATTTTCTCCAGTGAAAATGTATTTATTTCAGAATCTCAGAACCCGCTTTTCAGAGTGGTTTGAGTTTGTAAATGAACACATTTTTCTGGGGGCTTTGGGAGAGGGAGCCAATTTGGCACCGCTCCCGGGGAGCTTGCCCCTCTCCTGCCCGACAGAGAGGGTGCTCAAATCCGTCAGTGACCAGCTGGACCTTGTGGATTATCCCAGCGCAGAGAGGGGGAAAAAAAAACACTTGTTTTAATTACACACGCATACTTCCCTCTCCCCGCGCTCTTTTTCTCGGTCATGCACACACACTCGGTCACACACACATATACTGATATCCAGGGTCCTTCTGTCTACTGCTTGTTTTCCTATATTTTCTTTCTTAACTGAGTCTTTTATGTCTCTTTTTTCTTTCTTCTACTCACTTTTCTGGGATTTCATCTTCTCTCATTGCCCTTTCTGTCTTAATCCGCACATTTGAATGTTTTTTTTTTCCTTCGTATTCTATTTCTGGGTTAGTCCTTAGGACTTCTGAGAAAAGTTAATTTTTTACCGAGTGTAGTCTCAATACAGACAGATGCTTTTAATGCCAGCATCAGTATAAAGCATAGGAAAAAAAAATCCTATACTTTATACTATGAATGTGCCTTGGTAATTGATATGATGTTTAAGCATGTGAACATGTGGCCAGGATTAAGCTTCACTAGAGGGGAAACATTCGGGGAGATTAAAAATGCACTATTACTAATTACAAAAATGCACATGCACATGCCACCGCCTTGTGCAGCTCAGTGTGAACGCCGTCCAAACACATCAGAAATTTGATTTGGAGGGAGAATGTCCTTCAAACTGACCTTGTGCTATAAAAGTATGTCACAGTGGCCAGTAAGCGGGACCCCTAGAGGGGCCAGAAGCTTCCTCTCGAAATGATCTTCCATGTGTTTGGGTTATTATCTAGACCACAGATTGCACAACTTGTTCTTTTTTCGTTCTATTACAGATAGAGTCATCTGTGAAGCGTGCTAACATAAGTAAGCTCAGCTTAGCTCCCCAACACATGGCCAGACAAAAAAAGGTTTCCTTGAAATACCCACAAATTATGTAAGGTAGGCCGTGGTCAGCGACCTGCGGCAGAACCTGGAAGGTTAAAGGGGACATATTATGCAAAACTCACTTTTTGCATCCTTTTGTATTTCCATTTGTGCTTCTACTGCTATAAACACTCTAAGCGCAAAAAAAAATAAAAAATCCATCCATTTTCTGTCAACTGAAAGATTTGGACGGCTCCCTAATCCTGATGTCAGGATGAGCAAATTTGCATAGAACCACCCCGCACCTGTCGAGCCCCCACCCACTAGATTAGTTGAAGATCCACCACTTTTGTCTGCTGGGTTTACGAGCACGTGCATAGAGTTGATTAACCATTCAGAAACCACTTGCTGCATTCATGAAAGTGTTTGTGCAGGTGGCTCCTCTTCATCTCGCTCTGGGTCCGACTCGGAGTCGAACATATAGGGCTGGATAGCGTCTCTGTTTCACGTGTCTTAAACGCGCAGCGCTAGCATGGGATGGGTGGGGTTGTGGCCAGCAACAGCTTATTTGCATAAACGTGACAGAGCCCTTAAACAGCTCATTTTGAAAGGGACTGAAACTGTCAAGAATAGAGCTGGTGAGATTTCTTTATGTGAGAGTGATTTTGTGCAAATAACTTCATGAACATGTTTTGTACAGCCCATAGACCTATTATAACTTGTTTAAAAAGAGCTATATGTCCCCTTTAAAAGTCTTAGCGCCACAACATTGCCTAACTCCAGAAACACTGCAATTTTATGTCCCCAGGTCAAATAACACATGTAACCTCACACAAATTGAATAAAAGCTGCTTATTGATCTTATTGGACAGAACATCCTTAACAGGATCCTGCTCCTCCTCATATCATGCCTCAAACCAGACATGTCAGACTCCGTTCCTTCTGGGCCGCAGCCCTGCAGAGATTATAGCTCATCAATCTGAATCCAGTCCCTCACGGTCTTGCGAATTAGTCGATAAGTTGAATCGGGTGTGTTCAATAATAGAGATGTGTTCAAGACGTTTAAAAAAAAAGAGATGACATGAAGAGGAAAGGGTGAAGAAGAATGAGGGATGGTGGTGAGAGAGGAAGGGAAAGAGAAAGGAGAGAGAGTGAGAGAGAGAGAGAGAGCACATTCATTTAGTTCCAAGTCGTGAGTGCTGTGACAGAGAAAAGCCGGGTTAAGCCCCAGAGTCACTTCAGAGCCATTAGACTCATTTCAGAAAAACATGTAACTTTCAAAAGAGAGAGAAAGGGAGGGTGAGGGAAAGAGAATCACATCATCAGTTCTTATTGCTCTTTAAGAGCTCCTGACTCACATCTTCTAAACAAAAGGCTTCACAAGGAGGCCACTCTACAGGCCATAACACGTCTCACTCCTTCCTAACCCTCAGAAAATGGTGGCTCCCTTTTTTTTGTCCCTTTTTAAGACTCCCTGTCTGTGATCTTTTATCATATAATCTGATGCAAATGGCCTTTGATGCAAATGGACACTTTTAAACTGCCCACAATAGGAATATGGAAAAAAGCCACAAGTCACAGCGCAACCTTCTGAGAAAATAAAGAGCATAATCCATCATAAAAAGCTGCAGTTAACACCGTCCATCTGTTAGCGCTGAGCACTGCAGGTTTAGCGGGACCCTGGTTGAAAGAGGCGGCTGTTTCCAGACCGCTTAAACACGATAAAGGAAGAACCTTCTGCTTTATTTGCTTTACTCATCTTTGCTGTTATTCTTGCCAAGGAATGTCTTTGTTATCCAAACAAAACCTCCTGTCTGTAAGTGGAAGCTTTAAGGAGAACTTTAAAAGGACAGTTTAGCCCAAAAAAAAGAACAATTGCTTTTTAGAGTGGGTTAGATTTTTCGTCTCCTCTGGTGAATGCAGAAGGACGCTGTATATCTGCTGCAGTCGTGTGGCTGTCCTCAGATCACCATTTCCCATGGAAAGAAAAGATGACTTATTATGGGCTCATAATAAAAGCGAAAAGCTACAGTTGACCTAACCAGGCTAAATACTGCACATCAGATGAAATCTCTTCTCTTTGCTCAACGAGGTAAAAGTTTGTGTTGTATTATATTGAAATATAGTTTTTGACCCTTTCTGTTCGTTCAATTAATCATGAAATGTTCAAACAAAAGGATTAAAAGTATAAATGTACAAAAGTATAAAAGTATAAACACACACACACACACTCACACATATATATATATATATATATATATATATATATATGTGTGTGTGTGTGTGTGTGTGTGTGTGTGTGTGTATGCAAGGCAAAAACAAAAATTGGAAGTCCGATATAACAGCAATATCTTCAATCAATTCTTTAAATATATATGTAAGGTGCCTTGCAATCAGTTTGGCAGTCAGTCGTCCCATTACTTTTGTCCATATTATATAGACAAAAGTATTGGGACACCTGACCATTACACCAAGAAGACTTTAATGACACTGCATTCAGATACGTATGGAGTTGGTCCTCCTCTGCAGTGACTATAATGGTTCTGCCTCACATGCTCTGGACTCTTGACGGTAACTTGTTTTTCTATAACAAACTAGATAAAATGTGAATGCCCCGCAGTGGCAAATAGCTTTATTTTTATATTTGATTTGATTAATGTTTAAGTTGAGATTTACAGAAATATTTGAACTGCAGTTGTGTAACTGTGTTAAAAAGCTCCTTATTTGTTTAAAGTGCTTGCAACCCAAATGTTATTGCACTTTTGTTTATATAGCAGTACTTTAAAATTAAAAGTGCACAATACACTACTTTTGAATTCATCATTTAATTTTGCATATAACAATGTGATTAAATCGTGATTAATCGCAGAAAACCATTAATCGTGATTAAAAATTTCAACCGTTG
>JBBPCX010000040.1:34592366-34603578 GCA_037974365.1 Hydrocynus forskahlii | reverse complement strand
ATACCGTATATACACACATACATATATAAGAAATTGCAGTAATATAATGATGTGTGTGTATGTATTATATATTTTTTTAATAAAGCATTTTGGTGTTTTTGGTGTGTTTGTAATTGTCATGTCATGTCAAGTCATTTTTAGCAGTAATTATATTATTCTATATACATAACACCAGGTACGTAATAATAAAAAACGCACAAATAATAAAGTCAAGGAAAATACATTTTGTTTTTAATTACATACCATACAATTCTAGATATGCTGTTTTTAAACCATAACCCCTTTTTCAACTAAGACAAAAAACTAATTAAAAATTGGACAAATGAAGACATATCATGTAACATCTAACATGTTTTCAGATATTTTAATTACAAAAAAGAAGAAAAATATTTAAAATAAGAGACTTTGTTATAATAACGATAATAATAATAATTAAAAAAAAAATAAGAATAATAAGTACACATATGTAAAATTTATGTTAAAGTTAAAGTTAAACTTGTTATGTTAAAGTTAAACTTTTTTTAACTTTAAAAAAGAAATAACATTCTTTTTTCTCTTAGCCATTCTTTATCAAATACCTGAAAAATGTGTGTGACAGCATAAAAACAAAGTGTGTATTTTGTGTATTTAGCAAATCGCATATATCTTATATTTTAAAGCATCTTGTTTGTACTTTTTTGTAAAATTCCTGTGTGAAGTACCGACATAGCTCTGCATGTGGACTGTTTCTTTTCTTCCTCTCTTCTTCCTACACTTTCTGTTGTCTTTGAGTAGCTTCACTATTAGCACCACAAAGGCAGAGAGAAGGCCCAGCATGGACTGACCCCTAAGGTCATGGCTTTGTCCCTCAGCCTCTCGCTGACAAAACTTCAGAGAAGAGGGCCATTCTCCCCCCAGGACCCCCACATGCCCAGCTGTCACACACACATCTAGCATGTTCTCTTTCTTATACTCACAAACACAAAGCCTCTCTGTTCTCTCACCAAGGAGCGAACGCAGGAGTCGTGTCTTTACCTCTGAGCTTAGAAAAGATAATGACTGAGGGAAACTCACTGGAGCTGCAGGACTATAATTGTAATTACAAAAACAATATTAATCAATCCTTATGGCTGGTCTAAAACCTTTTGCCTTCTTTGTAATTACGAGCATGTAAATCAACTCATGGAACACATGAAATCAGCGACGACTGACTCATCCATTCATGCTCTGCTCTCAAATGCCTTCTTTCATAGCAACTGCAGTGAGGTTAGCTTTCGACGAATCCGATGCAAAAAATGCCCATTGGAATGTAGAAAACCTCTGTTTGAATGCTTAAAGGTTTTGGTGCTTCTCCTAGTATATTCCAGGCCTTAATATAGACTAGTATCTGACATCTGATAGCCCCAATTGATCCTTAAATAAAAATCTTGATAGTGTTTTCTTTAAGCAGTAATCTGAACACATACTCTAGATGTATGTGACACCCCTACTAATTATTGAGTTCAGGTGCTTCGGCCACACCCATTTTTCACAGGTGCCTGAAATATAGTCATGCAATTTCCATAGACAAATATTGACAGTAGAAGGGGTTGTATGGATGCATCTAGTGACTTTGAACATGGTGCTTTCATGGGATACCTTTTCTACAAGTCAGCTTGTGAAATGTCTGCCCTGCTACATCTGCCCTGGTCACCTGTAAGTGCTATTTCTGTGAAATGGAAGCATCTAGGAGTGAACTGCATAAGACAATGCAACCTCACAGAGTGTAGAGCATGAAAATCACCTCTTCTCTGTTACATCACTCACTACAGAAATCCGAACTGCCCCTGGAAGCAACATTAGGGCTTTATGTAAGTTTCCATGGCTGAACAGCTGCACACAAGCCTAAGATCACTAAGCACAATGTTATGCACCAGCTGGTGTGCTGTAAAGCACAACTGGAAATGTGTTCTCTGAAGTCATGAGTCACATGTCACTATCTGGCAGTCTGATGTACAAATCTGGATTTGCCAGGAGAAATCTACTAGCGCAATGCATGGTGGCAGCAGTAAAGTTTGGTTGGGGAGGGGTAATAGTCCAAGGCTATTTTTCTGGGGTTCGGATGGGGCCCTTACTTCCAGTCAAGGGTGATGTTAATGCTGCAGCATACTAAGACATTTTAGACAATTATAGGCTTTTAACTTTGTAGTGACAGTTTAGGGAAGTCCCTTTATTGTTCCAGCATGACTAAGTGAGGTCCATAAAGACATGGTTTGATGAGTTTGGTGTGGAGGAGCTTCAGTTTCCTGCACACAGCCCTGGCACCAGCTAAGCTAAAACATTTGGGATTAATTAGAATGTCAATTGTTAGCCAGGACTTCTTGCCTAACCCTGGTGCCTGACCTCACAAAGCCTTCTCGTTAGAACGGAGTGGAGGGGCATCTTCATATTAACGCCGGTAGTTTTGGAATGAGATGTCCAACAAGCGAGATGTAGATACTTAAAGAACAACTGTTCACATTTACTCATTTTTAGAGTAGAAATAAAAAAAATCCAATAGATCCAATTCAGTAGAAAATGAGTGAAACCACACATCTCTACTAGGAATGTATTTGTGCTTCCCTTTGTACTTCGATCAATAAGGAAGCCTTTATATAGTCTTTAGTAGGCTGCTGCCACGTAGTGTCAGAAGAGAGACTGAACACCAGTTGGTTACATAATGGTGGGGTTAGCTAATACTCCTCTTGACAGCCTCTGCAACTCACTGAGTGGTGTATAAAGGACTCTAATGGGCAATGATTCAATGTTTGTTCAAGGAAGAGGTCAAGATATGGTATAGAAATGCATCCGGAGACAAACACTAGTATGATGGGATAGAGAATATGATAAAGCCACAGAATTCAAATCTACAGACTCCCAGATAAGGCCAAGCTAAGGCCCAACTAACTGTGTTGAAACTTATCAGTTCTGATTGTTGCTCAATGTTGGTGTCAACGTCTCAAAAGTCTGTCAGGCAGAGGTGTGGCAAAGAAGGATGAGGATGTCATCTAATGAGGAACTAACGGTGACAAATGCTGTTTCTGAGAATATGAGTGTACAACTCCAAGTAAATTTAGCCAAATGCAAGTTCTTCAGTTGTGCAAGAACTTTATACTGGTGAAGTTACTCCCCTATCCATAAACTTCATTTAAATGGCATAGGACACACTGATTCATTCCCCATGTTCAAAAGTAAATACACAAGCATTAGACAAAGTAGTCCTTCGCTACTTTCATTATTTTACAACTTTATTGCAAAGAGATTAAAATAAATTTGAAGAATATTTGTTCAGTGGCCATATCTGTGGGGCTGCTTCTTGAGTCTGTTGTTAAATATCAGACTGACTGGTCATGTGTTGAAGGTTTAGAAGTAATTGGCCACTCTGCGAATGGACTGGAGGTTGGGGTTCTCAGCCTGCCACTCCATGTGGCTGCAATAGCTCCCTCTCTCCACGATGTACATGCGCCCACGGTAGTTCGGCTCCTCGTACAGCACCCAGCTAAAGGAAAAGAGCAAGTTATACAAGTTATATGGTGCATTTAGCTTTGAAAAGGACTCTGTTCCTGTGAAGCTCTGTCTTCTTTTTGAGAACTCCTACTATACTCACCTGGCAGGCACGTTCCTCATATTTCTCAGGATAAATAAAAGTTCTTTCTTATCTTATTGACATGTAATGGCAGATGCCATATGATGTGATGAATCATCATGACAGAATATGTCTATTAATATCTGTGCTAACATTGCCAATAACTGCCATGACAAATAACTGACATTAAATTAGCATATGGAATCAACTAACATGACATCAACATTATGGTGTCTACAGGTAACTGTAAATTGATACTGTAATGGGCATAATACTCATGTAAAGTGTTACCAAAACTTCTGATGTGGTTGAATAGGATTTTTGCCTGTGTTCTCTGGGGACCCCTGCCCTCAGTTTATCCCCCTCTGACTGTTCTAGTTGAACACAGCTCTACTTTCAACCCTGCATGACAACTCATTAACTTCCTCGCACTTACGCTCCATCTCCAAAGACTTTAATGGAGTTGACGCAGGTCTTGCTGAGGCCTGTGCTCTGGAGGAAGGGACAGTCCTCACACAGCTCCACACACTGACCAGTGAAGTCTGGGCTGTCATACATCTGTATTCTGTAGTGTTCTCCATGCTGGGAGATAGAAAGCAAGCCAGAAGGAGGAGAGAAACAGAGGGAGAAACAGAGAAGATAAAAAGGGGCTTTGATTGGAATGTTTAAATGCAGATTAAAAACACATTTTGTCTGCATGACCAAAATGACCAAAGTAACAATGATTTCACGAACAGCTTGACAGCTTCTGAAACTGCATCTCCTACCATTTTGATTGGCTTGCAGGAGCCCATGTGATCGTTGTGGGCATTCCAGCGCTGGAACTCTGGGTACTCTCCCCTCTCCAGCATGTACTGCTGACCTTTGAAGTCTGGGTGGTCAAAGCACACCCAGGCTCCACTCTCCACGCGGATGGAGTTGACCCTGTTCAGCAAGCCGCGGTCCTGGAAGTTATCACATTCTCCAAACACCTCCAGCTTTCTGCCTGTGAAACACTTCCCCTCATAGAACACTATCTGGGGAAAGAGGGTGGGCTGTTAGCTTCAGTGTGGTCATTTAAGACATGTCTCATATACGAGAAATGTGAGAGATGTTTTAAAACAAGTAGAACAGCTTCTGGGAGTGTTTTCTGCCACTACAATTTTTACTATTACCTACCACTTTATAAAGTTATGAGACACTGGGACACTGTCTGATTTTTGCTTACTATTCATTCATTCATTCATTTTTTGTAACGGCTTAATCCTTGCTAGGGTTGCGGGTACCCAGTGCCTATCCTGGGGCCTACAGGCGCGAGGCAGGGACTCACCCTGGGCGGGGTGCCAGGCCACTGCAGGACGCACATACACTCATACGGCCAATTTAGAATCTCCAGTTCACTATTGACAATATTAAACATCATGAGATACTAAATCATAACTATGATGTACTAATTAAAAAAGTACTGCACTGAAACAGTATTAGAACATAATACTGATTTACAAAATTCAGGAATTCTCTTACACTTCATTATGATATTTATGATGACCCATGCATTATCTAATGAAATACTAATTCAGGAGAATGAGACTGCAGGTAATAATACTGAGAGAGACCTGTTTCATTATCATGAGATAATTGCATGTGACAATAAAATATGAGATCCCCTAATATCTCCTAATTAGGACGAACTTTCTCATTCTTAAATTAATATGCGGCACTTTTTCATGGATTACTAATGCAAGTAGTATATTAACACTTCCGTTAGTACATATATCAGTATTATTATCCTTGTATTTCATAAGATCCAGTATTTTTGGATTAGCATCATGTTGAGTTCAGTGCTTGGCAAACTCTTCATTAGTGGAAGAACTTGATTCAGGGAAAAACACTGAGCTGGAAGTAGAAAGGGCCATCAAACAAGATGACTAACTGCAGATCTAGCTGTAGATCATGACTCTGAAAGTGGAGAAATGTTGTTCTGAAATGTAGGTCTAGATTTTGGGGTCTTGATCACATTTTTCACCAGCAGTAAGAAGACGCTTCTGTAATACTGAACTGAATGTTTACTTTCTCATTCCCATTCTGAGTTCATGAACTTGACATTTAACCTACAATCAACACTGACTCACTCGATGACGCTATTTATCAACCTTCACAGATGACTGAAGATATGAAAAGAATAAAATGGATAGCTGTAAAATGATCTTACACTGGGGCCCTTTTCATGTACAACTGACCTTTTCTCTTTTTTTTTAAATAAAAGAGCTTGATTTCAAAGTCTCAAAACACACGGCACAAATCTGAGCTGCAAAAACAGTCCATTCTGAGTTCGGTGTTTTTGTGATGTCACAGAAATTTGAGAAATTACAAATCTCCCTTTTCAGCCCTCTGCAGTTTAGTCCCACCCTTTTACACTGAAGTTAAAAGAGGTGTTTTGGTCTGGACTGCTTTTTGAATGAGCAATGCAGTACAGCTATTCAGAACAGAGACTGTTTACATGCATCAGTCTTAAAGGCACAGTAACAGAACCAGCCTGTTTAATTCCTGTAAGGGGACAAATGTAAGAATGGATTATGACAGTTTTTGGTTCAGAAAACCACAAACATAATAAAAAGACATCAGGAGAACATATACCAATCAAGAAAATGTAGAGTGAGGGCGTTTCACTTTATCTATTCTTGGCTTGGACATGTGGCTCCAGGAAAAGTTTTTAAGTGGAATATCAGATCTATTATGTGGGGGTTCTTTAAACAGAAAAATAGTTATCACTACAAAGAACTATCCAAAGGTACTTCATGGAACCAAGAGTGCTTTCTCTTCTGGAACCCTTTTTGGCACCTTTCTTTTAAGAGTGTAGATTACTTTTCTGTTAGATTGTGGATGAATGTGGATGATTGCGTGTACAACCTTTGGTTTAGGATTGAATTCTGCAACGCAACTTAAGCAGTGAGATCTTTTGGCATCATTATACAGATTAAAGAGAGTTTTAATGCATTTTAAGTGTATTTTACTCCTTAAATAAGAGTCTTAAAAATAACCTGACAAAACGTTTGTACTATTAAAAAGACAATGAATTCTTCTCTAACACACAGTGATGCCCATTTTTAGACCTCTTGTTACTTTTAATGTCATTACATGTGAACACATTTTTGGCCAGTTGTGCTCTGTGTGTGGTCAGAGTCTGGCTCTCTGCAGATGAAGTTTTAGTCAGGAAAGAGCTGCATCATGCACTCATGCATACACTCATACTGTTGCTAGCATGTTTATTACCCACAAGTTCTGATCACATGTTTGCACATATGAAATTTAGTTACACAGAGAATCTACTACGAGTGAATGCTGATAGTTGTTTTTACACAATTGCATGTGTAAATGATGACAGGATGCTTTACTATTATCACTTGCATAATTTGAGAGATCTTGTAATTATGAGAAAATTATGTGAAAAGCTGTCACTAAGTACTATTTTTAAAAGAATTTTTCACTTGGAATTGTGGTTTTCAGAATAAAGTTCAAAGAAATACATGCTGTTTTCTAAAAAGATACCCTAACAAAATGATTAGAATATACTGACATACTCTATCGATGGTATTTAGACAAATATGCATCAGTTTCTAAATGACCCAGCTTTAAGTGCAGAGCCATTTGCATGCACAGTGTTGACAGTAATGATGCCCATATTGTGTCCTAAACATGAGCCACATTTAAAGCGTTCACAAGGCAAGAACAAGAAGAAAACGGGACGTCCCGTGCACAACAGCTATTAGAACAGTTTACCTGATGGCAGGAATTGCTCACATGCTTGATCTGGGCACAGCTTGTTTGTGGCTGTTTACAGGGAAAAACTGCTCCTGGATCTGTCTCTATAGGCAGGGCTGTACAATGTGCCTTGCACTGCAGTAAGCTCTACAGTGTGCAGTGCAGACCTGCACGTTTAATACACGAGATTGCTTCTTCTCTATTAATGCTTCATGTGCATTATTCTCGGGCCTCCTACGGGGTGAGATTTCTCCAAATTAAGTGCATTACTCACCTTCCCTGAATACTGAGACATCCTGGACGCAGTCCAAACTGTCCTCTAGAAAGAGAGAAAGGGCATACGTGCAAGAGAGAAAGCAACCGGAGGGAAAATTTGGACAGTCTGATATATATGGCCTATAGGCCGTGGTGGGCTATCGCGAGGCTGGTTCTACAATGGCACTATAATAGAGGGCTTAGTGGTTTTCGCCTCATGGACAATTTCCCTTACATTGGTCTCTGCTGATATCGGGATTTGGCGGTAGGGGGTTAGACAATGTGCCGAATGCATTCTGTTTTTGGCCGGCGTTCAGAACTACGGGATGAGCCGCTCTGGACACCGATTTAACCACCTGTTTGGGTTGTTTGGACAGCTTCAGAGCGACACGGTCAAAACAGGGCAGGCAGGTGCAGGCTGTAGTTATGAGAATTCAATAGAGTGCAGGACAAGAGCAAATAAAACGTTCAGCACAGTACAGATAGAGACAGTACAGAAGGTTCAATCAATACGACTGTTGCTTTATTGCAAACACGCTTGCATCACTTCATTTCTAATAGTTACGCCGTCCTCTTGCCTGAATAACCGCTTCAGATATGTCAGGTAAAGATCACAGCAGATCAATCCGGTCCAGTTTAATCCACTCTTCCATGAACTTTGTGTGTCATGCTCAAGCACAAAGTTCCTGTGCAATTTAGTCCACTCTTCCATTAACTCAAATGACTGGTGTTTCTATTGGTTCCTTAACTGTTAAATTGTGTTACAGTGTAAGGAGAAGTTGGCCTTCAGATGAATGCAGGAAAAAAAAAAAGACACTGCAAAAAATGAAGAAATAATGTTGTGTTCAGATAGTAATGATATGCACAGACTAGGTGCACATCCCAATTTTTGCTACAATTGTATTTAAAGTGTTGCACTTTGATGGCAAAGACAAAGACAAAAACATTTTTCCTGCATATTGTTCCCCCAGAGGATAACGATCTGTATTATCTAATGATATTTACAATAAACATACACTATATGGACAAAAGTATTGTCTCCCAACCGGGACTTTAATGACTTTGCATACAAATACATGAACTTTAATATGGAGTTAGTCCCCCCTTTTCAGCTATAACAGCTTTCACTCTTATTGGAAGGCTTTCCAGGAGTGATTCTGTGGAAATTTGTGTCCTTTCATTGTGTAAAGCATTTATGAGGTCAGACACTGTTAGACACTGATGCTAGCTTACAATCTTCGTTTTGCAGTTTTGTCCAGTGACTCATATTGGGGTCATGGGGCAAAACTCCCCATTCACTCGCTCCCCAGATTATTATCAGATCGCTTTCGGTGAATCGAAACGCAATCTCTTGCATCAGTGTAATCCACTATACTATCCAACCATTTCTAATTATAACTGCATTGGCTGAAAATCGCTTTAAAGAAACAGTGTCTTCAACATGGATTTAGACAGAAATACTCTTTAAATCCAAGAAATCAATTTTATGATCTGTATCAATTTCCTCTCCCACCCATTGTACATACACTGACTCAAACACACACACACACACACACACACACACACACACAAACACACACACACACACACACACACACACACACACACACAGAGTCATAAAGTTAAGCAACATGTTTGAGGTTCAGGTGCAGTAATACAGAAGTGACAGATGGAGATGTGAGCAGGCAGAGCGTTTGGGGCGGGTGTGTGTTAGAAGGGGCTGTGTACACACGGTAGGAGAGAGAGAGAGAGAGAGAGAGAGAGAGAGAGAGCGAGAGAGTGAGAGAGAGGCAGAAAGGCAGTAAGGAAGAAGCACTAGATATAGATATAAAGGGCAAAGTCAGCAGAGTCTTGAGCAACACTGCAGCAGAAAGGTAAGTCCAGTAAGCTTGTTGCTCTCTTTTAAATAATTTTTTACAGTCCATATTTACAGTTCACAGCTTTTCTGTTGCCTTAGATTTCACTTGACTTTAGAAGAGCTAAAAGAGCTTGGTTTTAAAAATGGTATGACGTCTTTATGTAGACTTCAAGATGTACTCCAGCATCAGATTCTGTGTGATCTCTATCCACTGCATCTGTCAAATCTTTGATCACCACTAACAATCATTCTGAAATGCCTCCGTCCTTAAAAACAAAGAAACCCTGCTGAAACTCACTTACATTAGACGACAGTGTGCAGACTCTAAGTGGCCTCTACTCAAAAGTCTATTCACTATCAGTGAATAATTGTCTGTGGTAATCAATCATATCGTCACTGTTTCTAACCAAATCTTTGAGCCCCAAAGAGGTAACGTTACAGGAAAAGGAAAAACGTTTGAACTTTTAATGGATGTTAAAGTCAGTTATTCTTTTCCAGAGTCATTTTGGATCATTTCTACTGGAGCACTCATTCTGAAATGTTCACAAAGTATGAGACAGAGGTGGCACCCTCAAATTCTTCGTTCTGAGTATTATTGGTAAAGGGATTCTCACAGTAATGGTGTGCTTCTGATAACATATTGATCAGTTTGAAAATTATGTGAATTATGTGAATATTTTGGAAAAAAAACCTTTGGTCAGAAGAGTAGAATTGAAAAAATAAGTAAGGTATCCCAGGAGTGTCAATAACAGCATTGAAATTGAAATGAAATTTCAGAAAACATACACATGTTCCACTATGAGTGCTCATCACATTCTACAAAACAGTTGATTTTTGACTGTATTTCATTACAGAATAAAAATGAAGGTGCTGCCTTTTGCCCTTGTTCTGGTGCTAATGGTGTCCAGTGGTGAGTGTGTTTCTGTTTTTGCTGTTAAAATAACTCTGATGGCAGAGATATAAGCACAGATGGCTTCCCTCTCTCTTGATGGGTGGGCTTCAGTCCAGCTCCTGAAGGCCTAACCAATGGGAGAACTCGCTTGGCTGTCTCTACCTAGCTACCGTTGCTTACCAAGTCCTGACATGAACAAATTTTCATTGGATCTTTTAAGATTTTAATCATTTTGTTTCAAACCAAAACTTAACAGTTCAATAACAAGCAATTTTAAATACATGTTTGTTTTAAAAAACTGTGTGAAAATGTATTCTTTGTTGCCAGGAATTATTAGGCATTGTCTCTCGGCCTAAAAAGCCCTGAGGGTTCCCCACTGGAAACATCAGAAGCCAATCAGCCAATAAAGCAATAAGCCACAAAGATTTTATCATAGAGATGGGGTGCACATACAACACAACAAATTACATCAGCATTCCGTTCATGATTTAACTTCTTTTTAATAATAATCACAATAAGCAATCCTTCTTCCAAGCAACAGTAGTCATTAACAGTAGGCTATGGTGACCAGGCAACAGAAGAATGAATGTATTTGCACAAACACCACCATGCCAGTTAATTATTTTGAATATTAATGCAAAATAAACTGAAGACTGTGGTCTTTTGTGTGTTTATTGGATATTTTATTACTTTGAAAATGGCTCTGATGTTTTTGAAACTGTACATTAACTGCCTTTACTAACAGAACTGCAACCTTATTATTCCTGTATGTTTGTTCTTGGTATATGCAAATGCATCTAAAGTAAGTCAAACACACACACACACACACACACACACACACACACACACACACACACACACACACACACACACACACACACAC
>JBBPCX010000040.1:34574694-34592266 GCA_037974365.1 Hydrocynus forskahlii | reverse complement strand
GTGTATCAGGACTGGATCAAACGCTTTGATGAACCTGTTGGTGTATAAACTTCATTATGACATCATAATATGCAAATCAGATGAGCATACCAGTATTTAAAAGAAGAACCTTGGCGCCTAACAGGTTACATTGCCGCCCCCTCTCTGCATTTCAGTTGCCCCTCAACTTGTTTTCCGCTGGTGCCCGACCTGGCTCAGAGAGAGATCCGCCATTACCAAAAATCCACGGAGCTGCTGATCCGCGGGCTGCCCTTCCAGCTCCTGGTGCGTGAAATTGCTCAGAATTTCAAGACCGACCTCCGCTTCCAGAGCTCCGCTGTCATGTCCCTGCAGGAAGCCAGCAAGGCTTAACCTGGTGGGTCTGTTCAGCCAGGCTTACTTGGTGGATCTGTTCGAGGACACGAACCTGTGCACCATCCATGCCAAGAGAGTCACCATCATGCCCAAAACTGTGTGTGCACTTAAACTAACTGTGCTTAAGGTCCCCAGTGTGGAACGCCCTCCCTTAACATCTGGGGAGAACACAATCCACTGTCTGCTTTAAAAAAAAAGGACTTAAAACATTTATTTGTAATATAATTTACTCTTAAAATGATTATAAACTCTTCTTAATTTAATGTATCTATTCTTTAACTTTTATTTCTGGATAACTTCTGTAAAGTGACATTGAGAGTCATGAAAGGCACTTGTAAATAAAATGTATTATTATTATTATTACACTGATCAAGGGACAGGACTAAGGTGGAGCTGAGAACCAAAACAAATGGCCACAGAGGAAAACAAGGCAGGGTTTGACAACTTAACTTAGCTTAACTGATCTTTTTTTGGTGCAGCTGGTGGTGTGGTGATTAGGGAGTTGCCCTTGCAATCAGAAGGTCATGGGGTCAATTCCCAGAACTGCCAGTGGCACCACTGAGGTGCCCTTGAGCAAGTTATCATCCCTACACACTGCTTTCTAGGCTGACTGCCCACTGCTTCACTTGGTAAATGGGTTAAATGCAGAGAACAAGCTCATGCTGTGGTGTGTTTCTATAAGGTCCACTTTACATTTTGCTATTTTAAGACTATTTGAACGTGAATAAAAACCTTCTCTGCTTTTTATGAGTGTGATTCACAATAGTGAGCTGAATTGGAGATGCTATAGTGCTCCTATGTGTGAGTGTGTTTGACCACCGTGTGATGGACTGGCGATCTGTCCAGGGTATTTCTCTTATGACCACTGGGACTGGCTCCAGCACCCCCCGCCACCCTAGTAAGGATAATTAGCTCAGAGAATGAATAACTGAATGAATTGTTCCCTAACTAATATTAATGGAATGAAATCCCACTGGATCACAGTGAGGTTGGAGAATTCCAAACACAGGCCAGAGTCAAACAGTCAGAAAAATCATTTGAATACAGCTAAGTAACGCAGCCTTTTTTCAAGGCCGCTATCAATGTATCCCTATTGTCCTTCTGTCACTCACAATCCCTGTTTTTTGTCCCCAGATCCACTGCACTATACACTATACAGTAAACTATGCTATTTCTTTAGCTGTTAAGAGGGTTCAAATTAAATGCAGGGTGTGAAATGAAAATGCTCTCAGTCAGCTGAACAGTTTGGAGCTCGCAGGAGACCATCGACTTCAAATGAACGACTGCTATGTCAGATATCACTCACATTAATGTTTAGCTCCCCTGCTTACTGTTTGTTCTTTGTATTTTAGTTAGGCTTTGTCCATTAGTTAGACATTGTCTTTTGTCTTTTATTTAGGCTCCTCTGTTCCTCTCACATGGTTTGGTATATCTTCAAAATTCATTTTGTCTTGAAATCCTAAAAAACATTTATAGTCAAATAGTACTCTTTCAGGAGAAGTGGTCAAATCACTACTTGCAGCAGTTACTCTCCTGACTTCAGCAGTGGTCATTATTGCACACCTCACTGTATTACATCTAGTTATTATCATAGTGTTATCATTGGAAAGAGCTGATTTGGTAATTATGCATCTTCTGCTCATACTGATGCTAAAATCACAATTAAAAATAATAGCAAAACCACAGCTTTTGAATCATAAGCAGATCAGCTTTATTACTACATCTACAGTTGTGATGAATTTGCTGAATGTAATTTTCAAGCGTGGTTCACTCTGTGTGGACTAGTTGCAGCGGTCAGTCTGACAGCAACGGGCATTGATGTAAGGAGAGGCCTGCAAAATCATGCAGTCAGGCATACTGATGCACCTCCTGAAATGGGTAACTGGAGGAAAAAATTGACAAAAAAGACACTTTTAGCAGTCAGCACAAGTCCCAGTACACAAATAACATCTACAGACAGATGTCACAGTTACTCAGTCAATCAATAAAAAATATATTTCTGATAAGATAACCCTTTATTTGTTCCACGTGTCAAATATATACAACAAAGAACTAAAGAAGAAGTAAAAGCAGCATATATATATATATACAGTAACCCTCCGCTTTTCACGGGTTTCACGTTCCAAGAGAACCTGCGTATAATGAAAAACCGCATTGTTGTGTTGTGATTTAAAAAAATGCCTAAAAATGCCTATTTTTGTAGTGTAAACCCTAATATGCCCCCAAACATGCTTCCAAAACACCTTAATTTCATTTTAAACTCAGTTTAATACGTAACCCTTAATGAAAATGTAAAGGTAAACCCGTATTCCTGCTGTACAGTTTACACTGAAAATACCGATGTTACCCCTGTACAGACTGTACTGTAATTAATGCGTGGGCATTTTCTTTGGTATGCACTGTCGTATTCTTTGGTATAAGCAGGAAAATACAGTAATAAATGAATGTAATTTTTAGTAATAAAAATACAGTAAAATGTATGAGTAATCAAACTGCAGCAGCCAATCAGCAGCAAGGAGAAAAAAAATAACGTTTTCACTACTTTCAAACTGAGTCAGGGGCGGACTGGCAATCTGTGAAATGAACGGCTGTCCGATGCACGGCGGCTGTCGGCCTGTCTTTCTCGGCCGAGACGCAGAGGTCTGTGCAGCTGGTGACAAAACTCCAGGCTGCTTTTTAGTCCCAGTCCGCCCCTGCTCTGAGTACAGCGGTATTTAACCATCCCGAACTCGCTTTCTTTCTGTTCTCTGGGCAGAACAAAAACATTTCTACTGTTATATTTTCAATGGAAATGTAGCTGAATTTACGTTTATATTTATGTTACACAATTAGGAAATTATATTTTTCTTGATAATTTAGCACTAAAATGCATGAAGAATGATATATTGCCATGAAAAAAGCAAAAGTAATGTGGAGGATATCTGTGGTTTCCAGGAATTTGCTGGAGTTTTCGCCAACAATTAATAGTTCGGTTCTAAGAAAAAATGACTGCATTCGACACAAATTCATCTTAAGTTCATTTTAAATTCAGCTTAATACATTACCCTTAATGAAAATGTAAAGGTAAACCCGTTTACTACAGGTAAACCCCTTTACTACAGGTAAACCTGTAGTGTTTACGGGCATCTTAGTTCAAGTTTTTCCATTTCAGTATGTTTGAGACATTGTGTGGTTTGTTATTGTTCAGTTAGGTCCATTCTGATTAATTGCAGTATGCTGACAGTGCTTCCAGGAGTGACCAAAAGAGGAACAGATCTCAGACACATACAGGGGAAGCTGGTGAATGAGGCGGAGACACAGGCATCTTGCCGAAAGCCGCAGGTTTCGGTGGTGATAGTGCACCTGCCCCCAGACCTTGGAACACAGTTGTTACATTTCAGGGCAGAACCTGCAACAGAGTGAACGCCAGAGCACATATTTAATGACCCTCTTGAATGTCTTGAGACTTCATGCACCACAAATGAACCAGTTCTTTTATGTATAAATTATGCATAGATTATGAGGTATACTTGTATTGCAAATTATAAATGCCATCACATAAATGATAAAAAAGAAATAATACAATTGCATGCAGCGCCCCCAGCCAAATAACGTCAAGTAAAGTGGATCTTCAACAGGGAACATACACATTTTACTGTTTTATTATTTTTTTTAAATAATTTAGCATATTGGGGTGAAAATAAATAAAATGTGGGCAAAGGTTTTCCAGTAAAAATGAGATTTAATTGTTTTTTTTTCCTCTAATATGCTAAAGTCAGCTAGAAATTAGGCTTTCATCTGACCATCAAAAACTGCAAATGACTATAAAAAATAAAATGTTATTTTGATAACAGTCCTTCATGCAAATAAATTGGCTTTTTGTATTTTGTACTAATAAATACTTATTTACAATAACATACAAACACATAATTCCTTTTCCCTAGTTTTTACAGCAGTTGGTTTTTGGTGTTTGTTTAAATATGATAATAACTAATAATTATTTACAATGATCAAGGCATCCACAGACAATAAGAATAAGTAATTTGTAGGGATGTATATAAAGGGTATAAAGTGTACAGATAAGTAAGGAAGGAGGCACTGATTAAAAGACAGATATAATAACAGACGAGCAGTCTACAGGTTTGGCAAGTGTGACAAAAACCCAGGTTTTAAAACAATGGCATTTAAAAATGTAGAGATCCGCGTACAGTTTCCAGTCTTTCTCTGTCGGCTGTTCTCTCTCAGTAAAAGTGTGATGGTTGGAGCGCACACACCTTGATTTATACTTAATGCCATAAATAACCTTACATAAACTTTAATACTGATCCATGAGAATAATGTCTGTCTGTGTGTGTTTACAGCTCTGTGCAAAAGTCTTAGGCCAAATAATTTTCTCTCCTGGCAGTGACAACACTATGTAACATTAGAATAAATACAAATATGCATAAAAACAGTAAAAATAACTTATATTTCTTGTTGGCTTGACTTGTGTTTAACGCCACCAGCAGCAGCATGCCTGAAGAAGAATGAAGTGGAGGCTTCAGAACTCACCACTCATCATCAGCAGGGCGAAAAGGAAGGTCACAAGCAGGGTCTTCATTATTCTGCAGCAGAGAGGTGTTTTTCTTTAAACGGTGATACACAAAAATGTCTGTGGCGTAAGCTAGTAAGGATGTTCTTACTCATTCCTTTCAATTAGGGTTGGCACAATGCCACCTCTTAATGTCTGATACCGATACTGATGCCGCAACCTTGAGTATTATCAATAAAAATAAGATACCACCCTTTTCTCTTTGAACAAGTTGTGAATAATACATTTTTCCTAGATGCACTTTGAATCCAAAATGCCCACGTCTACTATAGCATGGTATGAAAATGGTCCATTAATTAAGGAGTAGAATTTCTCCATTATGCAGACATCACCAGTGGCTCTTTGTAAATCACTGTTTGGGTGCAGGAGGCTGTATTTTAATTTCTAGTCATTTGAGACACAGTCTGTGATACACATTACATTTTAACAGCATAGTATGAAAGCAGTCCAAACATTCTCGATAGCACTAGCCAGTCATGCATGTGTCCAAACTTACCTTGACATTTCAACAAAAGCAGTTTGTCTCTGGGTTTTGGTTTTGCACCTGGGATATTCCCACTGCTTCATCTTTCACTTTTAAATAGAGCAGTCAAGCCAGACCCCGCCCTCCTGATCACATGACTTCATAGTCAGTGAAGACTTTGAACTCAGCCCTGAAAGTCCGTGATTGAGCAAACACAGGAAAACGTGGTGGTGGTGGGGGATATCAGAAGCACAATAAATAATGTTATTTATCAGAAACACCTTCCATATTGATGCCCTTTGTAGATATACAGTTACTGACTGTCTACCAGTTCAGGTCAAGTAGGTTTATTATCATTTTAGCCAGAAACACAGAACACAGTGAAACCAAACAATGCTCCTCCAGGACCATGGTGCAAAACAAGAAACCACAAGACTGACAGGACAAAGAGAAGGAGAAAGAGAGAGCAAGAAAACACAAGAGCCAAAAAAAAAACCAATCAGACAAGGCAACATTTAGTTGAGCACTACAGTACTAGTTTGAATGAATACAATGTCATTACAGATACTGTATTCTAGCAGTGGAGTTGTTAAGTGTGCAAAAATGCAGAAAAGCAGTAGACATAATACAGTTAAGTGTGTAAATGCATTGTGTTAGGAAGAGGAGTAAGTTCAAGTCAGGGGTGTGTTTGTGTTTCTGACTGAGAAGTCTGATGGCCTGAGGGAAGAAACTGTTCCCAGCTCTGGTAGTGGAGGCCTGTATGCCACGTAACATTTTGCCAGATGGGAGGAGGGAGAAGAAGGTGTGTAAGGTGTGTGGGGTCATCTACAGTCCTGGTGCCTTTGTGGATGCAGGGTGGGGTGTAAATGTCTGTGAGAGTGGGGAGAAAGACCCCAGTGATCCAGGTGACCAACAGGTATAAAGCAAGTGTTCCTCTTTAAACGAGAGCAACAGAATTAACCAGCATTAGCAGCTCTGGAGTTCATATGATTGGAAATCTCCGTTTAAGCCGCAACAGTGCTTAAAGCTCCTCGGTGTGCTCTACCTCAAGCACCTGAACACTTTCCAGCAGAGTAAATGTTCCCTTCCTCATTCCTGTATATGTTCTTCAGGGAAAGTCCCTGCTAAGCAGAATAAACAGAGCTCTATTATGAACAGCAGGGTTTCCATTGCCATCAGCACCCCTTAATACTGAACACAGCCTGCTCAGTTATCACACGATAGAATGTATCAAACAATGTTATGTTTCTTCTGTTACATTTCCTGCAGAGTTATCCTGGAATACAACACGTGCTTCTTTTAACAGCTGAGATATTGTGCGCTGCAAACCCCTTTCATTCACACAGTCAGTATCTCAGCAGACAGGCTGAGGTTTAGTCACTGTAAGCATTTTTGTCTTGTGATGAAGCAGAATATCAGAGGAATGGTGAAGCTGCTTTTTGTGATGGTCTGAGAAATTAAAGCCATAACTGATAACTTAACATTTGGACCTTTCTAATGAAGGAAAGTGTAACAGAAGCTAATGTAACAAGATTTTATACTAAGCAATTTTGGAATTTATCTGTTTGTTCAATTTTTGCATTTGCAATACTGTGCAAAAGTCACAGTAAATGAGTCACCCCTCATTTCTCTATATTTTGCTTTGAATGAACAGGTAGGTGCAAAAATACTATGTTATTCCTGTCCAACTGTCTTATCTTTGATATATTGAGTAGATTAGATGAAAGAAATGGGAACAGATGTTTTACTGTGACAGGCTGCGAAGTGCCTAAAGATACAAGGAACCTAGCTAAAGGAGTTCCAACCACTCAGCATTCAGCACCACCAGTATACTGATCACCGCCTGATCATCTGGAATCATCTGCTCCTGTTTCTTCACTGGTTCAGCCTTTACGCTAGATGGCCTTTGCTCTGCTTGAATGATTCATAGTAGGTCATTGTGTGACTTAACAAACAAAGACATTCCCCTGAAACTCATTTCAGAGACTGAGAGTCTTTGAAAGTCCTTCAGAAAGCCTGGAGAACTGTTCCTCACGACCACCTGAAAAATACAAGAAAGTCTGGCTCTTTGTAGGCAAAGTGATGAAGAAATGAGGGGGACTGAAGACATTTGCACAGTACTGTAATTTGGAAAATACAGTCAGAATTTCATGATCAGACCAATAGAGGTGGTCCAAAATAGTGTTAAAAAATAGCATTTGGCCATATCAGCTTACACTGAAAGTTGGAATAATGCAACCAAATTAACACAACGAAATAATCAGCTTTTGCGGGGTAATCTACTCAGCGTCCCATTACAGTGTTTTGGCAAATCTCAGCGCACTGTGAAAAGATGTAACTCCCCTCATGATAAGCAAAAAGAAAGAACGAAAAAAACGGATTTCTCATTTTGCATCATGTGACTGCTATCTTCTGTACAAATACATATTTCTGCACCTGTGAAGTGGTTCTGTCACAGAACAAAATGCATCAAACAGTGACAGAGTTGAGTGTTTCTGAGTCTCAGGCCTAAATTGCTACATGAATATGATCTAAATGATGAATTATCCTAATGGCAGATTCATTCAAAGGAGTATTCAGAAGTGAATAAATACAGCAACAGGCTATTAAACAGCAGAATCAGAACTGTGACATAAATACCCATAGTTTCTACTTTCACTTGTGTACAGTCAATTTGTTTATAAGTGAAGGCAACCAATCATGTTATACGTGAATATGCCACAGCACACAATGTGAACAGTACTAAATTCTTCCTGCATTTAACCCATTCACCAAGTGAAGCAGGGGGCAGTCAGGAACACAGCGCCCTGGGAGCAGTGTGTGGGCACAGTGCTTTGCTCAAGGGTCCCTCAGGGGTGCCTAGCAGTCTTGGGAATTGAACCCACAACTTCCTGATCACAGAGCAAGCACCCTAACCACTAGGCTACCAGCTGTTTACTGTTTATAAGTCAGTTGCTCATTGCTGTGTAGCTTTTTTTTTTTTTTAACAAGGCTTCTACATGACAGATCCAAATGATATTGTAGTTGTACGGTGACAATAAAGATATCTTGTATTATGTACTTTGTATTGTTGATACTGTGGTATTGTGCTGTTTTATTTTGTTGTATTTTTTGTTCAAATTAATGTTGACGCAATGCCTGAAAAATTTATTAATAACAACTGCATGTTTAACTTTCTGATGTTGCATAAGGAAGTGAATAATAAAAGCCCTGCTTGTGACACGGCTGCTGTTCTTTTAAGACTGAAATCTCCCACAAATTCCCCTCAGTTGTGCAATAATTGCTGGAGGCTCAGGTGTATGACAAAGTTTCTGGGAAGTTTGTACCAGAGTAAACATTGTTCATTGGTTTGGTTCAAGTCTTCATCACTCACTCTGGCCACGCAGACTCATACAGGATGTATAAACATGAAGGTCAGCAGTGATACGTGAGGGTCATTCCATTGTTGAAGGGACACACATGGCTAAGTTAAAACTGTAGTCCATTTGTAGTTCGCTAAGTAGAGTACAGTGTGGATTCTGCAATATTTCTCATTCTCAGTCCGCAAAAGGAATCATGCTGTTTTCAAATAAGGACAAAATACATAATTTCAATAAAAAAAGATGAAATACTGAGTTTCCCCCAAGCTTTATAACAAAAAATCTATATCAAAATGAAACTTGTAAATGATACAAAATCTGATATGAAATCATTTTGACTAAACTGTAAAAGTTAAGAAATTTTAACCTGAGGTAATTCCCAAAAATCAGTAAATACCAAATTAAGTATAACTGAGCCTGCATATTGAAGATAATATGGCCACTGGTCTGGGCAGCAGTAGCATCACAGAAGGAATTTCATCCAGCTGCACACTGAAGCTAAGCTCACTGCACTGCCTCTCGGCCACAGTGAAATTCCTGCAGGAAACATCGCATAGCAAACACAGCACAGGAAACATAGAATAGGAAACATAGCATAGCAAACATCCATATCAGTAAAACACCACGCAGTCGGTGGTGTTATCAGTAAAGCTGTAACACCACTGACTGTTACTCCACTGACAAAATTCCTGTCACTTTAGTTTCTACATGCTGTGTAGAAAAGTCATCTGATTTGTATTATTTTAATTATACACTTAATTGATTTTTTTTTTCCGCACAGGAAGTAATTTAGACTACATTTATTGGTAATATAAAAGGACATTTCAGAATTTCTCACACTTCAGTGGACCTTTCTGTATTAATGAATTATAATATCTTTGTATCTGCGGTGAGTCTCTGCCTCTAGTAATGCTTCATATAATCATTAATTGTGAAACAGATCTGCATTCGTTTTGTAGATTTGCACAAAAACATTTGAGTCTATCCATAGTGTTTCTCCTCTTTTTGCCCTATGAACCTGAGACAGTACCCCAGCAAAGCAAAAAGTTTATTCCTTTGCAATACATTGACCGAATGCGGAGAAACAATCAGCGCTAAAATATGCAATTGTCCCCAAGGAGCTACTTGATTGGTATAAAGGTGAACACTGTTCACATTGTTATCTCCTGTCATTTCTTCTGATTCTCCAACACATCTAAATTTTTATCTGGTAATATCATAAGCCCAACTGAAGGTTTGAACAACAACAACAACAAAATCCTTGGTGCCACCTATTCACTTCACTGACACCACCAGCATCTCACCAGATGCAGTTTAATAAAGCTTTGATTAGCCAAAGTAGTTACTGGATGACAGGCTTTCTTAAGAAGAGGTTTGGAAATGAAGCAAACCCAAATGACAAACATAAAATCTCTACTTATTTTATTAACATTACTTATTTCATTTCATGATGAAAATCCTGGTCACCTTTAAAATTACATCACTGCTATCTACTGCTAACACTTCACTTCAAGGACAAACAATGAACAAACAATGTTATCAACTGGCTTGTGAATTCATGCTAGAATAAGATATGATTTGAAACAGGTATATAAAGGACCCATAGCTCACAGTAGTTGGTCAGTTGGTGGTCACCTCAGGTAAGTTTTCTGAGTGAGCTTTAGTGAAATATTAACAGACTCTATATTGAGGCTATTTGTCACAGATTATTGTGAACAGACACAGTTTTCAATGTGTAAAGCAAATGTGGTAAAATGAACAGTGCTGTAACACTGAGTAACTTAGTATAAAGATAAGTTCACAAGTTCATAACGAATCTGACTTTTCACAGTGCACCTACATTGCATCAAATTTATTTAAGAAGTTATTCTGCAATTCTTTCAACATTATAACTGCTACTTTTATAACCCCTCTTCTCAGTGTTGCAGAATAATGAAGGCCCTGCTTGTGACACTGGTTCTTGTACTGTTCTTGACAAGTGGTGAGTTTGGATCCTGATTTCAACGACAAGTTACCTCATAAGGTCATTAGGAAATGCTAAGTGTTGAACTTGAAATTGCCCATAGATATGTTTTGTTCTGTGTCGCTGGAGTGGCAGGTGTGTGACTGAGTTTCTGGGAAGGTTTTCCCAAAGTAAACACGGTTTGTTGGTTGCTATTAAGTCGAACAAACGGCCGTCATAATAAATGGCACCAGCACTTATGATGAAATCCAACTGTGATGTATACACACCGTCCAACGAAATGTTGCTCAGTGCTAGAGTGTCCATGGTGTTGCAGGGTCGGCCCTGCAATGTTACTACTGCATCGATGAGTATGATGAAGGATGTTACAGTACCATAGAAACGTGTGGCTTCGACCAGGACGCCTGCATCATTGCCATGTTCAACATGTACCCCTGTATGTGACTCCAGTTCTTTTAAACTCATTTTATTTTAGTGCTTGCTTAAAGTGTAACGTTTAATACATAATACATAATACTTTTTGTCAAGTTTGGCTCGCAAAAAATAACAATTAAATAAATCAATCAATCAGTCAATCAATCAATGTTAAAAATGATCCCAGAGACTCTTATCAGAATCCTTATATTGGACATGAGACAGACAAAATGCTTTTTTAATTAACTCAAACTGGTAAAACAAAAAAATATTGTTTTAATTCAGTTCAGTTCTGAACTCGGCTAGTTCAGTTCATTCTTATTTTGAGGTCATTTTCATTCAAAACCGTGTGACAGCCACTGCTGTTGTAGAATGTAGAAATTGTCCAGTAGATTGTTACTCACGTTTGTCCACATTAATACTGGACCTGCTCAGCAGTGTTAAAACTGCATTGCACTTGCTGCATTGCACTCTCTCCAGGGCAACTGGTGTTTTCAAATTTAAAAATGCGGTTTTGCTGTGGAGTTTGCATTTTCTCCCCATGTGAGTTTCTCTGGGTGCTCTTTGTTCCCTTGCAGTCCAAAGAAATGCACTTTAGGAGGATTGGTGATGCTAAATTGGCCCTAGGTGTGAGTGTGTGTGTGTGTGTGTGTGTGTGTGTGTGAGTGTGTCTGCCCTGTGATGGTGCAGCAACCTGTCTTGGTTGTTTCTCCACCTTTTGTCCTGTGAGCTCTGGGAAGGGTTCCAGCACCTCCTGCGACCCTGGTTAGCATAAGCGGCTCAGATAATGGATGGATGGATGGTTTTGCCACGACAGCGGTGAAATATTAAAATGTTCTCTTTATCTCTTCAGATAACAGCTTCCAGAGATGCATCAGCATATCTAATTGCCTCTTCCTGCAGGAATTTTCCTACATCAATGCCCAGTGCTGTCAAAGTGACCTCTGCAACAACTTTGACTACATATAAAGTAGATTGGGTTTCGAACAAGGCCCAGTCCTCTGTTTGATTTTGGGTTCCAAAATAAATGAGTTTGTGATTTAAATACATGCATTTATTTTGTTTTCACTTTGATGACAATGGGGTACACATGCCCTGACAAAAAAAACTGATAGTATATTTAAAAGTATGACCCAATTGTTTAGTCAAGTGCAAACATCAGGGCACCTCTGGTCATGTTACATGCTTTTGCTTTTCTAAGTGATAATAAGCCCACAAAGTCCCCAGAGAACAAACCTCTGCACACTTTAATACAGTTATAGCATTTTTTTAAAACTCAATTTCACGTTGAAAAAATAAAACAAAATGTGCCCCGTGCAAAAGATATGGCACATTCAATGTGCTATGTGTTATTTTTGCCCATTATGTTAAAGTGTGCTAAAAGTTGCAGACAGATGTCATATTTAAGTTTAGTTTGTCCTTTCAGCTATCCTTTACAGAAAAGTTAAAAGTGCATTGGATTAGTCAATATTTAACATTTACACCAAAATATGGAGACATTCATTGTGTTAAAATGATGTCATTTCTGCTTGCCAGTCATTTCTTCTGCTCTCAGTTGATTCGTTTCCTCCATCAATTATTTATAACCAAAATCAGTGTGAAACTTGAGGACATGCTGCTTGAAGACATTCAGTATGTACTGACAGAACTGCAGCTACACTTCAGTTTCTGCAAGTTCAGTCACTGCATTTTACTGTAGTTAAATCCTCTGGATGTTTGGTGAGATATAAAAGTGCACGTCATAGATGCTGACAACAAGGGTAAGCACTGTTCACTTGATTAATCACTTAATTAGTGACAGGCTGATAGCCATCCTATCATAGACACTGAAGTAACTACTTATTTTGTTTAAATTTAGTTATTAATTTAGCTATCAGTGCTCAGCTCAGCATTCAAAAGCAGATGGGCAGTCATGTAAAGTAACGATATTTTTTTTACTGACCTTCTAAAGAAAGTGGCTACACGTTTATTTGAAAATCCATACTTAAGGCAGAACACCTCTCGCATCTGCATTTATTGGTCAATTTTTCAACCTCCCTCTACCCTGTTCATCATTGGAAGAGGGACACTATAAGCAAGCATGGGAAAAAGACTGAGCTGGCCCACCGAAAAAGCAACACCGTTTCTCACTGTGCATAGTTGGAGGTGACCTTTACATGCATAAGCTCATGAAAAACTGCAGCTCTATGATCCATGACATCCAGCTTGTGTGCTTTTTGTTTAAGGACTATTAGTAAAGTCTGAGGTAAAATAACCCTTTATATTCACTTCTGTCTGATGGCAGCACCTGGTCTTTTGGGCCTCCTAGTGTCTGGACCTCTGAAAACATTCTCCTTTTTCTATCTTCATGGGAAGCCCTAAACATGAGCCCACTCTTGCAGACAGCAAGTGTGCGCAGTATCTAAAAACCAAAACAACAGTTTTCCACTGTTGGACAGAGTGGACAGGGGCATGTCCTGCAGTCTCTAACTGTTTAACCTAAAAGTGCACCTATATTATGTTTTAGGTGTTATTAATAATTAAATATTAGTTATTAAGCGAACATTTTTTAGTGGTTTCCCAGATATACCACACTTGATCCAACCAATTAATTAACTAATCAGTTAACTGCGGATCACTGGAGTAACACCATGCAGTGCTGGTAGCCTACCATGTCCAGCAGTTTGAGAAGGGTGTGATCCACTGCATAAGTAAGTACCTTTTCGTTCCCAGACAAAAGCTTCTGGAGGTGCAGCATGACCAAGGAGTGTTTCCAGCTGCCTGAGAACCCCAGCAGCCTGTGCTGTGTGTTTGATGAGAGCAACCCTTCATTCTGAATACGGCCCCTACAGCATCTGCCTTTCTGAGAGGAGAGAAAAGTAAAAGCAAAGCTGCTGTCTGTCTCACTCTAAATGTTTGGAGTTTGCTTCTGCTTATGATTCAGTTATTCATGTTAAGAATTATTACTCAGTAATTGCTACACAACCAATGTTATGTATGTAGTTATGAGATGTGGACTTGAATATAAACTTTGTAGTTTAAAGGATTCATTTTTTATCTTTAAAAAAGACTTTGCCTAATCCTATGGAATGACAGAAGTGAGATAACGGAAGATCTGTGGAAAAAGCCTGTGTGATCTCTCTAGAGTAAAACGTTTAATTGACCCATATCTCTCACCACTGACCCCACACATGCACACCTTGACATCATCCACTCGCTGCACTTTGGCACAGCTTAACCTTGGCATATCTGCACTTCACAATGTATATATTTTGTTAAACCATTTTAGATATACAGTGTACTACCGCGAAGTCACGGTTCACAGTTTGCGCCCTCAGTAATTTTTCATGCATTTTAGTACTAAATTATTACGATTTTCTTTTTTTACTAATTTTGTGACATAAATATTAACGTAAATTCAGCTAAATTTCCATACAAAATATAGTACTGTCAAGAGAACACAAAGCAACCGTATACAAAAACACGTCTTTGGATGGTGACATACCCCTGTACTCAGAGGCAGGGACGTTTGAAAGTAGCCAATCTGAGAGCGTTGCTTATTTCTCCTTGCTCCTGATTGGCTGCTGCCCGGTAACGCATCTCTTGCAGATGCAGTCCAGCATTGCCGCATGCATTTTTCCAGTTGACTTTTGGGGGGTATATTTAGGGTTTAGACTATAAAAATACGCATTTTTTGGCTTTTTTTTTTTTTTACCACATCACAAATGTGCATTTTTTCACAATTTGCGGGTGCTCTTGGAACATAACCCCCATGACTTTCAGGGGTCTCTGGTATATCTTTTTCACCTTAATATGTGTTGTATGTCTGTCATCAAACCGTTGCTGCTCTGCGAAGCTTTGCACACAAGCATGTACTGTACCTGTGTACCAGCGACGCATGACGTGACAATAAAAGTGATTTGATTTGATATCATAGGAAACCAAACATTCTTCAAAATAAAAGTTTAATGTTATGTGTAAAGTTTCATGTTGCAGTCCAGTTCATGGAAATTACGCTTCAAAAACTGACCATTTGGAATGTATTGTTTTTGTGATGTCACAATATGCAACACCCCAATGCATTTACATACATCCACCTCTGTAGCCTACAGAGGTGTACACCCACTCCTTACCCCCATCACCATTATTTAGAGTGAAGTTAGGGGGAGTACTTCTTCTGCCCTGGCATTTGAATGCGGCAGCCAATCAGATAAGAGATCGTTGTTAAAAACATAGTAACCAACATTTCACAAGATGAAGAGAGGTTAGATGGCCATGTAAAGATGAGTTGTTTTTGGATTATAAAACCACACAATTATTATAAGCGAACCTCAGGGGGGAAATGCAGAATATTTAATTCAAAATAATTTAATTCAAAATAATCTCAACTGACCTTCCAGTCCTGCTCCAGTCAAGGCAAAACTACAAGATACGTTCCCCTGACTCTCATCCTGCTCAGCAAAGAGTCAGACAGATTAAATGGCTCGGAGAAAGAGAGAAAATGAGAGATAGCAAAAGGTACAGAGTGAGATGCAGAGACAGAAGTTTTTATCATGGTGTTGAGTTTGTGGAGTTAAAAATAGTTGTTTCTTTGTTTCTTTTGTTGCAATATATAATAAAAGTCAACACTTTTTTTGCTATGATACATACATTATATATTTGAACATGTACAATATTTCTTCAAACAAGATGAACCGAAGCAGACAATACATTCTGGGCGATTCAACCAATGAACCCAGCACACGATTGTCACTGTGTTTCACAACAGAAATCCACAGCGCGAATAAATAATACACTAGACTGGTAATATTTACAATATAAACAAACAATATCAAAAAACGAAGTGCAAAAGAAAAAAAAAAAGCTTTGGATCTTTTGAACGTGGCGCAAAGTATGCAATGATGGCTGCAATGTCAACTCTTGACGGAAGCAATGAGGGTCAAAGTGAACAGAAGTCTGCTCCAGAGTCAAATATGCATGTTTACTTTTTCTGCTGTGTAGAACAACAACAAATTGGTTTTTTTTGCATCGTCTTACAGATTTCATTTCACTGCTGAAGCGCTCTAAAAGGGGCTTAACACAAAAACAGGATCGAACTGGCCTACAATAGGAATGGTATAAAACTTTTGTCAGCACCATTTTACATGGGATGACTGATGATGAACACAGTAATTTGGTGGAATTGGGAATTTACCAAGGAACAGTTTTACTTTATTCCAATGAGGCACCTGTGGTAAAAAAAAAACAACAACAAAAAAAACCAAAAACCTATCAACATTTGACTTGGCACCATGTTAAGATCTTCTAATTTATGTTTAGGTAACTGCTGTTGCTAAATTCATATTTCCAAGCAGCTGAGAGAAACGTGAAATATAAAAAACACACTAACTAGGTTTCTTGTTCTAGGACACTTGTCCATCATGCCCATCAACAAGACTTAGGCACACTCACAGGACATGACCTGTGAAAATATTTCCATTAGTAGCAACTAAATAGGCAGCTTCTTCTGAGATGTTTCAATATGTGGTTTTGAGAAATATGGTTATTGACTTCCATGAAAGATAGTAGTATTATTCCATTCAAAATCATCACCAGCATCTCTGCTGTTGAGGAAAAAAAAAAACTCCACAGGCTCTACACATAGCGAGCAGCAGGCAAAGTCTGAGTGACTGATGTTTAAGGGACATTAATATGAAGCCCAAATCTGAATTACTCAACATCTTCTCAGTGTTAACGTTCATAGCAGAATGCGTCAGATCTAACATGTATAGCACACTATGCAGTGGTGCCCTTGAGAAAAAAACACCTGGAAAAAGATTACACAGCAGAAAACCACATAACTCAATTTGACTCTGTAACATCTTATCCTTCACTGTTCTTTTGTACATGACCATATTAAGATTGATTTACACATCAAAATAACATTTAGGTTCTATTCTTGCCCAGTAGCATCCACTCACGCATTTCAGCGTAGATCATTAAGAAATGGAAAACAGTACAAGGACGTACACAGAAAGTCTTGCGCAAAGCTGAAACATGATGCTGACTTGTGGCTTGAGGCCCGGGAGGCCTAAACTAAGGAGTGGCGAGGCGAACGTCAGGTGCTTCACTTAGAACACACACTTCTGTTAGGCTACAGAGGATGGCAGAACTCTTGGGAAATACATTGTGCTCTTGCGGCTGAAAAAAAGCCCAGTCGAATAATTGTTGAACATCTGTTGAAATACACAAGCAGACTGTACACATGTCCGCACACACACACGCACTGGACTTGTGCTGTACACACACTGAGCGTCCACTGTGTCAAAATATCCCAAAGTTGTCAGTCTTTTGAAGGCTAGCACAGCTAGCCTGAGTTAAGATACTCCAAAGCCACTTCGTAGCAGAACTTGTACTGGTCCTACAAAGAGAGAGAGGAAGAAAAACACAAACTCATCACTGGCCTTCATGCAGTCAGTTCTTTTCTGGAG
>JBBPCX010000040.1:34557416-34574394 GCA_037974365.1 Hydrocynus forskahlii | reverse complement strand
ATACACACACACACACACACACACACACACACACACACACACATATATATATATATATATATAAAACAATTTACATATAGAACAATAATATATGCTGTACATGTACAGTTTGTTATTATTATTATTTTTTTATTATTAGTAGTAGTAGTAGTAATAGTAGTAGTAGTAGTATCATCATCATTATTTGTTAGACTGTGGCTTCAAAAGTGTGTGAGTGCTTTACCAGTAAGTCCACCATGTTGGGTTTGTTATTCCTCAGTGTTTTGACGGCGTGGAACACATCAACTGAGCGCTGATGTCGCAACATCTCACTCACAATGCTGATGGCACAGAACGTTCCACTGCGCCCGCCGCCATTCCTGACACACATGAGTACACACACAGGTCAGCAGTCAAATAGAAAAAAAACATCCAGGAATAATATACTTGAAATGAGGTTTCCACTTATTCCACTGAAGTCAAAACGCTGCTTTCTAGAGAAACGTACCAAGTTCACAGTCGTGGCGACAGAATCTGACATTATTAAATGTCATCAAAAGCTAACTCACAGAAAGTTATTATATAAAATGAGTATAAAGGTATTGACTTGGACTGCTTCAAGACAATTTTGAGGAGGCGCATGTTTTTAATTAAGACATGTAAAGAAAAGAAGACTGTCAGATTTACCCCTGTTTTACCATTATCAGTAGTATTCATTGGCCATTTGAATAACTGTAAATAAAACAGCGATACTGTGATGCAGGTTCCTCTCATCATCACTGTCTAGTTTCTTTACAATGAACCATGTCACATCAAAACACTGTGAATTACGTGGTGTGCAGTTCAACAAACTAATCAAATTCAACTTAAGTTTAAGTTCTGATTCTTAAATATTTAAAAGCCCACTTGATTTAGGCCTACAGGTAATCATCAAGCCTTTCAAATGTTAGAACAAGGAACAAATGAACCATATCAGCTGTGTTCATGCTCTGCCACTAGAGGGAGATGTTTCTCTTAGGAGAAAAACAAGGAAAATGGATCGCTCTCCAACACAAATCCCCAGCTTTCAGTCCTCTCTGACGAATGAATTTGCTAATTAATGCTCTAATGATTATTGATCTGTTTTCATGCTGTTGGAGGCCTGAGAACAGAAAGGCTGATTAGATATGCTCAGAGGAGACTCTGCCGGATGGGGCTGATTTGTATAGTGGGTGAAAGAAAGAAAGATGGTCTGTGTACACAGTGTTTACAAATAGTGGTTTATTTATAAATAAGTATACTGGCTCGAGCATGCACTGATGAATATGTGTATGAAAGCATGTGTAACTTACAAACAGTGCACCACAGTGCGTCCCTCCCCTCCATCATATTCCTCCTGCCATTTGTCCACCTGGTGGATGAGTTTGAGGAAGGAGCGTTTGGACACAGGTGTGTCTCTGTACATTGGCCAGCCAAGAAACTGGAACTGCTGCACCATACGATAGCCATCCTGAGGCTGAAAAGCACAAAGTCAATGCAATTCTGTGATTATTGACATGAAAAAAGTCAAAGAACCCGCACGGTACAAATAAATATGAAGGTTCTGTGGACTGGAGTTAAAACAGAAAATAATATCAGCCAGCATAACACTGCGAGTTGAAACGAGTTGCCTTGTAGTATGAAAAGAGAATGTGTGACTGTAGAAGGGGAGGGAACTCTGGGCTGGGGCTCCAAGTTTAAAGAGTAGAGATTAAAAGTAGAATAGAGAGTACTAAGGAATAGGGATGAGATTGGAAGATGTGGGCAGCAACACCTGGCATGGCCCTCCTCTCAAACTTCGGATAAAACAAGCTTACAAACTTTAAGTGCTATGACCATGATTTTGTTTTGTCAGTTATGATTGTTACCTCTCAGGCGTCACATTCTATAATTCAAACCAACTGTAGAAGTTCACAAATTATTTCATTATTTATTTACTTATCTTGTATGTCATCACTTTTTATCCAAGAATGGCTATAATATGTGGACATGTTGTCTGCGTTCTGAAGGTTGGGCCTGGATTAAAGATTTTCGTTACTTTAACCATGACAGTTTCAAATTCACCAGTTTATTTCAAGTGGACCATCAACCAACTGCACCGGCAGCTGTTTGTTACCTCATAAAACAAGCCATTAAACATTGATGCCTTGTCAGCCAGACTTGCACTGATTTTGAGAGGTCTATGGAATCTCAAAATCAGGTGAAACTGAAACATGTTGTCTGGGCTCCGGACCCAGCAGGCTATGCTGTAATTGTTTTAAGTGAGTAAAAAAATAAATAAATCAGCAGCCTGTGCTGTGATTGGTGGGATGAGTAAAATAAATCAGCAGACTATGTTGTGATTGGTGGGATGGTTATAATAAATCAGCAGCCTGTGTTGTGATTGGTGGGATGGATATAATAAATCAACAGCCTGTGCTGTGATTGGAGTGATGGTTAAAATAAACCAACAGCCTGTGTTGTGATTGGTGGGATGGTTATGATAAATCAGCAGCCTGTGTTGTGATTGGTGGGATGGATATAATAAATCAACGGCCTGTGTTGTGATTGGAGGGATGGTTATGATAAATCAGCGGCCTGTGTTGTGATTGGAGGGATGGTTATAATAAATCAGTGGACTGTGTTGTGATTGGAGGAATGGTTATTATAAATCAGCAGCCTGTGTTGTGATTGATGGGATGGATAATATAAATCAGCACCCCGTGTTGTGATTGGTGTGATGGTTATAATAAATCAAAAGCCTTTGTTGTGGTTGTTGTGATGTACAAACCACCAGGCTGTTTTGTGATTGGCAGAATACAGGTCAGACCATAAGTGAGATGTGTGTGTGTGTGTTTGGTTTGGCAAGAGCATGGCAGGTCCTAGTGAAGCTGACATGACACTAATAAGCTTACAGCAGGTGAGATAAGGTGGACATTTAAGCTAATGTGTGTGTGTGTGTGTGTGTGTGTGTGTAAAACCCACCCGAGCAGCGTTGTAAATGCGGAATATCCTGCTGATGATATCCTCCTCAAGATCAGCTGACACAAACTCCACCTGTAGAGGGCCGTGCCGATGCACACCGTTCTCTGGCCAGTACTGTGGACACAGCTACACAGACAGACAGACACACACACACACACACACACACACACACACACACACACACACACACACACACACACACAGATTAACATGACAGCAGTAGGCTTACTAGGGAAACATTTATGAAACATCATTCAGGTCATACTTTCATTTATTTCCTTGCCTGTAAAGGAAAGAATCTGAAGATTACAAAAGCACACACAGAAGATAGATCCACACACAATGCAAATGCAAATAGTAAAACAGTACTAGCAAATATGCACATGAAAAACAAACTATTCCAGCAGAGATTTTTCTTTTTTATTAAAAATTAATCCGTCAGGGCTTTGAATGTCACAGTGACGGTACGAATAACGTAATTTGGTCTTACAAAGAATCAGATCCTTTGCCTTGTCATTATTTATTCATATATTCAAATCATCTCCTATTTGATCGTTTCCATTAGAAATGCTCCATACAGGCTACATATTTCATCCTCCCACAATAGACGCGTGATTGTGTTGCTTTTTGTAAAGGAATAAGTGATGAGAAGAGGATATGGAGCCTGTGTGAGTGTCTCTCAGCAGGGCCAGATTGGCTCTTTAGTGTTTGATGAGTGGGGCAGGGAGAGAGAGGGCTGTTCGTTTTGCTGAGAGCACAAGACGGGCCCCATTCCCCCTCAGTGGAGTGCTGCAGCTGAGAAGGCACTGTTTCAACACCCACCTGCATGTGTGTAGAAGCTTCTATGCAAAAAACATACACACACACATTAGTAGGAACTTCCAGAGACTTTTATGTTACTGTAACCTCTACGTTACTGTAGCTGTCACTGTTATACCTATACCTAACAGTAATTAGTGTGCTTGTGGAAGCAATCACACTATTGCTCTTCTTAAGTTTCATTATTATCTTTATCCCACTTGTTTTTTGGCACCGCTTCTTGCTGGAGCCCGTCCTGAATTTTGGCTAAATCCCAACAGCAGAACATCCGTAATATCCAGTGAAGTATGTGTGTATTCAGATTTTTGATCAGTTGATCAGGGGCAGAGTATTGATTGTTCAAAAATAATTTTTTGTGGTCAAATCTCCTTTGTAATAAATGGGCAGCGGACGGTTGAGTTGCCTTTAGAATGTGTATTGGAGAGAGAGTCTGTGATATCAAGGCTAAGGCAGCCCACGGAGACAAAACGCAAAGAAACACAAACATAAACATAGACTTCAAGACACTAAAGCTCAGGTCAATAAAAAAAAATGATGTGTGTTTTGTAGTTTAATTAATTTTGTAGTTTAATTCAACCGTCCTTAACCATAAATGGCTTGATTAGAGCCAGAGAGTTCATGCCCCCTCTGAGGTTCAGCGATAGACCGCTGGCTGCTGACTGAAGAGAATCAGAAGAGTGCCAGCTTGAATCCGCATTGAGAGATGTTTTTTTGGCGCAAACTTATAGAGACATTTGGCATTTTCTTGCAGAACCGCATGTAGTTTTAAAAGTAACTTTAACAACAAAAAAAGGACCCCTCCTCAAAAAGAAGTTGTGTGTAGTTTCATAATTAGGGCATTCGACCCTCACAAAAGGCAAAACATCACAGATTTTGTGCTAAAACAGTAGAAGCTGTGTTGGTAAAAAAGCTGAGTCCACTGGGGGCGCTGTATTGACGGGAATGAAACTCTTGAACTTGACTGATATGAAACATTCCTTCAGATTTGAGCTTAAGCAAGTTTAAAGAACTTATGCACTGAAAAAAAAATTATATGGATGGGTAAATAAATGGCTAAATAGCCATGCAGTTGAATTGAAGATTACAAGAAGATGAGCAATTTGATTTGTTTTATCTATTTAAAAAAACAGTTACCAAACAACAAAATTTGGGTAGATAGAATAATACAGTGCAAAAGTTCTTTCTGTGTCTTGTCTGAAGCAGAAATACTGAGGAGAGTTTTTGAAAAAGACGGAGAGGGAGAGATGAAGCAGGTGAAACTGACTTAGTGTGAGTATGTGCGTGTGAGAGAAAGTGTATGTGTGTGTATGTGTGTGTGTGTATTGCCCCTGGTACCTGGTCCTTGCGGTCTCAGCGGCTACAGTCAGAATTTTGAATGAAAGCATCCTCAGGGTGGAGGAGGAGGGGAGAGGTAGACGGATTTTGGCGGTACCGGGGTGATTCTCTGCACCCCTCGCAGCTTTGATCCTGGGGTGTTATGACAGAGCCTCAGGCTGCTGCCCCCATAGAGTCACACACACACGCACACACACTCCGAGGCATGCACACACTGAAAAGCACACTCATGCAGAGTCACGTACACACACACACAACTTCTCTTTTTCTCTTATTACCACACTCGGCCCACAAACACTCCTGTCTAAACACACACGCCCTCATGTACAAACACACAGGAGTCCATGTCTGCGAGGTTCAAATAGCTCAGCTAGTCATTCATTTTTAACCACTCTGTCTGAATTCTCTACAGGACTGCTTTTGATGTCTCCCGTTAATCATTAAAATTCCTTCACCAAAATACCTCTTTTCCACGTAAATAACCTTAATATAGAATAACTCATCTGATGTCTCACAGGAGAAATAAACATTTCTAAAAGCCCTGTTTCCATAGCATAGTTGGAAGTAAATATTAAAGCCAGGACTCTAAAACTTAAAAATGACTTCCCTCGGTTAACTTTAGCTGCCTGTCTTGTTGCTGTTGATGATAATTTACATTAAGCTCTCTGATGGCTGGGTCAGCAATGTAGAAAGGAGAAAACACACAGGAGCAGAGCATGGCGTCACCAAACCTGAGATCCCCTGTACTGCTCTGCATCATTTTAGAAAATACACTATAAACAAACACTGCAAGCCCGATTTAGCTTGTTTTAATTGCCGGTTTTGTTCTCTGATTACCTTTTTTATGGAAAGGAATGTTACCATGGGTTGGGAATGGAAGGGGTGACCAAGGGCCCGGTACATGTGACACACCTGAACCTTGTTTTGTTCCTCTTTGTTCACACAGGAGAAAATGGAATTTTAAGCAGCAGAATGCTGGATACTGAAAAACTGATGGACTATGTTTGTCCCTTGTTTCTAAATGTCTGTGAGACTCAGCAATATATAAAAGGATCTTCAAATTTATCCATCACTACTGCCAAAAATAAGTCAAGTTTTCTGCATGCAACCAATAATGGATTACTGGTATACATGCCCATTCATCCTCCCATCTTTGCTGGCCTCACCTGGGCAGGGTCCACATCATTGAGCATAACAATGGACGTGCAGTGGTAGTCCAACACCAGCCTCCAGAAGTCTTTCACTGTGTTTGGCAACGGATGCTGAGTTACGATGAATGCAGAAGGCTGCTTATAACTCTATTTGGGACGGACAAAGCAAAAGAGATGGAAAATGATGAGGAAAAATGACAAAAGGGAAAGTGACCATTCTGTCCTACATGAACACACCACAGCACACAGTGTGAACAGCATAAAATACTTTCTCTGCATTTAACACATTCACCAAGTGAAGCAGCGGACAGCCAGGAACACAGCGCCCAGGGAGCAGTGTGTGGGGACAAGCTTTAAGTAAACTTTTTCATTGAAACTCAAAAACACACATTTGGAATTTAGACTTTCTCTATAGTGGCCAGTTATGTTTATTGCCTACTTCCTATTTTTTTCTGAACATCTAAACCATCTGTGTGACTAGCTCAAAGTTGGTGTTGTGTGACTGACAACTGAAAATCATAACAGTAATGTTGCTGAGTATCACTGAAGGTCATATGTGAGGCAACACAAATGTGTCGACAGGCCTGAAATTAGGCTGCTGCTAAACTGGCTGCTAATAATAAATATTATTATTGTGAGCTATGTGGGAAAACTGCAGTGCCATCAACAAGCGTGGCACGAAAAAAGAAAATGGAAGAGTGATGAAGTGATGTTTATAAATAAAGTTAATAAATAAAGTTCCTGGAAAATGTCTGTCCTAAATTAAGCCAGTAGCATGCAGGGTATTTTGGGCAGAATGTGTCCTATTTTTGCCTGAAACTTGGAACAAAAGATTTAGTACATGTCACCCCGTGTGTTCATGCTGTGGCACACTATTTGGAAGAACATTAGCAAGAGAGTGAGAAAGAAAAAACATGTGGTGTAACAGAAGAGTGTGTCTCACATCCATGAGCGCAGCATTGATGTAGTTGCTGCTTTCTCCATCGATGGTGATTAGAAAGGGCAGGCAGCGGTCAGGCGGGAGCACATCCATGCAGCGGTTCTTCTCGTGGTTCCGTGGCAGGAGTGCAATGCTGCAGTCTTCCACACGGAGAGTGGGCGTGACCATGTTCAGAGTCTGTGGCACACACACACACACACACACACACACACAAAAGTAAATTTTAAAACTCAGAAGTTTGGGTCCACCCTCAGATTAAATTTAAAAAAGATACGCTTTTATTACAAGACAACATTAGATATACTGTGACTGACTGATTTTGAAGTGTAACATAACAATATACACTTCGAGTGCAGTTTGTGAAATTTTATGTATGAGTTTTATCAAAATAACCGCCCCTTGCCTTTATTACAGAAGCACAGCTTGTGGCATCCTTTCCAGCAATTTTTGGAAAGAACTTGTGTCCAAACCCTCACAGCACCTATTCGAGCATGCAGCACCAGTTGCTGGATGCTAATCCCTGAAGCTCAATATTAGAAAGATCTAGAGACTGGGGAGGCCAAGACCTTTTGCTTTTCTTTTCATTTAGTGCAATTTAAAATAACGCTTGGGATCGTATCCTGTAGTTTTGTCCAATGAAACATAAAGCAGATCGAATTGTGTGACGGTGAAGAATTGAGTGATACTTTAAAATCTAAGTGCACTAAAGACAAGCCTATATGTTCTTCAAAAACAGTAGTTTGATTATAAAATATTGAAACTATGGACTATAAAACTACTGACTATAAAAGTTTGTTTTATGTATTTCTGATGTGTTCTTGTAATAAAAAAACAGTGTGTTATTTATTTTTTGAATTAAGATTTAACTGCAGAAAATGACCTTGCTGCAGAAAATGCATTTGTTTTTTAGGACTGTTGTTATGGAATATTAACAATTGAAATAGCTGATATTGTGGCAAGACCTAACTTTAATAATTGTTATAGCACAGTAAATTCTGATCTCACAATATGAGTAGTTTAGAGGCATTCTATTGGGAAATACTAACATTACTGGCCTGTACCATAACAACACAAATCAGCTGATGAAAAACAAAACAGCCACAAAAAAGTATATCAGTAACAATCCTACTGAAAAGAACTGTAACACATAACATCCTGTCCCAACAGCAAGAGACACGGGTCAGCAACAATGGCAAACAAAAGTGCTCCCACTGTAATCAACCTTGACAAGCTCACTTGACATTTGGAGTCTAGATTTTCTTTTGTGATGAAATGTAACTGCCTTAATATGCGGCAGTGATCGATCCGAATAATTTTTCTCTGTGGAATGTAAATAAACTGTCTAGTGAAAATGCATTTTCATAAAAAACAAAAACAATACACTTCAGGTCATGCTGGGTCGCTGTTCTATGCCCTATGACTTCTGTACGGTATAGCACTTCCATATATAATGAACTTTTTCTTTACTGAATGTTGCACAACAATGAAGGTGTCATGTCCAGGGTCAGCGGCTGCGAGAGGCCGCTCTTTCTCTTTAGTTATGAAGGACTCTGGCGAGTAGACACAGCCAGACGGTGGTTTGAGTTAACTAATGATGTGTTTTGATTGGTTCATGGTTTAGTTCAGTTTTGTATATATATGTGTCTTTGTTTAGTGGTACCGGTGTCCGTCCACAGTCAATCTAATCCTTCAGTTAGTAAGACTTTCTGTTGGTGGTCTTTCGTTGGGTATAGGCCCTCATGCTTTTTTGTTGCACCCTTCTGTCAATAAAGAAAGTCTCTACAGACAAGCTGCATATTCGCCTCCTTCCCTTGGCAAGGTAATGTGACAGAAGGTGTGTCCAAAAGCACGTATTACTTCTATACTTTAATAAGGAATATAAATAATGATGATAGTGATTATTATTTTTTCAGCCAGTCATAAGATTTCTCATGTAATGAACTTCTGCTGGCGGTAATAGTTTGGGCTATCGATTGTGGTATGTGGGTAAGTAGCCCAGCGGAGGATGTTTCAGTGCAAACAGGATGATATTTGATGTCCCTGGTAATAAATGTAAAGGTAGGAAGGAACATACGGATGTTTTAATGGCAATTAACTCAACAAATGACCCAACTCATGACATCATCTGGACATCATCAGACAAGCTGTCAGAAAGCCTAATACAGGCAAGAGTGCTGGTAATTAAAGTCAACTCAGGTGACAAAGAAAGGAGAGGCACTCCAGTGTTGTCTCGGTGAATACACTCTGGTAAACTACAGCTTATCATGTGTAGACAGAGCTCTTAACAGAAATTGAAGAGCAAATTTCCAAAACTCACTCAGTCCATTTTATGTGATTTTTAAGGTAATACTGCTATTGGCACATTTTTACATCACCTTTTTATGTGCTATAGTATAACCGACCAAAACTCACTCAGTCCTTGCATAATACACGGTACAAGATTAGGTGAATTTCCAAAACTCACTCAGTCCACTCACACAGTCGAGTACTGGTAGACAGAATGTTTTACAGTATGTTTACAATCTTTATGCAGTTAGCTGTCTATGCTGTGTCATGTAACATTGAATATCAATTTACTTAAAAATTGTTTTCATTATATTTTTGAAACAAATTTGCCCATACTAAAATAGAAACAGGTGTTGAAAAATGACAAGTAACTATAAAATTTCAATTTAAAAAAAATTTCCTGTAAGAATTGCTTTCCAAATGGTAAAACAAGTAAAACGCGATTTTCTGGGGGAAAAAAATGCTTTTGGGCTGAGTGAGTTTTGGAAATTTGCTCTTCAATTAGCAGTAAAAATTGAGTGTGCGTAATGCCATAGAACACTTTTGTGCCTTTTGTAATTTCACCATGTTTGAGAAGTCTTCTAAAACATCAGGCTTGAGTATTGATAGGTTAACACCTTTCTTACTGTCCTTTTGTACATCAGAAAAAGGCCAGAGAAACACTTATTAACCTCCACTTAAGAAGGTTGTGGCGCTAAACTAATATAGAACATATATTTTCCATGACTTTAATAACCATACCAGGTAAGGCAACTATTTTTGCCAAGGCCAATTATTCAAAGACCCACAGTAAGTGCTGTGAATTTCAAGCAAGCATTTTGTTTGTGCCTAATGCCTTCATCAATATAGCAGGTTGCGAGGGGTTTAAGACTCTGAAAATAGATGTGCTCCTTGGTCATCTTAGCACAACTTCTTAAGAGAACAGCAATAATTCATCTGATGCTACCTCATTTACATGGACCTCCCATCTATTTGGAGGTAACACGTATCTACCCTGGACACGTTAAAATGACCAAACTGCACACTGCATGATCACGAAAACACTGTCATAACGTTGTGCTTAAGATTAATTTAAGGTTTATGTTTAAGAGAAATATATCTCTGATAACATTCATATTCTTGTCTTCCTTACCCTGAACTCTTCTTTGATTGGACTGGAGTTGGTTTGCGGATCCAGTCGGTTCATGTCATAGTAGACAGAGCGAAGTTGGTTGGCTGGAATGGTGGTATCTCCACAGAGACAAGCCTCCAGAATGGCATCATGAATAAATACGTACTGCTCCTGACAGGGGACAGAAAGAACAATTAAAAAATTTAATCATGCAAAGTAATTGGTCTCACCAATGTTCCTCTCATCACCTCAGTTACACAGTCAACACATGACTATGAATTTTTCACATTTCATCTTTTATTGGTACTCAGGTGAAACAAATCAATAATAAGCTCTCACTCAGGAAGTCCACTGTTAGTAAGAGCAACACAGTGCTTCCTTTACAGCTCCAATTCTACATGCCACACCTTTAAAAAGGAGCCTGTCAAGGCTTCTTTAATAAAGGCAATGGTTATGCTGTGCCTTCCAAAAAGAGATTTTAATTGCTGCATATTTGTCACACAATATTTTTCAGATCTTTAAAAAATGAAATTTGAAGACCATGGCAACACAAAATACATGCAATTATCTTCTATTTTCTTGAAGAAAACAGGTTCTCCAACACCCTCTGTCACTGTGTGAAACAGTAATTGCTTGATCAACCAATTAACAAAATTAAGTTGACAATTAGACCAGACACATTCAGGTTTGATTACTGGCTGCTCTATAGAAACTAAAAGAAATGAGCAGCCAACTGAATGAAATTAAATGACGAGTTCTAAGTATTTTTTGTTTCCTTGTTTTCTTCTTGTGTTATCTTAGATTCTGTATGCAATCTGAAACCTTTTAGTGTGAAAATATAGATGTATATAGATCCCATATATAGAACTCAATTAATCTGAATGTTTAATTGGTTTCGTGCAAAGTTAAATGGCTCTTCTTTAATATGGAGAAACAGTTCTAAAAAAGGCTTGTTATAGTGCCCTATATTGTCAAGTCAAATACCATATAGAACACTTTTTGTATTCTGGAGGCTGGTTTGATTGCCAATTGCTGGATCTTGTTTGGTTTTTAATGTACCTAGCCAGGTGCGCAAATGTTCTTTACTAGCTGAACTGGTCATGGCGAGCTGTGATCTTGCATAATTATGAATTTCAGTATTCATTTTGATCACAGTGTGGCTGCATTTCATCAACTAATATCAATATCCAAAATAATTCTGATTTGTCTTCAGATTGCCAGCTGTTTGTGACTGAGGGAAGAATACGGGTTCACCTCCTAGTCACTCATCCATAAGGAGACAATTCAGCGCTTTGATGGAAATCAGTGTTGAAGTGACATTTTGGGACAATCTGGCCTTGTCAGTTTTGACTAAATCATGACACGGGGGTCAGTGCCTCCATGATTAGGCGCCTGCAATCGTATCTTAATAATCTTTGACCTTTCTGGTGCTGCAACCAAGCAGAGAGCAGCTGTAAAGCCATGATCAACATCAAAATAAGCAAATTAAAAAAAGAGAAAAGTTGGGCTTTTCGAATGAGTGCACATTTCCTAATGAGGGAGCATTTCCCATCAAATTTGCAACACAAATCGCTTTTTGTTGTGGCAAATTATCACTGACAGTTCAAACATGCACATAAAAAGGTAACAAGCGCCCGTAGGGCGACTGGCAGTGCCAACACATGCAAACACCTGCGAGGGAAAAAGCGCACACACACCCTTATGCACACTTTGAAGGTCACTGAACTCGTGGAGGATGAATCAGAGAAGCACTGGCTGTATAGTTACTCAAATCCCAATCCAGACGTCATCTATGAAACATTTGCCCATTAAATCCAATGATGCTTGTGATCTAAACGGAATTACAGGGAAATGGTGCATTCAGCTAGTCTACGGCTCCGTCCAGATGGTCCGTGTTCAAAAAAGCGAAGAGTTCTTCAGCACCGCTGCAACATAAAAATCACTGAAAGCTGTTAAAAAAAGGGAACCAGTTCGCAGTAATATTTGCCTTTAGTTATTCCCACGCCTTTATGGCACTTCTAACCGGCCGATTTGTGTTGCACTCTAAGAGGCGCCTGGCTCTTAAACAGGAAGGAAGTGCAACTGAGAATGTTTTGGTGATTGGCTGAAGAGACATGGTGGCTTTAAATAGGAACAAGCCATGAATGGATAAACACATGAAGATCACACTCTATTCAGCTTATGTAGAACTCCTAGATCACAGCCACCCTCTTTTTCAATTTCCCTAATTCTTCCTCGCTGCTTCTGTCCCTGTCTCTTTCTCTCCCCCTCTATGCTCTCTTTCTTTCTATTCCTCTTTTGCTCCATCATCTCCATCACCCTTTATGAAGATTTATGAAAGAATGTTCTATAAGCTAAGCTGAATGTTTAAAAGGTCAGCAGGTAAATCAGTACCTCAGTCTGGACCATGTTGACCCGGCGAGATCGCAGCTCCCGGACGCAGTTATAAATGTCCACCACACCCTCCCGCTCAGCCATGTCCAACATGATGTCAATCACAATGAAGCAGCCAGTTCGTCCTGCTCCCGCACTGCAAAGAGGCCAACAACAATGGAGACTGAGACTTACCTTTCTTTACATGACTGCCCTATTTATAAAGAGTTGGGGGTGAATTGAATACTAGAACAATACGTCATTTTTATAACAATACATTTTGTAATAAGGTCTTTTCTGAGGATTTTCTGGTTAGTACTTCCAACAACAACCACTAATATACAGGGACCGGATAAACTGCATAGTAAATGCAGCAGACTGGATGTCGGTCCTTTATAGAATTATTATATTACTTTATTTTTTATACATTACAGTTTTTTTCAGCCTTTAAAGCTTCACAACCCTTCGCAACCGTACTCAAAAATGCATGGGAAGTTTTTCTAACATTTTATGCCACTGCAAACTTGTCTTGCTTAACTAAACAGGTGTAATGACCCTTAAGTGCCACAAGGGGTGGCTGCTTAACAGAACTATCCCCGTCATTCTGCACGTAGCTAAGAAGTTTTGCTCGAAATGTCTAAGATGCACGCAGAGGAACTAAACAAGGACTTTAATTAAAACTTTATTTCAAACATAATCATGGACTTTTCAACCTCACAGTTTGACCCTGAAACAGGTAAAACTGTTGAAACAGAAGAAATTTACTACTGTGTTCATGTTGATTCAGAAGGTGCATCCCAGAAACATAATTTGCACCAAGAAAATAGCTTAGCATCATGATAGAATACTTCTGACATGTCATCCTCACAAAGAGTTTTGAAAAAAAACTGAAACTGAGAAGACAAAGGACAAACTCAATTAAAAAAAGATTTATTTAAATAATACTTAATTTATATTTAAATTAGATTTAAATATTTCAGACGTTACAATTTTAAAATAATGTCAAAGAACTGAAATAATGCATCTGCAGCAGTGTATCAAAATCTTACCCTTTATTGCTGATATGTGCCTTTATTGAATATCTATCTTTCATTGAAACCAAGCCTGGCATAAGCATAAAGCCTCTCATTGGCTCAATTGGTGTAATAAAGCATAAAAAACATATATATGCACATATAAGACTGCTATGTTTCTTGGACCAATCAGCTAGTGCACGGACAAAAAAACTCCAATTATGACGACAGAGTGATATACGCTACCTGCAATGAACCACAATAGGACCAGCATTGGCAGGTGATTTTGCCTTCACCCGGCGTATGAAGCCCAGCAGGCCTGTAGCATGATAGGGCACACCGTGATCCGGCCAGCCAGTGAAATGGAACTGCTGGATCTCCCGAATCTCATGGGCTCCTCTCTACAAAACAAGACAGGATCCAGGACTAGTTCAGACTAGGTACGTGTGTACATGCTAACATTATGCCAGAACCTTAATGTATGCCTAATGTTCCTGAATGTTTTTGTGTCAAAGTAAGGTTGGGTGATGAAATTACGAAATTGGTATAATAATAAATTACATCCCAGTAAGTATTACTGAGCCAACTGTTACCCATTGTACTTCAAAACACTGACCAAGTACATGTTTCTTTGAAAAGAGATTTCATTGGGCCTCCAAACTGGCATAACTGTTTAAGGTTATTACACACTGAATACACTGCAAATAAAAATTACATGAAAGCAAAACTATACACACTGAACATGATGTTTTGGGTGGTCAGGACAACAGTGAATAGGAATACTAGATAGAACATGCATGAGCTGATTATTCTTGAGTGTGTCTGGTTGCAAAGTCCAAAGTCAAAAAGCAACAAGAACACATTTGCTGTGGCACGGTGGCTGTACAGCAGCACTTAATCTTTGGAGTGGGCTCTCACAAAAGATGAAGTGTTTTTTTTTTCTCTCACCTTCTCCACTGCGAATGTTCTGATCACGTACTCAGACAGAAGCTGCGTCTCAATCAGCGTCACTTTCATGTCTCGGTATATCTCTGTGTCATCTGGCCAGTATTTGCAGCATTTCACCTGAAACAGAACGCACATTCAGTTAAATCTGGTGCACTGGGGACTTCTGTTGGATGGACCGAGGAATTTTTAGCCACAAAGAACATTATGAGACATGTTTCTTTTTGTGTCATCACAGTCTCTCCTTCACCTTAAAGCTTTAAAAATATACTGATCTACCTCTTGAATAACCTCATTCTCTTTCTGAAAGCTCACTTTTTTAAAGTCAAATATAACAATGAGGTAGAACAGTAATGTAGGCCACTGATGTCTACATTAGAAAACTTCTGTAACCTGCAGAGCTACCTAGTTTACAGACACTGATTTTACTCTCAAAAGTATATAATCTATACTCAAACATAGCTACACATGTAAAAGTAAAAAGAAATTAACAAATACATTTTGTTTTCTTTGTGTGGTAATGTTATGCAGTGTTGGTAATGTTATGTTGGTTGTCCTTGGCTGTACTAATCTTTGCAGAAAGACAATTAAGTTATGGCCAGTGTCAATGAGATTTGCAAGGTCTTTGGATGTTGAAATAAAAATATAGGTAATAAGTATTAGTAATGTGCTGCAGTAATGTAAATGTGCAAGTGTTCAATTTCAGAAATACTCAACTTGCTTGAGGATATTCCACCTGTGGGAAGCACCACTTGTGGTTCTCTAACATAACCTTCAGTATATAGTCCCTTAAAGAACCCTATTTTGTAAATGAAATACGTTTAAGGACCCTCCAAATTAAGTAAAGGTACTATACCAGTTAAAGTTTGCTTCCCCTAGAAGGCAACATCCATGAAGGAACCCTTATTTTTAAGAGTGTATCAATCAGTGATCTGTATGCAGTTCTGGCTCTGGGCACAGGAATAAACAAGTCTGGGCAGACAGCTTGAACCAGTTGCATCTGAAATGCACTCTTTTCTGGCAACAGCTTCATGTAAAAATGATTTGAAGTAAAGCCTGGCCAGGCTGAGAACAAAACAAACCAAACAGAAAAAGGCATCAACAAAAAAATGAAAGCTCCCTAGTTACTTACAAGGGTCAAGCAGGCTACAAGAATGGACGTTCTGCACCAAAAATGTGCCTTAGATTTAGAAATTCAGCCTTGGCTCAGACCATTTGTCTTCTCTGGTACAACTGAGCCAGACTGGGAATAGCTTTTTCGCTTTAATTCTGGCAAAATCTGCTAATAGATTTCTCGGGTATCGACGAAGAGGTAATTCACACTTTAATGCTGTCTCATTCTCACGTTAAGCTCCACTAAATGACTTTGCCACTTCCTCATATGACATTCAACACCCCAAACTCACACCTGCATTCTATCTGTTCTCTAATATTACACTGATAAACAATGCACTCACATACATGATACAAGTAAATGTGAAGTCTGAAAACTGGTAAGGTAATTACGACAGTAATAGCACAGAAAGCCCAAGCATCTGTCTTAGTGGAATGGTAGTAGCAGGAAACAGCTCTACGCCTAACAAGTATTGTTTCCTTTTTTGTTTTTCGTAAAAGAAAGACAGCGCCGCAGCAAGATTCAATCTGTCCATGGTGGCTCTCTGGCATCATTAAGGGTGGAAATGAGATTGGAGGATGGAGGGACACTTGAAGGGGAGGAGAGCAGAAGTTGAGGTCCCTCGGTGACACTTGAGATGAGAAATCCTCATCCCAAACTGCTCTCGCTCGATCTCCGCTGAGATTACATTAGGCCACAGCCATTATATTATTCCATCAATTAAGAAGTGTGTTTGTGTGTGTGTGTGTGTGTGTGTGTGTGGGTGGGAGGGAGATGTGCATGCATGTGAGGTAGGCAAGTTATGGACCATGCAGACATGCACGCACACTCGTAAATGGTCAAACAAATGGACTCACTAATGCAGCGACTTGTATGTGATAGGCTACACATGGAGAATGATATACACATGGACACTACCCCCCCCCCCCC
>JBBPCX010000040.1:34515146-34535769 GCA_037974365.1 Hydrocynus forskahlii | reverse complement strand
GCAGGAGCACAGAGACAGAATAAAAGAGTTGAGAATGAGAGAGACATAGAGGGTGAGAGAGAGAGAGAGAGAGAGAAGGGGAGAAAGTGTAAAAGACAAAAGAAGAGAAATGATAGAGAAAATGAGAGACGGTAGGTGAGAAAGAACAGTATGAAGGAGAGAGAGAGAGAGAGAGAGAGAGAGAGAGAGGAGCGAGGGAAGTGAATGAGAAGTGGGAATGGATGAGAAAGAGATCGAGAAAAGAACAAGAAAGAGAGAGCAAGGGAGAAAGAGAGCAAGAAAAGGAGTGAGAGAATGAGAATGAAACTGTTGCCTCCTGCAGTTCTAGCCTTGTTACCCAGCTTTTCTAATTAACTCCTATTAACTTCACAAACATACAAACACATACAAGCAAACTTTAAATAGATCCTATTATATCCTCTCGTCATGCATTCATTAGCCTCCCACTTCTAGGTGCATGTTTAAATTGTGTAAATCTCCTCCCGTCAGCAGTATGTTTTCTGTATGGACGGAAACTGTTAGCAAAAGACATGCAGTTAGAGCAGTTCCTTTACTTATCTCCGATAGATAAGTGTGTGTGTCGTCCAGGCCTAGCTGAGGCCTTTCAGACATGAAGGAAATGACTGCATCAGTGCAGGGTGGGCCATGATATAAGGAGAATGAATGTAATGGTGCGGTGGCAATATGTGGGTGTGTGTGTGTGTGTATGCGTGTGTGTGTGTGTGTGGCTGCTGGTCGGAGCCGCACAGCGCTCTTTAATACGCACATGCAATTATGTTTCCATAGCGATTCTTCATCCGGTTCTCATCTTTCTTGGCGGAGTCCCATGGTGCTGACTGTCCCTCGAAAAAGCTCTACAGAGAGAGAGAGAAAGAGAGAGAGAGAGAGAGAGAGAGAGAGAGAGAGAGAGAGGACATAAACACAGTCTTGTGGCAGCTCTTTAAAAAGTCACAAGTACAGAATCTTCTCTTGCATCTCTTTAAGTAAAGGAAGCACAAAGGAATGAGGGAGAGAAAAAAAAGGATCATTATTCGACGAGACAGTGTGGAGGAGTCCCAGTGCACTGTATCCATTAGAACACTGGCTGCTGTGTGTGTTCTGCCCAAACCCTTCCCTAAGTGACCATCCTAGCACAGCCACCAGCTTCACATTCAAATGGGTCCCTTGGTGAAGCCCTTATCGCTGCTTGTATCCTGTGAAAGCTTCCGGCCTGTGCAGAAGCGAGTGTTTGGACATCAATAAAAAAAACCACACATACACACAAAATGAGGTGCCTTTAGATTGTCATTGTCCTCTTTTTATCTTGACCACCACACTGCAATTAAACTGGCCTACTCTATTCTTTGTTTTTGTTTTTTCCTGCTTCAATCTACTTTTCTGAGTAAACTTTCTTACGTGCTGTTTTTTGCAGCTTCGTTTCTATGAATGGGCGTTGGAACAAATGGAGCAATTTCAGGCTGTAATAATGTTTACACACTACGCCAAACTCTTCCATTTAAAAAAAAGGAAAAAAAAGTTATCCACGGCCCAGTTTTGAAAATGTATTTTTGTTGTCTACATAGCAAGGAATTGTTCAAGGACCCCAACCATGCCAGGCTGCGCAAACATGATTTACAAGCATCAACAACAACAACAGCGACTGCAAAAACACGGCTGAAGGTGGTGGGAGTGCATGTTTATCCCGTTTCGGTCCCTCAGGAGCGGGGCAGCCGCAACTACAGTGCTCATGCATTTTAGAAGACAGGGGCTACTAATGTTCAAACCCAGTACTGCTCTATTAGGATTAGAGGAGATTAAAAAAGAAGCAAACCCCTGGAAAAACGCAGAAAGTTGATTGGTTGTTTGGATGTCACAGGCGTTATGATGAGCTACAGAGGATGTTAGAGCTCGAGTCAAAGTTTTTGGGTGAGGGAGATCAGTCATATTCCACTTCATTATGACTGTGGGATTAGCCGAGTGTCTTCTCAGTTCTATCTGTGGGCTATGGCTGTTTTAATGCTCTTCTGCACTGTGTCTAGATGGAAATGTGACTAGCATAGGGATTAAAAAAAGACTTCTAATCTGTGCTTGATGAAAATATGGGCTGAGGCCTTGACAGACACCTTAAGTTAGACGTTGAAGGGCACGACACCCTTCTGTGTCATAACAAGAGGACCATATGCAGCACTGAGTATATCAAAGAGATGCAAGCTTAGTGTTCACATCTATATGATTCTGGATGTCTGAGCAAGTGTTTGTTAGGACTATAAGCATTTTCAATCACAATACACCGAAGTATATGTGATAATATCTGACATATATATGCGTTTTTCTCATAGGAAAGCATATCAGAGGCCTCAAAGCACTTGCAGCAATATGTCTCAAGGAAACAAAGTCACATTGTGTGGAAGGGAAAAAAAGTACTTCAGCTTAAGAAAACAGACAGGAAAGGAGAGCGAAAAAAATGACGGAAGACAAACATCAAATAATGCTATTATCACTTTGTGTGACTGCTTCCACCGCTTTTTTAGGTCTCTCACTCTTATTTTCTCTTTCTCTCCTACAAGCTTGCGAAGAGGAAATAAAATCTGTGTTTTAATTGCAGTTTTTTCCTTTATTTGGCTACGCTGGGCACCTCATTTGAAGTACTCCTCCCCTTTGAAAGCACTCTACTTTGAGAGAGAAAAAAGAACAATTCTGACAAGAATTCAAAGACGCTCCTCGAACAGAAGGAGAGAGTGACAACCGTTTATGTTGGATGCGCAGCCTTGGAGAGAACACCAGGCAAAACAGAATAACTGATATGATTTCCCATAATTAATTCATATGGTAAAAGTCTGCCGGTGACATCTCAGTGTTCAGTAGTACTGAGCTGGGAGATGATGATAAGCATGTGGGCTGTTATCATCAGTCCAGCTGTGAAAGGGTTTCCTTTGTTGTGATAATTTTGCCCATATTTGCTATTCTCATTTTTACTACAAAACCTCAAGTAAAACTCAATAACAAATAAGCTGGGAGAACCCAAAGTTGTCCTAAAATTCAACTGCAAGTTGATGTTAGTCTATTAAGCAGCATCCATATATTCACATATACACATCAAAAAAGTCTTGAAGAGCCCATAATCTACATAGTTCTTGCATTTTGCATTTTTCTGATTGTCCACTTATGTTGTCTGTACCATAATCCGTTTCTGGAGGACCATAAAACCTTTTTATTGGCTGCTCTGGATTGTTCTTCATTAAAAAAATGAATGAGGCTAAACAGGCTAACATATGTAAATACACTGGGTTTTGTGGCAGCTTAACAGATATAAAGTGGCCTGGGAACTGTAAATTGAACTCCAATAATGTTTACATACTACGTTAGACTATTTGGTTTCTGAAAAGCATGACATTGGTTTTCCATGATATGGGCTCTTTAAACATCAGTAGCATTATTTATTCAGTGGTAACAAAATCAAACAGATTAGCATTTGCTCCTCTGGAGTTATAGAATCTGTCTGCTCAAAACGCATGCATAAATAAACATCAACAAATTTAAACCATCTGAAAGCTTCATTTAACTATATTTGTCACATCATTATAGCCTGGATTACAGGGAGCAAGTCTGATTGAACATGTTAATTTTCAAGATAATGTGAAATTAACATGAGCTGTATGCAACGACTGTACAACTGATGCCTGGAATGAAACAAAACGCATGAAACTATGGTCAACAATGCTGCTCTGACAACAAAATGACATCCATTCCTGCATCTTGCAAACTTTGGTGTCATAGGCACAGTGGTGAGAGCATGCAAGACTGGGTGAGAACATTCTTGGAGCATCTGTAGCCGTGTCATATCATTAACCATCAGCATCCATCAAACACAATGCTTTGGCAGTGTGGAGACAGGGGGACAGAAAACATTTCACGGTCACGTTCCATATGGCAGCACACAAAAATGGCCGACAACGAGCAGCAAATGGGCCTTGTCAATGTTACACGTTCATATGTACATCTGTGCACTGTCAAATGTTTTCAGAACAAATCATTGTCTAAACACATCACATAACAGAATGCTGGTTATCCCCAATGCCAAACTGAAGAGCAAATTTCCAAAACTCACTCAGTCCATTTTTTGTGATTTTTTAGGTAACACTGCTATTGGCATATTTTTACACTACTTCTTTATGTGCAATAGTATAACCGACCAAAACTAACTCAGTCCTTGCATAATGCACGGTACAAGATTAGGTGAATTTCCAAAACTCACTCAGTCCACTCACACAGTTGCGAGTGGTACTTACTTACCAAGATCTCCCAGGCGGTAGATCATAAACAATCATTGACTCTATACTGTGTCATGTAATAGGATATAAATATTAAACTTGTACATAATTTTGTGACATTGAACATCGAATTACTTAAAAAATGTTTTCATTATATTTTTGCAACAAATTTGCCCATACTAAAATGTGCAGGAGTTGCACTTTAGAAACAGGCATTGAAAAATGACAAGTATCTGTAAAATGTCAATAAAAAATATTTCCTGTAAGAATTGCTTTCAAATAGGTAAAACAAGTAAAACGTGATTTTCTGGAAAAAAAATGCTTTTGGACTGAATGAGTTTTGGAAATTTGCTGTTCAATTTCTAACTCACTGTTAGTTGTTAAGTTGCCACCTATCATACTTGCAACACAATCTACTGTGTCTAGTTATGGCTATAACAGTGTACCATATCTAGCTAAGACAATCTATCAAACTATCTAGGACAATCAATGCACTACTGTTAGAACTGGCTAGAAGCTTTAAACTGTGTGGTTTAACTGCGTGGCTGTAACAGTTCTTTTTTATTTTAACAAATGAACTCAAATGAAGCATGTGCTTACCTCATTGATCTGATCCATAGTTAAGGTACAGAACCACAAGAGGAGAGGTCAGAGAGAGACACAGTGTGTGAGTGAGTAGCTCTGAGGGGAGAAGAGTGCTATTCCAACTTCAGCAGACACAACGCCACTAAGACAACAAAATCACACACTCAGGGCATTACGGTGCGGATACAGGATTGGTAGAATGTACAAAAGGCATTTACTCGACCAGTACACACACACACACACACACACACACACACATTTATTACACAACCCCTCTTGGCTAAATCAAAGTATTTGGTATTTTGGAAAGCAGAGGAGATGTGTGGAGATGTGTGTGTTATTGTGTGTATTTAAGTATGTGTATGTGTGTTGTTTTGTGTGTAAGAGAGCTGCATCAATGATTCTGTCGCCCTGCTATGCTGCAATGCCTTAATCCATTATGGATCAGGCCTGGAGGGCATCCATAGCCCAGGGCCCCCCACACAGAGCCAAGCCCAGGCAGGTGACACTCAGTGCGACTGCATTATTCAACTCTTCTGCCTATTCTAACAATACAGCACACAGAGAGAAATAACTACTGATTACTGAGGATAAGTGAAAGTAACAGTACAGAACAGGAACACAAAGAAGGGACAACTGGGAGAACAGAAAAGAAGAAAAAGAAAGGAAAGTAAAAAAGGGGGAGAGGAGAAAAGAGTACGAGAGAAGAGGACAAAAAGGAAGAGAAGAGAAGAGAAGAGAAGAAGAGAGGATAAGAGAAGAAAAAAGAAGAGAACAGTAGAGACAAGACAAGATGAGAAGAGAACAGTGAAGTGAACAAACGACGATAAGGAAAAAGAGAGGATCAGAGAAGAGAAGAGAAGAGGAGAGAAGAGAAAAAGAGAGGATAAGAGAAAAGAGAAGAGTAGAGATAAAATTAGATGAAAGGAGAAGAAAAGGTAAGAAGAGAGAATAAGAGAAAAAAAGAGAAGAAGGGAGGAGAAGAGAAGAGAAGAGTAGAGACAAGATGAGACGAGAAGAGAAGAGAAGAGGAGAGAAGAAGGGAAGAAAATGCCTAGAATATGGCTGTATGTGTGTTTGCATGTGTGAATATACTGTAACTGACAGAGGTCTGGTGTGTGTGTCAGATGCAGTAAGATTAGTGGAATGTGTACAGTATGCAGATTCATTTGCTTTCTCAGAGCATGGGATGACACATGACAACAGTGTCCTGGTTGTGTGACAGAGAAAAATAGAACACACACTTAAGTGTGTTGGGCTTTCTTTCTAATAGTGTTCTGCCTGCCAGAGCAGTGTAACACGGCTCCCTTGGGAGTTCTCTGTGTGAAGGTGGCATTGGCATAATCAGTGCACAAACTACAAAGCCACAGACTCTACACAGTGCTAAGCTTGAGAGAGTTGAGATGCACAGAAAGACACAGAGAGAGTGAGAAAGTGAGAGAGAAAGACAACACAACTAAACACACTCATCATCAAAGGCTGCATTAACTTTCAATAACCAGTCTGTATACAGGGGGGATGAGTCTAAAAGCAAACAGTGACGTAACAAAGGATTCAAAGAGAAAAAATGTTGAAATAAAAGGACAGATGCACACACACACACACACACAGGAGCAAAAGAATGAGCGTAAAAGGAAGGCAGAGATGAGGTGGCGGTGGTGGTGGCGGAGGTGGGGTGGGGGGTCCTACCTCATACTCCTCCTTGAAGCCGTAGCCTTCGGCACACTTCATCTGGGTGACGTGCTCCAGCAGGTCGGCCACGCGGATGGCCGGATGGAGTTGGCCTGTCTGATAGGGGACATCCACCCCGTCCCGCTTGCGCAGTGAGTGTGTGTGCGTCGAGTGCGTGTGTGTATGCGATTGCGCCAGGCTGCTGGTGTCACTCGCCATTGTCTGGGTCTCATCTGGAAAGAAGAGAGAGAGAGAGAGAAAGAAAAACAGAGAGACAGAGAGATAGAGAAAGAAGGGCAGATGGGTCACTACAGCATGATTCGGCCCAGTTACATCACAGTACACCATGAAGCTACTATCTTTACACTTTCTTTTACAGTATTTATTACAATGTGCTAGCATGTAACAGCACTTCGTTTGAGAGGAGACTCATGTGAACTGCTTAATATCCATATAAAACAGTCTATGAATTATTCAGTCCTATAAAGTATTCATTGAAAGACTGCTGTGAAACTAATGTAGTTATAAGTATGCAGTTACAATGTGGGCCCACATAGGGGCCCTTGCAGTCAGCAGTGAGGAAGAAGCCCGAACTGAAAATAAATCGCACTGTAAAAGAAAGTGTGCATTTCTAGCTGTTCCAGTGTCTTTGTTTTGGATGGAACACGACACAAAGTTGTGGGGGAGGGAGTGAATGAGTGGATGCAGAGGGAGGGATACGTTCCATTCTGCCCTTTTGCTCATTTACACCATACAACATCATCCTTCCATAAAAAGAACAGCACTGTAAAAGCTACTGTAGTATGCCTGTCTCCGCTATGTTGCTATATTTGCTGCTCTAGATCTGAAATTCATTTCTATGGCAAGATGAGGCACAGAGGCGCTGTCAATCAACAGCAAAGCGTGATGAGGGATGTGTGACATCACAATGACCGATGCCCCAAAGCCACAACCTCCTGAGCACAAACACAAGCACAGAAAAAACCACTCTGAAATGAAATCGGAGCAAATCGAGTGAAAGATAAGCAGAGATGAGGTGACTCCCACGCTAGGGCGGTGGGGGTGGAGCGGAGGGGGAGGGCGCTGGTCACTCTTGAGCAGAGGATGTTGTGTGATGTGTCGTGACATGTCCACTGCCATGCATGTCTGTGTGTGCGTGGAAGGGGGTGGAGTTGGGGCGGGGCCAATGATAGACACCTTTTTTTTTAATGGAACACACAACCTCCTTCCCCCAAAACAACAGGCAGACTGAGGAACTTACCATTAATGGGGACTTTTTAAGCAGATACATTAGAGGTTAAATGTGAAAAAGAGAGTGACAGACAGAGAGAAAGAGAGAGAGAAAGAAAGCAAAGAGTGTGAGAGAAAGAGAGAGAGAATGAGAGAGAGAGCAAGAGAGCAAAAGAGAGAGAGAGGAGGGAGAGAAAGAAGGAGAGAGAGAGAGAGAGAGAGATGAAAGGGAGGGAGAGAGAAAGAAAGAGAGAGGAGACAGGGTATAAGCAACAATACACCAAAGAGCAACGGCACACTAGAGCTCTGTTCACTAGCCTGAAAGCCTGGGATAGATAGTGGGGTGCTGCAGATTACAGGTTTCTGCTAAAGCGACGGGTTTTGGACACACAGTGAAGGATAGAAAATGAATTTCAAAGTAGATACAAACATATACTCTAGTTACTACAGACTGCATATAATTTGAAAATGTTTCAAGGTTGTCCTTTTCTTGTCCTTTATAATGTATTTCATTATAAATGCATCTGCCAAAATGCATCTGCGTCATGGTATAAATGCATCTGCCAATCACTGTGGGTGAGTTGGATGTTTTATTATCTATTGTTTCGTTAATGGTTCTTTTCCGTTTTCGTGTGAGGGATATGCCCCATACGGCAACAAATCTACTAGTTACACAAGGTAGCGCACAGTCTTTCATATTTAATAAGGTGAACTTCTATTATCCCTTCATGTGATATTTCAATTAAACTTTCTGCAACACGGGCTCTAGCATTACAAGGAAATACGTGACGGCATTTTGGAGTAATAATAGGCTGTAATACCGCAGGAAAAAAAACAATATTATTTTATTATTCTATTTCATCATGGGATAAATGAATAAACACTAGCAAAAGAGAAACACAAAAAACAAGTAGGGCAGTGGGAACTAGCCAGAGGCAGGAGCGACATTAAAAAGAATTGAAGAGGAGGTTGCTTTGGGAGGGAGAGTGGAGAAGATGGCAGAGGGAGAGGGGGCATGGCTAAAGCTTGTTTTTTTTAATTCCTTCTTCTAAAAACAACACTTTTTTTCTGAGCAACAACATCAAAAGCAATCTTCCTCCAAAGTGAGACATATCTTCACTGATGAAATTATAGGACTAGCTTTCATTCTGGGACCAATTTCCCACTTTTCCCACTTTTTTCATTTCTTGCATTCTTTTGATTCATGCAGACAGCTCATTCGTAGCCATGGATGCTAAACAAGCTGCTGCAAACTGTTTTGGTTTTGTCCACACCCTCCCTGTCCTACAGTCCACTCCCCCCACATCCAGTCCACATGTCTGTCCATGCATATGAGAGGTCAGACAGGATGTGACATCACACGCACGACACGCAATGCGGATGGGATGGAGTGAAGCCAGCCTCGGCCCGGGACGCCCCGCCCACTGTCGGCACAAACAGGACGAGGAGGGGGGAAGAAAAGCAACAGGCGGGTATGGAGATGAGGCAGCCATCTTTATAGGACGAAAAACAAAAACAGTACAACCAACTAAACCGAAAAACATGACCACAAAACAAACTTTTCCAAGTCTGCCCTAACTCACTTTAGCGCTGTTTAAAAGTTGTCTGCTTTTCTGACTGTATGAGTGTGTAGAGAGGCTAAGAGAGAGGCTAGCAGTGGTGATGGGAAGAATGAACAAAAGATTTGTCTCACCTAAGATAGCGGTGGGCACAAAGGGGTCTGGCAGGAGTTAGAATACAGCGGCAGGCCAGCGAGAGGTGAGACAGAAAGAGAAAAGAACGGAAGCAGTGCAGTTATAGTTAGGGGTGGGCAATGTAGCAGTATATCACTGAAGACTGATATTAATGTTTCTTAAAAAAAAAAAACCATAGGGCTGTCAAATGACCGTCACTTTTTTTTGTGATAAAATGTAATATGTAAAATACTGTTCCAAATGTACCACTCAATCCCTAGTCCATACAATTCCTAAACGTTAAGCTGTTTTTTTGTGGAGTCACGTTTGCAAATGTCTATGTGTATGTTATATGGAGCGTTTTTATCCAGACTGCTTTTTTTTACATGGCAGGCAATCACAAAGAGCTCATTTACATATATCTTACATATTATTATTTACATATTACATATATTTACATAAGTCTTTCAGATGCAATAACAAAAACAGTCTGTTTAAATCTCACGGACAAAGAGATGTTGGAAAATTGTCATGTAAAAAGTAATTATGACTGTTTTTGTTATGTAAGACCAGACATTAACTTTAAGTGGACTTCAGGCAAAGACTATGCAAGAAACATGTAGGTCTCAAGCTCTTTAAGGTTGGGAGATCAGTGAGATCAGCTGTGAGTTCAGATCCTTAACTGGCTGTGCATATCTGGATGTGGTGATATGCAAACACATAGCTTTTGATCAACTGTGACAATATTTGTGTATTGTCTTTGTCCCAGCCTAACCAATTTCACAAAAATGAATTACTGTGATATGTATCATGTCTTGTAAAGATGTTATTGTGTATCATGATGTCATTATTACTGTATCACACACCCCTTGTGTGAAAGAAAGAACTAACAAAAATACATAGAAACAAGAAAAAAAAAAGAAATCCATAGCCAGCACAGACAAAGTCATTTAAGTGTTGGTTGCCACACAAACCTGAACTATGACAGACTCAAACACACTCAAAAGGAAGAGCATTGCAGATAAACAACGTGGGTGTTACCTGGGTAGTAGGAGTTGGGCAGTGTTGTGCTCAGTGTGTTCGTCTTGACAGTGAGGGAGCATGGAGAAGATCCAGCTGCAAAATTAAAATTCCACAATACAATCAATATCTGTTAACAGGCTGGTCTTGGCGAGAAAGGGTATTCCGGCATTTATCCTTCAATAGAACATACACTGGACTAGCATACAAGTAAAAATGATGATGAATAAAAGCATGATTTAATATATGTAATGCTATCTGGCCTCTACAAGGCCTCCCACGCTCCCCCCCCCTTCTCCCATGGCTAAGGAATCTTACTGGGCTAACCTAGGAGTTTATATCGTGGTCTGGGGAGTTTTTGTCCTCCTAGCCGGAAAACTGTGTGCGTGTGCATGTTTGTGCTTTGTTTATTGCCGATCATGTACTTTGTTACTGCTGCAAAGCATCCTTGGGAATGGTGCTATATAAATTAAGCTTAACATTATAGTTATTATTCTTCTTAGTAGTACTGCGAGTAGCAGTAGTAATGGTAGCAGTGGTATTTGTGGGTGAAGTGGTCATTTACAAACATTTTTTGCCATACTGTTAACGTATTAACAATAATTAACAATAATAGGTTCAGCCATATCAGATGTGGTAGCTGTGACCTGGGTTATCTTCACAGCATGTGTTTCTATTAGCAGAGCTTAACCCACTCAACAAAGCCACAGTCAGTGTCAACGGATCGATGAAGACGTCTAAAGCTACCTCTCAGACAGCTCTCTGAGGACACGTCTTAGGGACAGAGGCGAACCGTCTGGGGTGTAGTGTGACTGTGTGTGTGTGTGTGTGTGTATGTGAGAGAGTTTGTATTTTGCGGAGTGTATTTGGAACCTAGACAAGAACATGAGCTTGTGTTTGTGTCTGTCTTTCACATGTCCACATGGGCATGTGGGCACACTCAGGGTGCATTTGGTGCATTTAACCCCAGAGTACTGGAGTTAGATGAGATTGGAGGGGCGACTCTAAGGGTCCTCAGCCAGAGCGGCTGGTGGACAGAGGTCAGGACCAAGTGTCCTCAGGTCACACAGTGAAGCAGTTGGCTCATTAAGCAGGAATAAGGGATGTAGTCAAACAGCTCAAAAACACCAGCACTCACTCAGCAGGGCTGTGGAGGATTACAGTGAGGCCCAGCCACTCGCTAAGAAGGTGGTCAAATCCGACCAATTAAATTTTGTCAAAAGAAGTACAGAGAAAACCAAAGTGTTTTCAATGATCACATAAATGGGAAGGTTAAAAAGTTAAAATATTTGTTAAAATGGTTTCCATCCCATTTAAAAGAACCGACTACTGTACATTTTGCCTGCTTAAGAAATAAAAAAGTATATGCAAAATTACAGCATGATGTGAGTGCTTTCTATACACATATAAGAACACAAGCTCTTCTAATCTGTATTGTCTTTTTCTAAATTACATTTATAATCATAATTTACTGTTTACATAAACATGATCATTTTGCCGGCTTAGTAGTTGCAAAGCAGCTCAGCTGGAGGCAGTATTTATTTTGAGCCCTTTTCTTTTCCTTTGATAATCTAAAGTGCTCCCACAGTTTGCTGTGAGGTGGACTGGATGTCTAAAACTAAACCTGCTAAACTTTTGATTTGTTTTGAAGATTCTTGTTATTTTGGGTTCCAAATAGTTTACAGAAAGAGACAAATGTACTTCTTATTTTTAACACAACATATATTGAACTAAACTTAATTTTTTTTATCCAATGGCCTTTTAAGGTACACTGTTGTGATATTAAATAAGATAAATTTTGAGGAAAATAATACCAACAAATAATATGCTATAGCACTATATTAAATACTACAGTACTGATACTACAACATGTCAGTAAGAACTGAATGAAAACTGAAATATGCTAAAAATCAAAGGGTTACGCTAAAATCGATCATTTAATTATTGCTACTATTAAAACAACACAAGTGTTCCAGATTTGCTGCACAATTTAAGGTCTGTCTCTAGCGAGTGTATAATTTACTCTGAGACATCATCTAATCTGTAGCTGAAAAGCAGGTAAGTGGTTGTGTGAACCGTGAAGGAGTGGTGGACTTACAGCGACTGTTCAGGTTGTGGGTGTCCATGAAGGAGAGGGCCTCATCACAGTTGGTGCCTTGCTCAGTGTAGCTCTTGTCCATAGAGTTAACCATCACAGTCATCTCCTGACGCGTGCTGCTCAGCGTCTCTTTACGCTTCTTAGCGAGTTTCCTTTGGAAAAGAAATCGACAATTATATAACAAAAGAAGTTATTACATAAAGTAAATGAAGTCGCAGCAATTTTGGTCAATCATCATATCACAGAAGGAGCTTTGGTGATAACATTTAAACATTAGAGGCTTTGTGAACACACCTACAAATGAACTTAAAAAAAAAGATTCTGATCTATACTGAACCCTAAGACCAATGAAAATGACTGACTGTATGTCATTAACAATATTGAGCCACAGAATCATTTTGCTGTGAAGGAGTGGGGACCTGTCCTGGGTGTTTCTGTCTTTCGCCCCATGACCGCTGGGGTAGGTTTGAGATACCCTTACCTACCCTGGTTAAGTATAAGCAGTTCAGATAATGGATGTATGGAAAATAATCTGAGTCGTCCCTAATATCATTTAAATTTAGTTTAAAATTAGTTTTCATAGAAGCCCTGTGAACTGTTGTTCCACCTTGGACATTTTAATTATAATTTGCAACAGTAAAAACACACAAAAATAACAAGAAGTGAAAAGCCCATGAAGCATTTTACTGCTTGCTATAGGAGAATATGAAAATGGAGCATTATTTGAACCCCAAACTAATCAAAAAGGACAATCAACATTAGTGTAATCAAAAATGGAAGACATAATGATCCGAGCTTGATTGAGAGGCAGAGGCAACAGTCACAATTAAATTCTGATATAATTATAATCAATGCCCTACCAAGACCCTTCTGGGAAGCAAACGGCTTGGTAATTACAATGACGCTGCTTCAAAAGCCCTATTTTTCTCTGTATAGTTTGTGGAGTGTCTCAGATCGCCGACTTTCAAACAGGAGGAATGAACAGAATAATGAGTATATCAGGTAGCTAAGCTAAGCCAAATGGCCGTCACCGGGGAGAAGAGCGGGAGGGAGCCCTAATCGAATTCTGCTCCGGTGGATCCATACACATCAGACACTAATTCGGTTGCCTAGCCTTTGTTTTCCAGAGGTTCCGATACACAAGGAAATGCAAATGAGGTAAAATTATCCAGCCAATCTGTGGGAGCTGAATTAAGGGAGGGGAAGGGTTCAGGCCTGAGGCTACGAGGCTTCTGGAACATTTCTCCTCCATAATGCGATTTAGAGAGCAGGGGGAGAGCCACGCCAAACCACAAGTGTGGCAATGCTGGAAGTTTCTACAGACTACAGCGCCCATTAAACATTGAGGGTGTGCCAAGTCAAGAGTGACGTGTATTACTGGATCAGATATTAAGGATGATTGATGAGGAAGACCAGCAGGCCTTTCACTCTTACACTGTATGAAACAAGCCTGCAACATCTTCGGCCCTGTACACAAGATGCTAACATAAAAAAAAACTGGCAGAGAGGTGGTACACATAGGGTCAGTTTCCCCTATTCAGATGAACCCTAAGCCTAGACTACAATGAACTAAAATGAACTAAAATGTATAAACAAACGTATAAATGTTTGGGTTTTTTTTGCAGCAACCAAGAAAGGTTCAGAATCAGAATCAGAAAACTGTTGATCCCGGAGGAAATTGCTGAACTTAAAACATTTAAAAAAATTTTTTTGCTTTGAGGTTTGGCGAGACTTAGATATATTTTTGTGAGCGATGTTATATATTTTTCTGGGTTCAGATAAAATTTTGTTGGGCTAAAGATCGGGTTCCAATTCAAAACTTTAACTGTGGGGTGAGTCGGGCTGGACTAAGGCAGAATGACTATTGGTATGGCAATCAGCTGTCATCTCAAACTTTTCTGTGAAAACCTGGCCACCATCAACCGGAGTCCAAAAAACTTTCCAAAATTTATATTATAGCAACAATGACAGCTATATCTGCTATGAAGAATGTGAACATGAAATCTAAGAAACGACAGGACAGGTGAGGTTCTGAAAAAGGTTTCAAACTTTGGTACCCATGGGTAGAGGAGATAGTAATGAAGCTGTGACAGTCAGTGTTAACTACGGCTGCCACCTCTCCTAATGCACCCCTGACTGGGTGACCTGTGGCTGTGTTTGACGGGAGACGGGGAGAGGCTAATGAAGAGCGCACTGTGCGCCGTTCTCCCTCATTCGTCCTGTTTATTTCATTTAGCGCGTGCCACAGCCATATGGTGACACTTCCCCTGCAGCCCAGATCTGACGCCGCCACACGGGACTAATAAATGAACAGTTCCTGCAAAGGAAAGTGTTAGAAATGCACAAACACACACACACACACCCACACACACATCCATACACACTAACCCTGCCCTTGTGAAGAGTTCGTATAAGGGGCTAGGTTTCAGTAGCACAAATGAAAATCGTGTAGCACACACTGTTATGCCAGCTTGGTCATAAAAAGGCCAGTGTAAATCTTTCACCCACATTGGGTTTAATTGGTAAATTTCTGAGAGGGAGTCTGCCTCAACAGCTGTGATAGCACTTGAGTAACATTAGCGGTTAATATGCCAAGATGTCTATTAGTTAGGATAATATTTAAAACTGAAAAATACAGTTTCATTGTTTCTTACCACAGTTACTTTCACCTCTCATGGCTAAACTGCATTCCAGACAACACAGAAGATTTTTCAACCTCCTATCTAGAAACAGTACAATGGAACACCCCACAAGTCAGACGTCACACAAAAATGGCAGAATGCATGGGGGCGCACAGTATAAGTAGCAAAGCAACAATTAAGAGACAATGTAAAATGTGTTTGCATGTATTGAATTAAAATAATACATACTATCATACAGTAAAATTTATTATGCATGTAAGCTGATGTCAAAATATGCTGCCAATGTTATTAGGTAGCTGGTCTGTGTTTAAGGAAAGCCAAAAGTGAAAGCATTAGAAAACACACATTTACTGACTTCACTGTCTATACATTTTTACATTAAAAAAAAACTGCCAGGGTCAGCGTGTTTTTTGCTTATTTTTGGCACAGTGTATCCAAAACTTGGGATGGCAACTGAGAAATTTTGGCCCCTGACACTGAACCGACAGTCATAGCTTAGCCAGAGAAACAACCACACCACCTCAGAAATTTCCTTGACAACAACTAAAATTACATATAACAGGGGCAGTTCGTGGCCTAGTGGTTAGGGAGTTGCCTCTGTGATCAGAAGGTTGTGGGTTTCCCAGGACTGCTAGTGGCACCACTAAGGTTCCCTTGAGTAAAGTACCGTCCTCACACACTGCTCCCAGGGCACTGCATCGGAGACTGCCCACTGCTTCACTTGGTGAATGGGTTAAATACAGAGAAACAATTTCACATTGTTCACATTCTGTGCTGTGGTGTGGTGTGACAAATGGACACTTTACAATGTTTTTTTACTTTACAATAGAAAAAGTTAGGCCATATCTTGTTGCAGTGCTCTGCACAGCCATAGGTAATGTTTGTTTCTCTCACTGAATTTGCCAATGATGACATGCATGCTAGGGATGTATCTTCGCACAGAATATATTTAACTTGCAGATATGATTAAAACTGTCACACTCCACACTCCTTATATACTAATTACATTGGGAGCAGGTAGTACTAATGTCACTTGATCAGTAGTTTAAACTGCACCTGTTATGGACACTGAAATATATATTGCATTATAACATATTTATTATGCTTAAAAATAAAATAGCAGCCAGAACTAATAGCCAGTAGATTCCTAAGATGAGATACTAGGGATTGTTTTGTGTTCTGAGTCAAGCAACACAAAATAATATTGCAAATTCTGTAGGGTATTACCAGTCAAAACATAGTTACATAATATGTATTCATTTAGCCAATTACTCTACTCTGTTTTGTTGTTTCTTGCCCTCTCATCTCTCTGATCATCTGTGTGGTAAATGACAGAGGGTTGCAGGGTTAGAAGCATGGGGCTGGAGGATCTGCCACTGTTTACTTGACTGTGGGGGGGTGTTGGGGGCTTTCTATGGGTGCTGCTCACAAAATCAGTCACTTTACCATTCATAGCTCATTTATAAAGAGAACAGCTTGCAGATGACACTACACAACTCACTTCATTAGCGGGATTTCTAAGTGTAAGCAATGCTACTAAGAGACAGAGACTATGAAGGTGCTTTTTGTGACCAATTTAATATATTTTAAGAATTAAAGACTGCACACAGGGGGAGTTCTTTTACACCTGCAGCAACAAGGCAAGGTAAAATGATTGGCAAATAAATGAAAAAAATGAATGACTATTAATATAAAAAGAGCAAAAAGCATTTAACATTGGCAAAATCCCTTTTAACCAAATGGGATATTGTAAGACAGCTTGTCAAAATATATAAATTTAGAGTGTTGTTAATTACAGATCAGGTGTAGAGTTTTGCTAACATTAGTATGGTGCCAAATTCTGTTTCACAGTATCTGCCTAGGCTTGGTTAGCTCCATCTACCTGTAAAGCTCAGCAGAATTAGAATATTCAGTGCCGTGCGTTAACTGTAAACTCAATGTTGTATAGTGCCCAGTGCAAAAATAAAAAGGTATCACAAAAATAAAAAGGTATTACAAATTTCTTCTTTCAAAAATGTAATGCAGTTATATTACGTGGAAAAATAATATTACTACTTCTAATTACTCCTGTTTACTCCCACCCTGTACAACTGTACAAGGGAATAAATACAATAGTCCTTTTCAGTATTTTGGCAAGAATGAAAAAGTCAATAACAGCATCATTCATAAAGGCATGTCAATATCCCTGCCTTTAATCAAGACACAGCCAGTTAGTTATACCAGACTGAAATTATGAATGGCTACAATCAAGATACTAACAAATAGAAATAGTTAAAAAAACAGCTGTGTTAAAACAAAATATTTATAAATAAAATAGAATCCTTACATAGCTGTTTTGGAATGAAAAATCTAGCCTGGCCTGTTCAGGTGAGGTTTGCGCTTTATCTTCAGCAAGGAGGGATTTTTATCCATCAAGTTCATATTAGTGTAATTAGACAGATTACATTTCTCTGGGCCATTTCCTGCGTTTACACTGTGCTGCTCATAATCATGTGGTCAAAATGCACACAAATTATGTAATAGACAATAGATAATATCTAGAGGATATTTTTTTTGTCTTAAAGGCACTGCATATGATTACAGTAATTATAACTGAATTTATGTATGGACAAATATGGACATACAAACAGGTCAATTCACTCCTTTAACCGCTACATCTACAGCAGTTTCTAATGTGTTTAAGGAGGAACACTTAATCAGAATCACAGATGCAAATCTAAGCCCATTCAAAGGCTCTTAAAGCACTTTGATCGGAACGATGCTGCTTCGGCATCTTTCCCTATGAATTTTCAGAACTCCGTGCAAAAGTTAAGTAACAATTCAAAGTGAAGGCAGCAGCAGGCTGCGCAACAGCAAGTTTACAGGACTGAAACACCCACAGGCGGCAAGGTTGTTGTGTTTTCATACACAGAAAAGCAGCCTGGCGTTCTCTTCTTCAAGCTCAGATCCCTTCATCTGTTCAGCCCCCCATCACCAGCTTTGACAATCTAAACCTGCTTTCAGATGGAAGCCTTCTTCATACTCTGACAAAAATAAAACCAAGGTAATCAGGTTGTTTTGTAACAGACCTGCCCCAGCAGTGGGTACAGTCCTCTGCCTAAACATCCTCCAAATATCTTCAAACTGTTCTGCCCAGCACGGGCGAATTCATTTACAGGGCTGAGATGAAACAATCTGCCTCGTGGGTATTGTAGGCCGCAGAACGGTGATTGTGATCTTGGGTATTGTAGGCGTGCGTGGCCGAAACAAAGGCGGAATCATTATAGCTGCTCGGACCCGGGACACAGTGGGGCATTGTGGGAAGCGTGCTGGGTGGAGGGAGCGAAAGCTGCAGATGAGTCAGACCCAGCAGAGAGTAAAAGATGAACTCAAAGAGCACAGACACTTTGAGTTGTAAGGCAAAACTGGCCTGGAACACAAGTGAGTTTTACGTATAACATGAGCGAGCTGAATTGCAATGATACACAACTCACTTCATTAGCGGGATTTCTAAGTGTAAGCAATGCTACTAAGAGACAGAGACTATGAGGGTGTTTTTTGTGACCAATTTAATATATTTTAAGAATTAAAGACTGCACACAGGGGGAGTTCTTTTACACCTGCAGCAACAAGGCAAGGTAAAATGATTGGCAAATAAATGAAAAAAATGAATGACTATTAATATAAAAAGAGCAAAAAGCATTTAACATTGGCAAAATCCCTTTTAACCAAATGGGATATTGTAAGACAGCTTGTCAAAATATATAAATTTAGAGTGTTGTTAATTACAGATCAGGTGTAGAGTTTTGCTAACATTAGTATGGTGCCAAATTCTGTTTCACAGTATCTGCCTAGGCTTGGTTAGCTCCATCTACCTGTAAAGCTCAGCAGAATTAGAATATTCAGTGCCGTGCGTTAACTGTAAACTCAATGTTGTATAGTGCCCAGTGCAAAAATAAAAAGGTATCACAAAAATAAAAAGGTATTACAAATTTCTTCTTTCAAAAATGTAATGCAGTTATATTACGTGGAAAAATAATATTACTACTTCTAATTACTCCTGTTTACTCCCACCCTGTACAACTGTACAAGGGAATAAATACAATAGTCCTTTTCAGTATTTTGGCAAGAATGAAAAAGTCAATAACAGCATCATTCATAAAGGCATGTCAATATCCCTGCCTTTAATCAAGACACAGCCAGTTAGTTATACCAGACTGAAATTATGAATGGCTACAATCAAGATACTAACAAATAGAAATAGTTAAAAAAACAGCTGTGTTAAAACAAAATATTTATAAATAAAATAGAATCCTTACATAGCTGTTTTGGAATGAAAAATCTAGCCTGGCCTGTTCAGGTGAGGTTTGCGCTTTATCTTCAGCAAGGAGGGATTTTTATCCATCAAGTTCATATGAGTGTAATTAGACAGATTACATTTCTCTGGGCCATTTCCTGCGTTTACACTGTGCTGCTCCACACTGCTTCACTTGGTGAATGGGTTAAATGAAGAGAAAGAATTTCACACTGTGTGCTGTGGTGCGTTCACGAGTGACTATAAGTTGCCACGTCACTTTTATACACCACAAGCTACCTCCTTTGGATCAGCTACCTTGTCTCTATTCATTGTCTATTTCATCAGCACTTTCCATAAGGATGCAATATAGACTGTAGGTCTCCCATTTTTCTGTTTACTTTGTTAACCCCTTTAACATTCAGTAATGACTGAGACCCCCACAGTACCACCAATGAGCAGGTGTTACTTGAGCGGTGGCATTCTCAGTATTGACATGAACCATTCTGCATAAAACATGCCACCACCGTGTTAGTGTCACTGCTGTAATTAATGATTCCTATTTGTAATTTTAAAAAATAATAAAGTATTGCCTTATTTACCTAACGCGGGCAGTTACTTTATTGTGTGTTAACGCAGTTTTTTCTTTTACTTATTTTGAATGTTCGGGGCTTTCACTGAAGTAATCCGAGGGCTTATGTGTTGGCTGGTTTTCGCTGGGGGTTGGGCCATTTAATATGGCCAAAAGTAATGGGACCAATCTTTAAACCAAAAGATACTTTAACAATATTGGATTTAGAAACAAACACTTTAAAATAGAGTTAGTCCCTCTTTGTAACTGCTATAATGGTTCTGCTCTCCATGCTCTGGACTCTGAGAGTAACTTGTTTTTCTATGACAAACTACATAAAACATGAATGCCCTGCAGTGGCAAATAGCTTTGGTTTTATATTTGATTTGGTTACATTAATGTTTAAGTTAAGAGTTACAAGAAACATTTGAACTGTAACTGTGTAACTGTGTTAAATGTAACGTTGCTTTTAAAAAGCTTCTTATTTATTTAAAGTGTTTGCAAACCAAATGTTATTGCATTTTGTTCATAAAGCTGTCCTTTAAAAATACTATGTGATTAATGTTGATTAATCAAAGAAAACCATGTGATTAAAAATAGTATATATATA
>JBBPCX010000040.1:34498626-34515134 GCA_037974365.1 Hydrocynus forskahlii | reverse complement strand
TCATTTGGCCTTGTCCAGAGCCACAAACAATCATTAGTTACAGGGACAGTACCCCTAGAGCAACGGAGGGTTAAGTTCTACAATGGTAGAAAGTGGGGATTTGAACCTGCAACTTTGTGGTCAACAGTTTCACAGGTAAGTGAGCGTTTTACCCACTAGACATAATATTTTCTTTATCCAACTGAGCAAGTGCGACAGAGTGAGGGGGGGTGGAGGTGTATGAGTGAGAAAGAAAGAGAGCTATCTCTCTTTCATAATCAATAGCTAAGGCTTGTCCTCTCCACAGTCCGCTAATTCCATTTGCTGTGGTGAAGTTTGCACTCTGGATCTCTCTCTTTCTCCATCTCCCCCTTATTTTGCCCCTGCTCTTCTTCCATTCCACCACTAGCTGTCTCTCACCTTGTCTCCTTTATAGCCTCTTCAGTGTCTGTCACTCACCCACCCATTTTCTAACTTATTTCTACATCTCTTCTCTCTCTTACCACCTCTGTCTTTCTCTCCCTCACTCATTTCTCTCTCTCTGCACACTCCAGCTGTACTTCATAACACTCTCCCCTAATTAGCCTATTGGCTGTGTGTGTAGGGTGTAGGATGATGTTGGGTCTGAGGTGTATGTGTGTGTGTGTGGGTGTGTGTGTGTGTGTGTGTGTGTGAGAGAGAGAGAGTGTGTGTGATGGAGTGGTCATTAATGTGTTTAAGGAGAACTCAGAGAGGATTCACTCTGACCCATCATGGATATAATGGCCAGAGCACAGGCCAGGTCAAAGAGATGGGACAGATGAGGATGTGTTTGAGGATTCCTCTTTCCTCTTTCCTCATCCCTCTCTCCTCCATTCTCTTTCTAAATCACCCTCTTTCTCTCATCATTTTCTTTTTCTCCCACACCTCTCTCCACACCTCTCTCACCCACATTCTTTCTCTTTGCTTCTCTCTCTCCTTCCCTTGCTCACTGACTTTCTTCCTCCACTGTGTTTCTCTTTATCTTACTCACTCCTTTTTCCTTTCTCTCTCTCTCTCCCTCCTCTCCCTCACTCTCCTCATCATCAGGATGCTCAGGCTGTCAGTGAAACAAATGTGCTTGGCTTGTTCCAATTAGTGTGGTGTGTGTTGCATTTCTGTGCTTAGGCGTGTTCATTTAATGAAGGTGTTCGAGCTGCGGGCAGCGTCTGCCAAACACTCCCACATTAAAGCCCCCTCCGTCTCACACACACACACACACGCACACGCACACGCACAGACACACACAGACACACACACACACACACACAGACACAGACAGACACACACACAGACACAGACACACACACACACACACACAGACACACACACACACACACACACACAGACACACACACACAGACACACACACACACACACACACACACATTATTCATTAGATAAGACAGGGCAGAATGGAGAATGGGGTGGAGCATTGGAAGTATCCGTCCTCCTTATCTCTTTGTTTCATTTTTTATGCTTTCAAATGTTCTCTATTCACTTTCTCTCGCTCATTTCTCTCTCTCTCCCCATCCCCATATATATAAGGGGTGTCATGCGCTGAAAAAAAATTAATCGCACACATTTTTGCTGTAAAACTATTTAAAAATTTAAATGAATTTCGGCATATGAGTGAATGAATAATCAACATTACGGTCTTCCAGCGTCTTTTTTTATTTAGTAACTGTTTTATTTAATAACTGTTTCTACACTGTTCATGTGCAGTAACTGTCACAGCAATCAAAAATATGACCTAATATGCTGAGGGAAAAAATAAAAAATGCTTCAGCAAAAAAAATCATAGAACTAAGTCGGTCAGTAAGGTGCAAGACAATGTACACTCACTCCCGGGTTACAGAAGCATTATAATGTGGAGGGACCACATGGGGGGTGGGGGTGTGGGGGTAAAAGCTGTAGCGTAGTGTTTTCCTGAGGTGAGGTGTCTCACGTGTTTCACTCATACAAATCCATGGGTGGATAAGTACATCACCCACTAATATAATAGTCCCGGCATCCAGCACACAAGGCATCTCAAAATAAACTCAGCAACAGAGACCATTTTGCTGGGTCACAGGTAGACGGGTCAGTTTGGGTCTGAGTACCTGGTCCAGTGCCTGGTCCAGGCCACTGGTGCTGGTATCAGGCTGTTCTCGCACGGACCGCCGAGTTAGCTCTTTGCGTTGAAAGGATATTTTAGGTGTTCTCCGATGATACAAAAATTCCTTATTGCATGAATTGCAGTGAACAATGCTCCTATCAATCGTTCCATCTGTCCGTTTTTAAACGTAAACTTTCCCTTCACCTGGGCCAAGCAGCGCATTCTTGTCTTCAGGTTACAGAGCACCTGTGGCCAGAACCGGACTGGGTGATCAAAGTCACGTGGTGCAATTAATAAGCGCAAATTTTTATTGTTATTGTTTCTGTAATTAATTGATAGAAATTAGTGTGTTAATTTGACAGCCCTAATGTATATATATACATACACATATATATTTATAAACAAAGTGTAAAATATCTTATACTTTACAAATAATTTTAGAGCTAAAGAACACGGTAACAAAGTTAAAGTTAGATTTCTGTGAGGAATGTTAGACAAGCGCTTTGTAATCATTGCTCATTCTAAGAGGTGTCAAAAAAACGGCAAGTCTGATTCCGCACTTGATACGCAGCACACAGCAAAACAACAGAAGCTAAAATGTAAGTCCTTACCATGCTGACACCATCTGTAGGCATAGTTTTGAAATTATGCCAAACAGCAGAGCCATAGTGCAAAGAATGAAAAAAGAATAATGAAAATTAAATGCCTTCAATGAAAAGGTACAGACTGTAGCCTACATATCATAATAATTTTAATAATGTAAATTCTTTGCAGTTACTGTTTTGTGTTCTGAATTTTTGTTTTGTTGCATCAATAACATAAATGTAATATAATAAATAATAATAAATAATACATAAATAATAGTTAATATAATAAATAACAGTTAAGCTTGTGTAGAATTTCAAGCTCTCGTCAAAACTTTTGACTAGTAGTGTATATACATATATTTATATATATTTTTCCTCTTTTTTTCTGTTTGTATAGAGACATTTATTGTTTTTTTTTCCACATGGTTGGGCCATGACCTCCACAGTTCATGCTCCCTGTCAGACTATAAGTGTGTTGATGCTCTCCTCGGAGATGGCCTCTCTATACACGCCTGTACTGGGTGACAGGATGGGTGACATAAGTGTCACTCCTAGCCCCTGCTTATTGATGACATGACAAAACCTCGGGGCCTGGAAGTGCATCTCGGCCCAGTTGCCCCTGGTTACGTCTCCAAACTGCATTCTTCCCAGCAGGCCCTGGCCTCGTCGAGCAGCGTACACATGTCAATCACTCGCCCTGCTGGTTGGGCCGAAAGAAGCTGCCATGTCAGTCTGGCTTGAAGCCCTGGGAGGAAACTGAGGAAACAGAACTGGGGTTTCGCTGTGATTGGCACACACTTGCTGAACTCCTCACTATCAGCCGTAATAGGAGGGCTGAGTTTCAGCTACCTTCTGAAGCATGAGGCTTCAGGCTGTTTCCTGTTTCTTTGGCGCTGAGCTTCATTTCCTCAGCTTCGCGTTACACTCGCAGGCAGTCAGCAAGGTGAACAAGTGCTGCAACCATTCATTAACCACCAAGTTACACAATGGGCAAACGAGTCCAGTCAGCATGCATCTAACATGAACCATGCAGGAAAACAAAACCAACTCAAAATGAGAACGCAGTGGAGATTGTTTTCAATCAAATAAAATAGCAAATAAACAGACAGAGGTGAGGGTGAGGATGCCGAGGGCTGGAATGAAATGAAGGGTTAATTTCCTGCTTTTCCCTTGCCTGTGCTGACCAGCAGAGAGAACTGAGGGTGGTGAAGGTGGTAAATTTCCACAGAGAGGAAAAGACCGTCACTTCTCTCGCTAGTTACCATCGCAGGCAGAGCAAAAGCCTTAGCTTCCTCACTAGAACTCTGGGTTAGTTCATCATTCAGAACAGAGATGGAAGAAATGTAAAATAATTAGCGGGAAATCAAGGTCCCCTTTCAAAGTAGAAGCATCGATTGTGAGAAGACAGGCATTTCAATTTCAGACTTTGACAAGCCAACTGATAGAAAATCATTTAGCCTACATCAGATTTCAAATAACATTAGTAATATTTATTTGGATTTTTTTCATTTTAGACAAATCAGGCTCCCATCAACTGGTCATTAAAATTCAATTCATTGCTTATTCTGAGGGTTATGTTCTAAGTGTTAAGCTATAAAATGCCTGTCTGTAGGAGGACCTTAGTAGAAGAACTAGGTCTAATCATGCAGGAAATATTGTACAAGTCTAGCTTGAAAGAGAAAATGCACTAACATTGTACAAAGGTGTTTACTTACAGGTAATAAGTGTAGGAGTGATAGGTTCTTCTGCCGAGTGAGGTGGTGGAGGGGTATAAGCAGTGGAGGGGGGGATGGAATGGAAGGAAAGAAAAAGTAAAAATATTAATGTTTGAAAAAGAGATAACGATGAACAAAAGCAGACATGGCGACATACGTGTGTGAGAGAGAGAGAGAGAGAGAGAGAGAAAGAGAGAGAAAGAGAGAGGTCTGGCCTCATGACTGCAAGAGTGCTACGGTGACTGCGGAAGGGGGCCTCTGGCATGCTCGCTGAAACACTGTTCGACATGGGTGATACAAGTAATTCACTCTTCCATCTGATTCTAAGTAATACCAAGGACACTGTCCCATTACAAGTACTCATACTAATACCCATACTAATGGGTAGATGAAAAGAAAAAATCTTATCCGTAGAAAATTGAAAAAAATGTGTTCAAAACTGAAAATTTGTTCAATGTGAACGTCAATAAAAGTTTTAAAGGTGTTTCCTTTACTACCACCTAATCTGTATAGTTAGTTTTCCTCTAAGAAAGGAACTTCATCTTGAAGTACTTGTTTGGTGTAGCCAAGTCAGTAATAGTTTATCCGTGCAGAAGCCTAGTGTTCAGTTTCCCTGTTTGCGAAAGCATACCATCTGTCCTTGGGCAAGACTCCTAATGCTACATTCTCCTACATCTGTAACATAGTTACATTTTAAGCTGCTTTGCCAAATGCATGAATATAAAATTGTAAATGTATGCTAGAAATGCAACAGATGAGGAATATGTTGCAAAGCAACCAAGTACACCTTTAAAAAGAAGTGTAATAGGCTAAGTATGATGGTTGTTTAATAAGCTTGCTCTTTGTTGGTTGAAAGTGGAAACATGGGATTCATTCAGAACCACACTAACCACACCACACTCAGAATTTTCAGCCTGACTTTTCCATTAATACTTAAAACTGGCCAGACGATTTGACTTGAAGAACTCTACCTCTATAAAAAGCGTAATTTAACTATGACCCACATTAATTCGGTTTTTAAAGTGCTTAGGAAATTGTGTGGACCTTTTTTTCAGTATTCGATTCCCATCACAGTCAGAAAAAAAAACTGGTAGAAGTAATAAATTTGTCGGCAATTGGGGTTGGACAGGTCATTTCATACAATAGGGCTAACAAGGTGCTTTCTGTGTTGGCCAGTTTGTAAACGAGCATATCAAGGGAGATATTGTGCTTCCGCAATGACATTAAAACAGTGCTGATTCTGGACAGTAATATCAATTAAACCACGAGGTTAGATTTAACATGAGGATTAGAATGTCTTCACACACTTCTATTTCTAATCAAATCGGCCTAATTAAACCAACATATTCAAACACACCCGTTCATTTTATTAAGCAATATTGAAAGGGGATTCAATTAAATTAGCTATGCATAGTGATCATAACCTTAGCCTGTTACTCAGACCTCGCCAAGATTGGAGGCACTTCTTGAATGGAAATGTCCAGACTTCCAGCCAGGCTTCCTTTGGCATATCTGAAGTGCAAATATGACAAGGCCTGATTATTTCTGAATAAACTGTGCAGGTGGAAAACGGGGTTCCGTGTTGCCATGCTTACAGGAAGGTGTTGGGAGTGTATTGAAGATAAGGAGGATAGTATGGGTTATTATAATGTGGAGCTGATATTAGCCCTGCAGGTCTTTTCCATTCAGCGATCCCTCTGTGCTTTTACTGATGGGTGACTAAGAGACAACTGCTAATCTAGAACAAATGCAGAACCAACCAACAGCGTGGATGTGTGTGTTTATGTGTACGTGTGTGAGATCTGACTCGAATATTTACTCGTACTGACTCTTGAGGCCCCTAAGTTCTGATAGAGGGCTGTAGGGAACCAGGCTAATGTAAACTAGCCTGCAGCTAACCCATCATTCCACTGCTCCACAGCTTTCATCAGTATTTCCTTCTTATCCCCCTTTTCTGTCTGTTTTTCTCTCTCTCTCTCTTTCACACAGAATCACTGTCGCTCTGTCTCTCTGTTGCAGAGTGGTCTCACAAAGATCTCATCCTTTATCTTTTTTCCAGAGGATTTAGAAACTCCATGTTTGGTTGAGGGTGACAGATAGATGGCCTCCCGGTGTTAATTTTTCATCACGTCTCTCGATCTCACAGCTATAAACTCGTTTTAATAGGACTTATCAACATAATTAGATTAATTATTCAACATCTCACTGACAATGCAGCCGAGCAGGGGTCAAAAAGAAATTGGACGGGAAATCTATTATTAATGACTAAAGTTGAACTGAGAAAACCTCCCCCAAGTCTTTTAGACGCTTGTCTAGAGAAACAGGACTCCCCATGAACTGCATATCAATGTGATTACAAGAAAGTGGATTATGAACTATGCATCTACGAGGACAGAGCCCAAGATCAACTTTTGAACTTTTTATCCTCTCTGGTGATCTTTTATGTTCTCTAATTTTTATCTTCACAGCCATTTCTTCTGTGTACCCCATCTAGGCCTTCCCAGCATGCACATCCCGCCATCTTCAAACGCTCAGTCACTCATGTCATAGTGCTAAGAAGGCAACGGCAACTCTTTGTGACCCAGCAAAGTCTGTTACTATGTAGTTTACACTGACTCTTGGTTTACCCCGACATTTTATTCCCAGATTAACAGATATGCATGTATATTATTCACTATTATATATTATTTGATTAAAAAACTGCTAAACTAATATAGTTTATGTAGATTTATATTAATTAATTGATTCATATTGAGACTCATTATTCAATAACAACTACACATTATTTGGTAACTGCTATTAAAGTAATATGTAAGTTATGTAGTTATGACAGAAGAATTGACGTGTGGGCTAACATATGGGCCTTTGCAGCTGAGGAGGTTCTCTAAGGTCACCCAGTATATATGAACTCATACAGTATAGGCAAAGCCTGTTTGTGTGTATGTGTTGTCATTTCTTTATGGGGAATGCTTACCGTTTCTTCATGAGCAGGACCACCCCGAGGAAGATGATGACGAAGAGGAGAATGCCAGCGATGACCCCGGCAATCTTCACCGTGTGGTCTGTTTGTTTCTCTGGCTCCACTGCATTCGGCTTGTGAGTTGCTGCCCCTGACAAGGTCAAGGGTCCAAAGTGAAAAGTCACTTGTCAGGCCAAATTAGTAAATGCTTTGAACTGAAATGATTGAAATGTGTACATTCAAATGTGTCATAAAAAAGCTGTTTCCTCAATCAATACAATTGCTGTCTTATAGTCTACTTCTTTTTATCACGGTTAACTGCTGATTGTACACATTTGAATCACTATTTTTTCAATGTACTAAAAAATCAGAGACACTGTTGGGTTTTGCTGTAACTTAAGTCTAAGTGCCCAATGCCTAGCACTGATGGCAGTTTTGAAAACTGGTGAATGACCTTTAAATAAGCAGCAGAAATAGCAATAAATCAATATTTGTACACCTTTCACGTAAATGCAGTGCGATGTTGGCAGTGCTGTTTTAAAGCATTGCCAAGATATAAACTTTATTTAACCTTGAATGTAAAGTATTGGAATTCCATTGAGACTTTTGGGCTATTTATTTGTGGGATCCAGGCACTGCTGGTTGATAATGCTGGAGCTATGTGTTCCTCGCTACCTGCCAGGGAGAGATAGCCTCAGGGAGGCAATATACGATAGGCCCAACACTGCCTCTCCTCCCCCGTAGATAAGAGTGCCCCACCATGTGTGTGTGTGTGTGTGTGTGTGTGTGTGTGTGTTTGTGTTTGTGTGTGTGTAAGGGTGAGTGTTTATGCTGTAATGAGAAGCCATGTCAGCTCAGCCACCTGTGAATAGAGCGGTTTCCTGACAGTCAGTTTAGGATGACAAATGAGAGAAATGGAACATTCTGCTCCACTGTGTGTGGGTGTGAGTGTGTGTATTTGTGCATGTGTGTTTGTGTGTGTGTTTTTTTCCCCACAGGTTTATGTCCACTCCTCTCCAATCATGCAGAGATTTAACACTAAATCCAGACACCCTGTTAGCGACTGGTTTTGTGTGTGTGTGGCTGTGTGTGTTTACATATGGATGTCCTGCAAGCTTGGATGCATAACGAGCATGTCAGAGTGCAGTGTTTATGGAAGCGTGTGAACAGAGTGTGTGTGAGCGCAGGATACTGTCACATCGAGCGAGTGTGTTGAGTGAGTTTGTGCATGCATGTTTGTTTTTACACTGCAAAAACAGAAGTGCGTATTGCATCAGGGCCACAGTGCACACACACACACCTACACGTGTATGCCCACACACACTCTCTGGGTCCCTCATATGGGCAGTGATAGTGGTAGTAATGGAAGCGGATGCATAGAGACAGTCTTGGCAGTGTAAGTGTCTGACCTGTTAGTTGGTTGTCGCCTGCAGCCGGAGCAATGCGGATGTAGGGGGTAGTGAGCTGCGTCACTAGAATAGCAGCTGACAGAGCGATATCCATAACAGCATGCAGAGAGAGAGAGAGAGAGAGAGAGAAAGAGAGAGAGAGAGAGAGAGAAAGAGAGAAAGAGAGAGAGAATGTGAGATAAATATACAGACGAGAGAGACAGAGAGAGAGAGAAAGAGATAGTAAGAGAAAATGGGATATGATAGAGAGGTAAGCAAAATGAAGAGCAAAGTGCAAAGAAAGAAAGAAAGACAAAGAGAAAGAAAGAGGTGGCAACAGAAATATGTAGAAAGGAAAGAGGGAAAGCAAGAGTGACAGGGGGGTAGGCAGAGAAAGAGAGAAGAAGGTGAAAGAGAAAGAGTGAGCGAAACATTGAGAGTGAGATACACAGAAGACAGGGAGAGAGAGAATAAAAAAGATTAAGAGAGAAAAAAGGAGCGTAAATTAATAGAAAAAGTGCAAAACGGAAAAGAGTGAATCGAGGAAGAAAATACAGAAAGCAAAAAATGAGGATAAAAAGAAACTGGCGTGAGAGAAAAGAACAGAACTGAAAAAACATCACCTCCATCACAATCTTAAGAAGTACAATATTAGTCTTAATCAACCTGTTAACATTAGTACACACGATAAGAAGTCATTATGCAAGTAAAACAATACAATCAACTTCAGCAAGTCGAACAGATGTAAAGGCCTCACCTTTGGTGGCAACTCGCACGCAGTCTATTTTAGTCTCCTGCAAAAAAAAAAAAAAAAGGAGTCACAATCTAGTGTTAGTTACATTAGTGTCTTAGCTCCAGCGCTAAACTAAAGAAGCAAAATTTGGACTTCAAACATGGCTTGACTGATAGACCACAAATGAGGTAAATGGAAAATTGTGTAAAAAAAGATTTTGCTAACTGTGTACAGACTGTGTAAAGTGTTGAAACAGATTTGGCTTTATTTTTCGGTATACTTGATAGTGTTATGATTCATTCAGAATGACGGGATTCGAAACACAGCTCCCTGCTGCCCTAAGAACAAACCTGTTCGCTTGATACATTACAATTCAATATAAACATGAGCATTTGCTTAGTTATTCAATAGAACGGCCCATTTCGTGTCACACATAGTCTATTCTTCCAGAGCAAACTAAAAGGAAGGACATTAGGAGTGTGGGCCTTGATTAATTATCAGTCTTGAATAGACAGACACAAGGCTGCCTGGCTAAGTGCCCGTCAGCATTCATCAGTTGCACTAAAACACAGGTCTTCAGTCAATTAGGAGACGAGCTCTCGCTCGCCCGCTGACAGAGAGATAGAGGAGCCTTTTAAAGAAAAGCATGTAGTGTCACTGCTGTCAGTCTAAACAGCAGCTTTCTTTAAAAGCACTAGAGAGAGAGAGAGAGAGAGAGAGAGAGAGAGAGAGAAGGTGAGAGGAAGGAATAGCAACAGAAAGAGAGAGAGAGAGGGAGAGAAATAGGGATAGAGGGAGAAATGCATTAAAAAGAAGTGTGTTAATGTGTCTGGTTGGTGTGGGTGTGCGTGGTGCCTTTCAGGCAGGTGCACTTTACACAATGTGGCTGTGTCACTCAGGCAGTCGCTCTCTGGGAGAAACTTTTGCTGTCGTGGCCGACGTACTTTTTCTCCCTCGGCGAAGCCTGAAAACCTTTTGCCTGGCACTGCGCTTCCGCAGCCCACCGTGATTGAAGGGTATGGCAGGTGGACCTTAACTGGTCGTGCTGATTCATGTACGCGATAATGTCCACGCTTTCAGCTCTAACGGGAGCAAAGTGGAGAGCTGCTTTGTAACACACACGGAGAGCTAAAATGGGCCACCACCTACATTTTGTGTGTGTGTGTGTGTGCGTGTGGGTGCGAATTCAGCTTTGAACTTTCTTTGCTGTTATCACACTACACATGGCAACACTGTTATCGCATTCCTTGTTTTTTAAAGTGGAGAATCAGGCCAGAGCTGGACCCATCACCTGAAACAACCGACCTATCCATGCAAATACATTTATCCGACTGCTGTGAGGTTGGACAAACATCAAAGAACGTCGGCAAAAATCCTTGTTCAGCCTAACGAGAAATTGCCGTGCACAACTCAGCTGGACATAACATTTGTAAATGTCAACTACATTTCAATGAAATTTGTATTTGCGTAGAAATGTCAGCAAACTCCTTCAGCCACGACATTAGTTATGATACTAAGACAGCTGATTAACTCTTTGCTTATGCCTATCAATAAGCTGTTTACTCCCAATTTTCAATTATGTGAAAAAACTATACAAATCTGGGATTAACAAAATTAGGATTAACGGTGTGATAATTTAATGAATAAAAATCACTTGGAATTAATAGCACTTTCTGAATTTAAGCATTCCGACAACTGAGGGGGCTACAAATTCTCACATTGCTGAATAGTTTTGCCTGTATTCTATAAAGCTTACACAGCCTTATGCAAACCGTGTTGGCAGTGGAAACTAATGTCGGTGCTGTACCCACCCCATTAGCAGTGCTGACGGCCTGGTAGTAGACGCTGTAGCTCTTGTGAGGCAGCAGGGGTGCGTTCCAGAAGCCACTGTACGTTTTGTTGTCCCCCACAGTGAAAGGCTGAGGGGAGGGGATGCCTCCGGATGGGAACTCTGCTGTGAAGTAGTACTTGGAGTTGAGAGATGAGGCGTTCTGGTAGTGGACCGGGACAGGGTAACAGCGCAGGATCTCTGCCTCACCACCACGTGCTCTCCTGGGCCTCTCCTCCTCCACCACCACCTGATACACACTGTGAGAGAGACACAGAAAGAAAGAAAGAAAGAAAGAAAGAAAGAAAGAAAAAGAATATTACTGCGCAGGTTAGGAAACATTCTTCAGGTTAGGAAACGTCTCATTTGCAACTATGACATGTATTATTATAAATTGAATTAGTAGTTTGTTGCATACAATCATCTTTTGTATTTTTATGTCGTTTATATTTGTACGTTTTTGGCATTTCTGACATCAAAATAAACACGTTGACTTAAAAAGTAAAAACATAAATAATTATGTAAAATTAAATAAACAGCAAAACTGCAATGATGACTTCAGACATGTAAGGGTTAAAAGCTAAGCAGATTAATATGTATATAGCATTGAATGTTATTTTGAAATGCAGAGCCAATTTCAATTTCAGATCCAGTTCTCATTCGCGTGAACAATGGCTGACACGATCCGCAGCTGTATTCAATCAAATGCAGTGGGCTACTTCAGTCTCCAACCCAATCTCGCGGCATGAGTTCCTCTTTCATCTTCCCCTCTTTTGCAGACTCTCAGACATCACAAGTGTGTTCTATCATAGGTGCTTTCTTCAACGTGCCTCACTCAATCATGTCCAATATTCTAAAGCACTGCAGCCGGAGAAACAGAGCGACTATAGTGCTCTCAGCAGAAAAGAAAATATAGCCCTGCCATGCTACTGCGTTGGCCATGTTTGCTATTTAATAATTTAGATCCTTAAAGGTCAAGTAGGCCTTTGCGCTTCTCTTTATACCTCCACTCTGTCAGCTTGGAAGAAAAGCTACCGAGCCCAGGGATGCCAGCGGCTCCTTGGTAAATTTCTCAAAACTATCATTATACGGTGTGGTAGAGTGTGGTCCTTCTAAACACTAATATTTAAATCTTTAAGATGATCTTTAATGGAAGGCTGTTTTTATAATGGAAAAGCTAATTAAATGACACTAGCCGACATGCTAAGCCTAACATCAGGTACTACTTTCTCTAATGCACTGTGGAGAAAGTGAACATTTGATAATAATAATATCCTAAAATCAAGCCAATTATGCCCTTGAGATTGAGTGTGCAATAAAGAACAACCCTTGTTCTTAATTCTGATGTTTTGTGGGTCGACCTGATTGGGAAATCATTTCCTTCTATACTGTGAGGTTTTTTCTGAGTGAAACATATCAGAGAGAGTCTCTCAAGTAGCTTGGCAAAGTCACTTGAGAGGTAGTAAAGGTGGCAGGAGGTGGTGGTGAAATTACTATTTAATTTTTTTCCCCATGCAGATTCCATTTGGTGAGGTGGTGAGGCAAGCAAAATAGACTTTGACAGAAGATTGTAGAGAAACAAAAATTCTGGGGGACATGAACGAATTTTAAGCCCAAACTGATATTAAATGACAAATTGTGAGAAAAGCATTAATTTACGCATAGTGAGTTAGCTGGACACTATTTGTCTCATGTTGTCCTGGCTAGACTACAATTCCATTTGTAGGGTATGTGAAGAAAGTCATAACATGCTACAACTTTTAGCTAATCTGCAACTGGCATGCTAACAGCTCTCCAAAACTCCACTTGAAACAGATGAAAACATGTAGTGTGTAAGCAACATTTTAAAACATACCGTTCACTTCCAAGTCCTACGGCTGAAGTCCAGTATATATCGAAGAGGGCTCTTTTTTGTCTCTGCCTTAACTTTGTTTTTCTCATTCGCACTCAGTCTTTACTTGGACTTGACTAGTCCTGGACTTGCACTTGTCTTGAACACAACAAAGGTGGTCTTGACTACTGCTCTGCCCAGTCCATATAGAACATGTACAAACTAATCTGCAAAAACTGCCCATTGTGATGTCTATTTCCATGATGTCACCAAAGGTAATGTATTTCCACATATTCGCCTTTATCAGCCCATTGCACTTCAGCCCTCTCTACTCATACTGGTTATAAGGAGAGTACCATCCCAGGCTGCTTTCTGAATGTGGCAATAGAATACAGCCCTTTGAGATATATCAGTCTTAAAATCAAACTAACAAATACAGCCTGTTTACTGGGCATGTAAAATGGAAATTGACTGTTGACTGTTTTTGGTTCATAAAAAATGTAAATATTATGTAGAAAGTGGAAACACTTTAATTGGTTGCTAAACCTATGGTTTGAGACCACTATGCAAGTGTATTGATACCGCTGAAATCAGTACTGGGATGTCGAGACTGGGCCAAACTAGTGGCGAGTCAACTAGTGAATAGTGAAGTACACTGACTTCTCAGTTTTCCACGTTAACTTGCTAGACGTTCTGCAGTCGGTAACTTGTACAAACAGAGTGAGCCAGCCAGGCAATGGTTAACGGCTAGTGAAATGAATGTTGACTGATGCTAATCTGACCTTTGGGCTGGCTAATCTGTAATAAATCTGGGTTTGTTTAGGCTTGCAAGCAAAAGGTTATCTGTGACTATAAAGAGTAGGGTATATAAATACACTGTAGTTAATGAAATGACCAGATTCCGCATTTATGTAGGGCTGAAATCAGCTACTGCCCTTTTCCACAGTTTTCTCATTAAATACATATCTGAATCAGCTGAAAATACTTTTTTTGGCCAGAGGCATCTCTACAATATTGTGTGACCCAACTCTTATTGGCCCGCACACACCACTGCGGGGCATCTCTAATAAATAACCATAATACAACAAGCGTTTAGACATTCATGAAAACTAAAACTTCAGACTTATCATTATGCATGTGACCATATTATGCGCTGGGACTCCTGTGGCCATGTTTAGAGATAACATAAGATCTGCTGAAATATTTAGGCCAGTGAGACTCTGTGTCTGAGACAAGGAAGTTAATTAGCACTTGATCCCACTGTGAGGTCAAAGGTGAGAGGAGACGGGGGCAAAAGATGGCTGAACTGAAGGGCCTATAGTGATTTCAGAAAAATGAGAGAAAAAGAGAAAACAAGAGAGAGGAATAGGCAGGGTCTGAGAGACAGGGCTGGAGAGAGAGAGTGGGAAAAGACAAAGCGAGAGACCATGAAAGAGAGAGATTGAAGGGTGAGGGGGTGGAAAAGACACCAGACATCCTTTCAGCAGTTCTAAATGAGCAACTATGACGACATGGGTGAGATCATTGGAAATCTTGTTACTGATCATGATCATCCAGTTTTATCCAATAAATAGATATTTTGTGATAGAGATGGAGCCCGTTTCTGCTGACACGCACTCACAGCTGGTAAGTCAACTGAATTATTGACCAGTATTGCATGCTGTAATATTAGTTAATGTGATAAAGCTGCCTTTTGGAAAATTTAGGCCACTTTCACATAAATATCTTGGTGTCCATTAAAAATGTTCCAGATTTTGGATGGCAGAGACCAACAAATGATACTGTGAGAAAATTATGCTTTGCTGTCCTGGCAGTTTTGGTAGAATGTTCTCCAGGAAGACCACTGTCTTTTAGACATATTTTAAGAAATATGTATTTTAATAATATGATAATAGTAAGTCTTAATTTGACTAGGGATGTGTACTAACAAGCTTTGAATCTGAATATTGGCTTCTTGACAGGAAGAAAAGCCTTATGACAATTTTCATACAAAAGGAACTCTTGCATGGCATAAATGAGATCCCAGTTCATGAGCTACAGGACTACAAAAGTTTTTATATGAGATCCACATATGTGCACAGTGCATTTTCAAGTGGATTCCTGGCCAGTGTGGGGGTCTCCTTAAAGCCTGTGTGAAACAGGATGATAGCTTGGGATGGAATCAATCTAAACCAATTTTCACCTCTCAACTGAGTGATGTCCTTCCTCTGTTACTGTGGAAACGGAGATTTCTCTCTGGTTTAAACATCAGAGTACTTAATATTCCCCACAAAACTCTCTCCCTCTCTCTCTTTCTCTCTCACACACGTTTTTAAGCAAAAGAGAAAAGTCTCACTTGACGTTGGTGCTTATGATGTGGTGATAGGTGTGTGTGCTGTCAAGAATGATATGCATGGCATGAATTGGACCCCTTCCCGAAGCCCTCAGGCAAAATGGAGACTGCCATTGGCTATGAAGATCCAACAGTCTAAGATGGCCGACACTTCTCGCTCTGCTCTTCCTGCCACCTGTTTCATGATTATGCTGAGGAAGAAGAAGCGTTCCTTTATGAACCAGGCTTGCTTTCACATCACATAGTGGCATGCTGTGTTATAAATGATATGCACATGAGAGAAAACTAGCATTATTAAAAGGACTGGCAATGATTGAGCTGAAATATGTATGATCTATTGACAGCTGAACATTTCAAAGGCACAAAAAGTTTCACCAAGCTAAATTTTCAGGAAAGCACTTTTCAGTGAATTCAAAATGAAGGCTGCTTCCCCCTTCCTTTAACCCTGTTTTTATGGAATTTATAACATAAATCATACAGTGTGTCGATCATTGTGAGGAGCCAACGAATCCCACCATCAAATATTCAACCAAGCTAAATTAGTTTCATTACATGTCAAAAAACAGAGATTACTTCAACCTAAGGGCACTCTTATGAGTGCCTGACGAGACGCTGTGGGAATGACTGTGTGTTTGTTTGATTGAGCAGTGCTGATTCAGTGATGTGCATTCGAGCGGGCGTTGTTTTGGTGAAACATGGCAGCGAGGCACATGTGCCTCAGACCCCTGACTGAGCTCACGTGAGCAGACACGGCCCACTCATTTAGCCATCTGTTTAATTCAGCATGACGCACACCAAAACAAAACAAAAACACACAAATAAACAAACACAGAGACCATAAGAGAAATGAGGTGTTACAGAACAAATTAATTTCAAACTGGGACAACTGGTGCTTTGTAAACACAGGCTAATATGCACTAAATGCACTATAAAAAATTTACCGTATGACCTGGGTCCTGTTCCATGAAACAGGATTAAGGGAAAGTCTGGTTTATTGCAAGGGAAAGTAAGGGAAAGTAAGACAGACTTTCCCTTAATCC
>JBBPCX010000040.1:34424929-34450649 GCA_037974365.1 Hydrocynus forskahlii | reverse complement strand
AATATAAGTAGTAAACACAGACACCCATCTGGTAACAAGACAAAGCATAAATACATAGAGACCCACACACACACACATACACACAGACAAAGACACACACACAGCTGCAAACAGCCCCAAGGGCCAGGTGAGAAGGCCGAGTGAGTAGCACAGTCCATTCCCATCAGATCTGCTCAAATGAGAAACAGTGAGACCTTCACCGGGAGGTCACAGTGCTGATTACAACCCAAATCCAGTTCCCAACTGCTGAACACACACACACATACACATGCACACATACACACACACACACACACACACGCACACACACACACACACACACACACACACACACAAACTCATGCACACAAACACACACGCACAAAAACGCACGCACACGCACACACACACACACCCACACACAAACGAACGCACACGCACACACACACAAGCGCACACACACACACACAAGTGCACACACGCACACACACACACACACACACACACACACACACACACACACACACACACACACACACACACACCACCACCACCTCCTCTAGCCATCGCTAGAGACAATACGAATTTTGTATGGAGGCAACCCAAAACAACAGCAGACTTCCTCCACCACAAAAGCTCTTCTGTTCAGGCCAGCCTCCTTCCCAGACACCAACCAATTTATCCTGCAACATACACTATATAGCACTCACAACTCACTGCCCTAATGCAGAACAACCTGTACCCAACCAAACCAAATTTTCACTTATGAACACCAGATTTCAACCCTTCACTTTACTTCTAGACCAGAGACCTCTCAACATGTCTGCCTCTGATTTAAGCATTAGTTCAGCCAAAATTCTCTACTCAATATCCACAATTTACTCAATAAATCAAATTGGTAATGATCAAACTTACAATTTTCTCTCTCACCCCAAACATCAGCCAAGACATCTACCAGAGTAATGCAATCATTGTCAGGGCTGCGAACAATGAAGAGACCACCAAAAAGAAGGTGATGGTTTAGGCATGCAGTTAACCAAATGCTATTTGGTTAGATATAAATTACTATTACTATGTCACATGAGTCTCATAACCTCAGTCCAAACCATATACTTTTAGCCAAACTATCATATGAATCCCCTTAACAACCAAAATAACATAAACAGAACAGTATATGCTCTTTCAGACCTTTCTCCAAATGTTTTAGACCTTCAGTGTTCCACATTAGATATTTTCAACACACTCACACACACACACACACTCTCATACCTGTTAATTCATGTAGGTGCTCTTAATAAAGGGGGTGGTTTCGCATAGAGGTCTGTGTCTCGCTCAATGGTGGTGGTGGTGGATGGGGTCAATCCCTGGCAATAATATTTGGTTTGCAAACACTTTAAACAAACAAGGTGCTTTTTAACAGCAGTGTTCCCTTTAATACAATCACACAGCTGCAGTTCAAATATTTATATATTATATATATATGTGTGTGTGTGTGTGTGTGTGTGTGTGTGTGGGTGTGGGTATGCAAAAGTAACACAATTACCCAATCCCAACCAGAACATCCTTATGCAGATGTGTACTGCTACTCACCAGCACACTTGGTGCGAGCTCTGAGCGGTGGGCCGGGCGCCCCAGTGCCCCCCTCCAGTGGCCGAGTAAGCAGCACGCTGATCTCGTACTCAGTGTCTGGGTCTAGATGTCCGATCTTGTGTGAGGTCTTGTCCACAGGCTGAAGGTCATACATAGTTCCTGACACAGTACGGTATTCCACCTCGCGGTTGATGATGGGTCCATCTCCATTGATAGAGTTGGCATTAAGCTGAATCCACAGGTAGGTGGCACCAACTGCTGTCAACTGGGGCGGGGCAATGGGCACTGGGGGCTCTGGAAAGGGAGCATAGCGTGTTAAGATCCTATACAAATTTGAGTATCACAATGCATTAAAGCACTAAATATATACATATATATACAGACGATGAACTTGGATTTGTATATAGATGTGAAACTTTTAAGATTTTGCACTGGCGCTAACAGGGAATGCAGGTTGCCCCAATACATTAAACACTGGCTAACTGTTTGGTATAAGGGGGAAATTGCTGCTTTTTTAACTATTATATCAAATTATGTATAAATATTACATATTTCATAATGATCAGTATGTATGATATTTATAAAAGAGATAAGCTGTCTGTTGCTTCCATCGCAGGTTGTAGGGGTTTTTTTGGGCTTGTATTTGCACAGTGTCATATTTTTGATTTTCTTTTGAACACATCATTCATCACTTGAAAGGCTTAATTAACAGCAACATTGATTCATGTGAGACAAAAATGTGCAGGTGAGAGAAAGGCTGCACTGTTTTTAAGAGGTAAATAGAGGATGTATCTGGGAAAGTGCCTGTCAATCAATAAACCTCTTGTCCATGGGTGGTGATATTGATGAAACTGGCTCCAGTGTCAGTTATGGGAAGCTGCTGTTGTAAGTGGTACAACAATCATAAAAAATAATCCGCATGAACGACATATTTTACTGATTGCATGCCCGATGGGAAAAGACAAGGTCAGAGAAACTGTTCCTCCGTGTTCTTTATTAATGTACAGAATGGAAAGACTTGAGCCTAAGTGCAGGAGACAAGCTGAATCTTCAAAGTCACTGGCAGGAGTGATATCGTATTGAGCAGGACTACGCAAGCTGCTTTGGCTGCAAAATATGCGGCTCAGAATCGCTTGAATTTTATTGACACACCTCAAAGGGGATTTTTTTTATCAATAAAACATCTGTCCAAGTGGGGCAATGCTTTACAGGTTTGAGAAAGACTGCATGTATATGTGCACATTTTACACAAGTGGGAATCACTAAAGGACCCACAATGCATTTTCATGATATTTGAGCAAGGATTCGATTTTATGTTTTAAAGATTTCTGATAATGATAATCAAATAATCTCATAAAGTTTACAATTCTCTGGCTGCAATAATTTGTATTGAAACAGAACAGAATTATGCAGTATACAAAGAAACATAGGCTTTCTACTGTGATATATTTCTGAGTCCAATGCGCTCTTAGGGTTTTGAACTAGCAGAGCATTTCTCTATTATTAACTAATATTTCTCCTCACCTGCTGCTCCACGAAATAAATTGTGCTTTTTTAAATCGATAAATGGTTAGGCCTGCCATGACCATGGAATTTGAGCTGATGATTTATTAACATATAAATGTGTGCAAGCCTGAAGGGGCTGATTGGCTGATGATCTCTTTTGCTTCCTATCTGCTTAGTAGATCCCAACTGATCATTACTTACTTGCGCCCTATAAAGGTACAAACAACAAACATCAAATGGACAAACACTATTCACTGTTGTTGCGCCACGTTAGAGCTTTACATATATGCAGGTGAAAACACAATCCCTTTGATGCTAATGATGTAAATATGTCAATGTGGAAGCTAACAACTGTGGAAAATCATTGCAGTCTAACAATTCTTGTGACCAGACAATTTTGTAATAACTGACAGGTACAGCATGATTAAGACCAGGGACATGAACCAATCAGGTAAAAACGTTTTGACTTCACGTTAAAGTTAATAAATAACAAAAGTCATCACATCATGTATTATACATGAGGCTTCAATGTGACAGTACTATTTTTTGACTCAAAAGATGGAAGTATTATGTACTGTTGGATTTTTATCCAATATCTGAATGTATGTGTCTACTTGCAGTATGTGGTGAAAATGGATATGGCTGTCAGTCGGTACCGCATAAAGGTTGGCAGTGAAAATGCTATGTTAGCACATTTCCTTCTCACAGTCAAAACAAAGACAGACATGCTCTATAAGTTTCCCACTGTGCTGTTCCAGCTGCATCTGCTTCACAGGAAGCGCTGACTGAGTCAATCAGACAGCCAGGTAAGACAAACTGCATTATTGATCAACAAAACCACTTCAATCAAAAGTGAAATTTCATTTAAATATCTTGCTGAGGACTGAGGTATGTATGTGTGTTGGTGTGTGTATGTGAGAAAGCAAGAGAGACAGACAGAGAGAGAGAGAGAGAGAGAGAGAGAGAGAGAGAGAGAGAGAGAGAGAGATTTGCCCAGCAAAACTGTCCGTTTGCGAGTGAGTTTATATGCATAGCTACTGCAAGGACATTATCATTGATGAACACATCAAAACTTTATGCCTTTGGCAGGCTCAGCGCTAGCCGTGCAGGCTGTGTCCTGTAGGGTCGTATCATTTGGGGGAGAATATATGCCTGCTGGGCTGGGCAGAAGTGATGGATGTCCACCACAGGGCCGTTACATTATAGCCAGTATGATAATAAACTGTAATTCATATTTATCGCAGAATTCATCTGACTGCACAGATTGATCAAGAAGGAAATACTGACACGAAGTAATGAATAAATAAGCCAAGTATAGGAATGCGCATGTGCCTATGTCTCCATCCAAGGCATGGGACTTTACACTGTATAACACCTCAACACCTAAAACTCAGAATTGAGACTTATAGTACTGCCTGGGATAGACTTCAGAACAAAGTGCACTTGTGTATTTGGTAGTAAAGTTTGTAGTGGTTTTAATAAAATGATTTCAAGAAAACAGTAGATCACTCAAAACGGATTTTGGAAATTTAAGATGGTCTCTGCTTCAGGCCACTTCAGAACGTCTCTCATTTGCAGTCTTTGGAAACCACTTGCAAAGCTAAAAACTAGGCAACTGAGCACGCCCTAACAGAGTATAGTGGGTGAGGGGGGGTGGGGGGTAAAACTATACACAGACCCAGTCTCAAATGACTGGGCTTTTTTCCAAAGTCGCTTTTAAATTCTGGGGTTTTTAGTTTGTTACAGAGCAGCACAGTAGGCAACATTTAATTAAAAAGTATTCATGAACTAAATTAACCAATTACAGCTCTGCAGAATCAAAACTATTTTGGCTCATAAAATATGTGACTGAATCTTAAGTTCAATTGAAAATCATTTCAAACCTGAAGAAAAAAAGTCATTACACCCCCAGAGTTGACACACTTTTGCAAGCATGTGTGTGGTGTGTGCGTGTGTGGTGTGTGCATGTATGTATATGCGTGCTAATATGTGTAACAAGTCATGTGCAGATCACAGATCCTACAGATGGTTGTCCCATTGTGACCCCAGCCAGGGGACCCTAAATACTCTATAATCCTTCTTTCCACAGCCGGCCAATCAAACATCACCTAAAATGAACCACCTAATCCGACTGCCTCTCAGACACCACGCAACAGGACGGGGAGAAGCAGAAGGAGAAGAAGGTTGAGAAAATGTGTCTGGCACATTTTAACCCTCCTAGGGTCACTCTGGTAGCATTTATTGTGTCTATCAGTCACCCAAAATACTGATTAATAGTTTTACAATTTAGTTTTAAATTAAGTTTCCCAGCTGGTTTTCTGTCTAAGAGTATGTGCACAATACTAGGCTAAGTTCCCCTTTGTGTAATATTAAGAGAAGAAACCAGAACAAATCTGATCAATTAAAACCCTCAACAAAAATATGGTTTATAATTCAAGTGTGTCAGGTGGATTCATGCCAGTAAAATATGCAAATTATGAACATCTGCACAGTTGCTTTCTTTAACATTGTTTCTTCTGGGAGTAATTACATGCGTATATCCTTTATTTATGTATGTGCCAACTGATTTATTTTAATTGTGTGAATTCAAAGCTCCGTTTTTCAGCATAGCACAGGTTTGTAAGACATTCTTTTAGTAGTACTCAGGAAGCACAGCTCATTAATTCTATTATTTCAAGCACTGCTGATATATTTGGAAAATGTGACAAATTTAATCAAATCACTGCCCGGTATAACCGCATACATCTTGAAACAACTCTTTTCACATTTCTTTTAATTATTTCTCACTCACGGCTCATTGAAAGAAGTGTAGAAATTCTGCCAAAAGAGAGAATTCCAAACTCTCACTTGACACCACATTTGTGTCGGCAAGTAGGCGTACCACGTTTTTTCACAGGAAGGTAAAACATTCCTTTGATTCAGTGTTTTTGTCTCTAAAAGAAGAAGAAAAAGTCTGGAGTGCAGGACCTGTCTCAACAGAATGCTAATGTGAATGTAAGCGTAATTCTTTAAAAACTAGTTTAATTTTGAAACTGATTATTTAACTGATTGCATAATAATATAGAAACATATTGTTAATTAAATACAGCAACACGACAACAACAGCCACAGACTAAGGAATACATTTTGTGCTTGATCCTGTTAGCTTGTAAAGCTTTTCTATGTTTCGTAGGCTACAAACTGAGTGTTTATGGTAGAACACATCAAGAGCCAGGCCTCAGGCAAGAACTGATTAAATCTGTGCTGGTACAACATTCACGGCAGACTTTCTGACCTCATCAGTCTGCACTAAAATAAACTAACTCACTTCCAGTAACTACTTAACATGCTCTCTAATACTTTTTTCACTGTGATTTACTCTGTCCTGCAGGATCGTATATTAAATACTTAGGCCATTGTTTCTAACATTAATATTTCTATGATCCACCTGCAGCCACTGCACTTTTGTAGATTTTATAGATAACAGTAGGTCAGATAGATAGCAGTAGGTCACACAAAGGAGGTTCATTTGAGAGTAAAAATACTCCCAAGGATTTTGTCCTAACTGCCTGGAGACCTCTGTCTCCTGGGGAAGACCTTTCATTTTCGGACACAAATTACTGTGTATGACCTTCTGTTATCTATAAAAATGAATAAAAACACAGATGTTTGTCCATTTTTCTAGATAGCAGAATGTCACATAGAGTCAGGACCTTAAAAGGCCCATATCTTGGAAAGGTGACCTTTTATTTTTTTAATAAATAAAAGTCCTTGGTGTAATATGCGGTTTTAAAAACACACCACTCACTGTCCAGTAGGTACAGTCTGTATATACAAACTAAGTTTTTCTGAATTAAACAACCGAAAAAGAGCTGAATTCTAAAGATAAAAGGTAGAAAATGGTCGTATTAAAATAAATTTTGACTGCTTTTACTACACTATATGGACAAAAGTATTAGGACAGACTTGTTTTTCAGGGTTTGGTCTAGGCCCCTTACATCCAGTGACATTTTGGTCTATGCCATGCTTCCAACTTTGTGGACACAGTTTGTTTCTTTTAATTATGAGAATAACCTTTTCTGTTCCAGCATGACTATGTCCCAGTGCACAAAGGGAGCTCCATAAAGACATGGTTGGATGAGTTCGGTGTGGAAGAATCTGAGTGTCCCACACAGAACCCTGACCTCAACCCCATCCAACACCTTTGGGATGAACTGGAGTGGAGATTGAAAGCCATGCCTTCTCATCCAACATCAGTACTTGACCTCATTAATGCCGAATAGGCAGAAATTCCCAAAGAAATACTCCAAAATCTTGTGGAAAGCCTTCCAAGAAGTGCGGAAAGAGGGAGCTGCAAATGGGGGACCAACTCCATGTTAAAGTATATGTATTTGAATGCAATGTCATTAAAGACACTGTTGGTTTAATGGTCAGGCGTCCCAATACTTTTGTCCATAGTGTATATGAATCCACATGAATGTCAGAAGTGGACCTCAGGGGAAAAAATTAAGACATGGTTGCATCAGTGCTTAAAGCAGTTTGAGGCAAGTGTGTAATGATTTAGTCATGGAGTTTGCATGATGCCAAACTGGTCGGGTTGCAATCAAAATCACAAGAACTTCAATCTGAATTACATTCATCATTATTCTACAGTGTCAATCTTAAATGTTCAAGATTCAGATTCAGATTAAGATTCAAACCAATCAACAAGGCCTGGAGTTTACATTTAAAAAATAATCATATTTAAGTCAAAATCACATTATAGGTCTACAAAAATTGTAATTAGTTGATTCCTCCAACTAGTTCAGCCCCAGGTATAAGTTTTCATTATTTGTAAGCTGCATTATACTCATAGCCCCAGTACAAAACTACAGAAGCAACCTCTGGACACCAAATATCTTTTGGCTGATCAACTACATAAATGGAAAGGAGAACATTTGATTTTTCGCTCAGCTATTGATTTAAACGTATAACCCAAACTAAAAAAGCCTACTGATGAAGTGCATTTGTGAGGGCTGGAGTGAGAGGCTATTTTTAATCAATACTGTCACTTGATTAACAGAGAGGACAGCAAACTTCTCAAGACCTGATAGAACCGGATGGGTTTAAAACATTTAAAACATAACAGATTTTATGCGTTTATGAGCTCCTAACATGAAATGCTAAGGCCCTCTGCAAAAGGCAAAGGGCCAGAATAAAGTCAGTGTCGGTGTGTTATTAGAACTGTATCGTTTCACAAATAGGTCAAACGACACATTCTGACACTAATGTCAATACGCTGTCTCCGCTACTAAGACCCCCATTCTCTCATGTGCCCTTATGTCTACAACTTAAGTACCACTTCCTTGAAGAGCCCGGAACCTTTGCTGAGCTGTCAGAGGTGCTCTCTCTCTCTCTCTCTCTCTCTCTCTCTCTCTCTCCATTGTCTCCCGATTCTCTCTCTCTGAGTTCAAAGGCCAGTGCTCGGATTATGCACAGGTGAACTCTCTGTAGCACTGTAACAAAGGAGCAGGCACCAGAGCCTTATGGCATTATATTTCAATTATGATCCACTTAAATTTCACACATAAATTTGAACTACATATATTTTTAGTCTCTGGCCTGAAAAAAAATTACATTTATAAGTGTATTTACACGGTAAAAAAAGAGAAAGACCCCAAACCAGGATTTATTGAACCTTGTGCTTTAGGGTACAATGAAGGCATGCAAGGGACACCAGTCAAACATTTGCAATCGCTTGTCCCTATTTTTGTAAGTTTACTAAAAATAAGTATGATCTATAGAAACTGAAAGTATTACTTTATGCCTAATTCAGTAAATAAAAGATTTCTGGAAACACTAAGAATTTATGATGTTTTCTATAAATGAAAAAAAAAAATAATAATGATCTTCATAATATTTATTTTAATACTATACTGTTTATAGGGACTTTTTGTCAAATGATTTGCCTTTTGATCATGGCATTCTGGATATTTTTTATTTATATTCTCAGTGTTCTACAACTTTCTCAGACCTTTTTGATTCATCTACAGCTCCATTTATCATTCTGGACATATCCAACGTCTTCATCTGTTTCAGGTTCCTCCTTACTGTCTGAAAGCTGTGCAGTTGCACAGGACTAGTATATTAAAATAACTTTATACATTTATCTGTAGCTAAACATTTGAAAGGTTATTCCAGGGTTTTGAAAGGTGATTTCAAACAAATGAGCCACTTTAGGCGAAAGTGAATGACATACATGCTGATGTGTGTTACAAGTGTGTGTATGTTCTAGCTTTTATCCAGGAAAAGGAATGACTCTCCTCACTGGCCGCTGGCACCGGGAGATGCTCCATCCATCACAATGGTGACGATCCTCGCCAAGCATGACCCAGCGGCGCGAGAGCAGCCTGCTACGGCCTGCTAACGGGCCGTTTAACGTAGTGGTGCATCACTCGACTTTATGAAGACATCCGTCACGCCTTCCGGCTCCGTCACCTTCAGCTCAGCCCACTTAAACCATGATGACTTATTAATCTAGAGATGTCATGCCACCGTCCACTATTTACAACCACTCCGAGGATGAAAAGTGCTCCATCATGTCAGGATTTTGGATTCTTGAAGAGAAACTTCAGCCGCTGAATTGCTGTCACCCAAGTGAACATCATCTGATCATTTCAATACAACTTAATTTCGCTTTTAACTCAACTCCTGTCACCATGGACAATAGACTAGGCTAAAAATAATTGCGTGGAGACTGAGGAAAACGTAATAAATGGAAAGGGAAAATAGAGGAGTGGCAGTAAATGAAGTTAATTCTGCCCTGGTTCTTTTAGATTGTCTAGCTTTAGTGAGCTTAGCCTGGACAAAGGGCCGTACAGCAGCAGATTAGCAGCAGAGGGAAATGCAGAGAGTTAGTTAATAAAGGGCTGGTGAACAGTGCAAGTCCTTAACGCATGAGAATAGACCCATGACCGAGAAGCATTCATGAGTATATATATTCTGCACATTTCAAATTTACGGGGATTATATTATTATGTTGTAGTTTTGATATGATGCAATTTTTGGTTAAAAAAATGTACATACATTGCCAAAAAATGTATTTTGTGTGTGCATGCTTTAGTGAATATTATTACAATAACTAGTAATTCATTCAAACAATCCAAAATTAATTTAACTAAACAGTTAATTAAACAACTGATCCATCATGGGCAGGTCTTGTGGGGTGTTCCTGGTATGCTATGTGCAGTATCTACCAACACTGGCAGAAGGAAGGGTCATGGGCACCCGAGGTTCACTGACGTGCGTAGGAAGCAAAAGCTAGCCCATCTGGTCTGAATTCCCCAGAAGAGCTACTGTAGCACAAATTATAATACTGGCCATGATAGAAAGGTGTCAGAACACACAACGTATTGCCGTTTGCTGTGTATGGGGCTGCATGGCCATCTGACCGGTCAGAGTGCCCATGCTGATCCCTGTCTACCACTAAAAGTACCTATTGTTGCTTGGTCTCATGAATCAGGTTTTCTTTCACATCATATGGATGACCAGGTGAGTGTGCATCCCTTACCTGTGGATGCACAATGGAAAGACCACAGGCTGGCAGAGGCAGTCTGATGCTTTTCAAATGAGAAACCTTGAGGTCTCAAGGTTTTGAACTGTCCTGCAAATTCCTTAATTCATCAGAGCATCTGTGGGGTGTGAGGACAAACTGGTCTGATCCATGGAGGCCCCACCTTGACAGTTACAGGACTTGAAGTGTCTGCAGCTAACATCTTGCTTCAGATACCACAGTACACCATCAGAGGTCTTGTGGAGTCCATGTCTTGATGGGTCAGAGCTGTTTGGTGTCACCAGTGGGACCTACACAGTATTAGGTAGGTGGTTTTAATGTTATGGCTGATTGGTGTGTGTGCATGTGGCAGTAAGTGACTGAGTGATGGAGGAGGGAGAACAGCAGTTCTCCTCAGGGGGCACAGTTGAGACTGGCAGGCAAATCCAATAGGATTGTGTGCATGTGTGTGTGTATGCGTGTGTGTGTGTGTGTGTGTGTGTTAGGGTTGGGTGTATTAAAGAGGGTGTGTGTGTGCATGTGTTCTTGGGCATGTGACACTGTGGCATGTTTGTGGCAGGGGGGTCGCTGAACAGCTGTTGCAGGGCTGTTGCCCAGGCGATCAGAGGCGTGAAGGTATGTGTGTGCATCGTATGTTTGTGCGAGTGAATGTTTATATATACGTGTACAAAAGAGAAAAGGTTTATGTGTGTGTGGTATGGGTTTAGGGGAGTGGACAGCTGTGGTCTGCTTCAGTACAGCACCTGTCTACCAATCATGCACACAAAAATGTCTGCTACTCTTCTCTCTCTCTCTCTCCCTCTCAATTTATTCAATTTTTTAATGTCTTCATTATCTTATGCTTAGTGTTTTCCTCTCCTCTTGTTTTGTCTACTCTACTTTCATTCTATTGTGTTCTCATTTCATCAAATCACCTCTCCTCTTTACTCTTCACCTCTGTTCTCCTCTTTCCTCTTCACATCTCTTCTCCTCTTTATTCTTCACATCTCTTCACCATTTTCTCACCTTCTTTTGTCTCATGTCTTCTCCTCTTTTCCAGTCTACTCTCCTCTTCACTCCTCTCCTCCTCCTCATATCTCCTCTCCTCTTTTCTTGTTTTTTTCCTCACCTTTCCTTTTCACTTTCGTTTCCTCCTCTTCCCTGATTTCCTGTTGAATCTTCTCTTTTTTCACTCTGTCCGCTCCTATTGTGTGCTTTTGTTTCCCCTCCTTTCTAGGGTAGCTATAGCATTTATCCAGAGCTCTCGACTCATGTCCTCATATGCACTGAAGCTACTCTCAAATTCTGAGTTGCTATGGTCTTAATTGGGCTAGGGTGGGTGCCTCTGAATAGCAAATCCACATATTGAGATGGGAAGAAGTAGCTAATGAGTTACACCAGGATCTCTATGCCACTCTGATTACCTGCGGCTTTGCTCATTAGCGCTGACATGGCCACGTAAAGCTATGATGCTCTGTTCAACATCAATTACGCCTCCACGCGAAGCTACAGAGCGGTAGTGTCCAGGCGGGTAACGCACCAGGAGGAGTCAGTCAAACACTGCAGCAAGGGAGGAATAGGAAACGTGATGCTGCTGGTTTGCAACCATCCAGAATCTATCAGAATCCATTATCTCTATGAAGAACAAGAGTATAGGACCAGTGCGGGACAGCACTACAGCTTGGTTATGAGTGACAGAGGGGAACGGACTGTCTGGATTTGCTTTGTAAAGTAAACGTATAAGGGTTGAGGAAAAGGTGCTAAAACACAACATACCCTAAACCAATATGAATGGAGGTCATTCCAGTTTGAAGGCAGAGCCAATTACAGCCTCAGGCATTCATTATGGGCTTTGATGAGGTTCAGCTTTCTCAAATATTTTTACAGTGAGGTAAAGAGGGTGTTGTGAGTGAGGATCAGGGTCATAAACTCTGGTACAATTTCTTTCCAGCTACAAATCCTAAATATTTACTCCACATACTAGTAATGGGGTCGAAGAGGAACAAAGGATCAATCTAAGGCAGTACAAATATCTGTTGAGAAGAGAGACAATCTTATGTGTCTTAAATATATCATATCAAGGGACGGAACAAAGGGGTGGCCACCACAGATTAAAGTCTGGCCATTGCTTTGTTCAGAAACAACAGTACCCGACACTTTCTGCCTAATGTATCCCACCCTTCGACACATGAAACATGGAGATAATCCGTGTTAGGGACTACACCTGTTAATGGTTTTATTGTTGTGGTTGAGCGATGCATGTAAATTACGAAGTGCACTTATATGGTAAGTGGATACGATAAAATGTACAATGCATGTAGATAAGGTATGTGTACTTAATAAAGTGGCGCATTGCAAAAGTGAACACAGTAAAACAACCACAAAGACGCCTGGTCTATCCCAAGGTTGAGGTCAGCATGCTTTGACTGACAGCCATGGACAAGGTAGGATTAAAGCAGTCAGTCACCTAAAGATGAGTCTGTAACAAAAAAGAAAAAAGAGAAAGCTACAGGACCATAAATTCAATTCGCCGCTCGACGAGAGCGAGAGAAAGCGAGTGAGGGGGAAATTGAGGGAGAGAAATATGGAAGGCCATTACCTAACTCTTGCGGCTACAAGAGAGAGAAGGAAAGAAGGATTTAGAAGCGGTCGCCTCTATAAATTCATATCAAATGACTGGCGGAGGCCTGTGCTGGACAGCCTACTGTACATCAATACACTCTTCCCTTTATGTCCTTCCAGAGAGGATACACACTTGGTCAAGGACAGTGCTCGTAAAGATGCACACATTCAGGCGCATCAAAACAAAAGGAGTAAGGGCCATTAACATAAAACGCACATCAATCTTCCTCACAGCGCCATCAGTTGACAATAAGCTCAAGACATACAGTCTCTCTCTCTATATCTCTCTCTCCCCATAAGGGATGTCAGAGACTGATATATGGCATTCTTTAGCATTGAAGGTAGCAAGTACTTCCGTACTGTAGCCAAATATTGTATAGTTGTAGTACTTAGAAGAAGGCGCAAGAGTAAGAGAGTGGAAGGGGAGCAAAAATGTATAAAATGTTCAACTGTTGTAATAGAACATATAGACCAATTATAATAACATGCCATTAAGGAATACACTTCTTTTGTGTTGAAATGTATGTATTCATGATGCACCAGTATTAAGTAATCCAATGGAATTGATGCAGACTTACGTTTGATGGTCAGTTCTCCGTAGTTGGACACCCCTACACCCCTATTGGAGTGGACAATGCAGCGGTAGCGGCCAGAGTCCTGTTTTGTAGTGTTCACTACATCAAACATACCAATGAAGCGCTGGTTATTCCATGGCTTTGTGGCTTTCATAGGAGCCTCACGTCCACCAATACCCTGCAGTCCAGACACACACACAAAAACACATTTACTATGAAGAGTCAAGCAAGTACATGTGTGTGTCTTTTAGGCACATATCCGTTTGTGTCTGTGTGTGCAATAGTGCATCTGTTCTATTGCTGCAATGTGTTCATGGCAATACATTTCCTAGACTGTTTTCTTGGCTGGAGGTTTTCAGTTTTAATAATCTGTACTGCGCACACATTCACACATACACAAACCCTACACTCCCCCCAGCTGTCACCCAGTGTAGCAGGCAGATGGGGGCCATTTGTCCATTGGAGATCTTTCTTCATTACTGTCATCAGGGGACTTCACTTAATGTTTGTGTTTCTTTTGCCTAGTAATGAGGACGTGTTTGTTTAAGTAACTAACTACCTGGCAGAGGTCTTCCACACATAAACCACACCAGATAGAGAGAGAGAGAGAGAGAGAGAGAGAGAGAGAGACGGAGAGCAAGAGAGAGAGAGAGACAGAGAGCGAGCGAGAGAGAGAGAGAGAGAGAGATAGAGGAAGAGATAGAGAGCAAGAGTGAGAACAGAGCAAGAGGTACGGAGTTAGAGTGAGTAAAACAGAGGAGGACAGAGAGGAAGGAAAATGCAGAGTGAAAGAAAGAGAGAGAGGATATTGAGAGAAGGAGACAGCAAGCAAGCAAGAGAGAGAGAGAGAGATAGTGAGGGAGAGAAGGAGAGAGAGGAGGGTAGAGGAAAAGGCAGCCAAAATAAAGAATAGGGAGACACAGGAGGTAAGGGGGGTGAGCAAAAGAGAGAGTTGGAGAGAGAGGCAGTGAAACAAGAAGACTGAAAGAAAGAGTGACAAAGGGGCGTGAAACGGCATAAGTGAAAGAGAGTTCTCAAAACTTAACAGAAGTGGCAAATCCTTTAGTGTGCATGAATGCAACATGATTTCCCTAATGATTCGGAATTATTTATATTAATTTATTTATTTATAGATAGATGAATGGATGGATGGAGGAATGGATGAATGAATGGATTTGTGTAAAGTTCATATAATGTAAAAAAAAGACAACAAAAACAAAGTTGCAAGGATTTGCACTGACAGTGATGACATACTTTCAACTCCACCAGGCATGGAGAAACTTTACAAGCTGCATATATAAGATATGGAGACAGAGGCAAAGGAAATGAAAATGAAGGAGGATAGATGGATGAGACAGCTGAGACAAAATAATCTTGTTCTCCTCCTTTTGAGTAGGGCACGAAGAGCTCGGCATGATGCCGTCTGAGTGGAAAAACAGAGGCAGTGTTGCTAACTAAAGTGCTTCTGGATGTAACTCAGCCCATCTTACAGTACAACACAACACAGCTAATGTGACATAATCAGAAGAGATAAACCGAGTGTGATCCGAGAGGAAACATTACTGTGTGGCTACAGAGAGAGAAAGAAGCACAAACAATTCTCTCTCAAACTTAAGCGCGAGAAAAAAAAACAGGACAAGAGAACAAAAAAATTGGCCTCATTTCTTGGCCTGGTGTGTAAAACGGTGATTAAGCAAACTCTGAAGTAGGGTCAGGGCCAGTGGGTACAAATACTTTGTCTAAATAAAGAGATCTCCTCTAGTCAGTTGTAGTATTTTTCACCCCTGGAGAGGAATTAAGCAGAATTCAGTACATGTCTCATCTACTGTATATATTTCAGTTGTTGGTGTGTAATTGTATACATACAGCACAGCGTGTGTGTGTGTGTGTGTGTGTTTGTGTTTGTGTTTATGTGTGCATGATTGTATATGTGTGTACGAGTGTATAAGTGTAGGTGTGTGTGTGTGTGTGTGTGCATGTATGAGACCTGTAGCCACAGATGAAAGTTGTCTCGCCACTCTCCATTGACCGTACACTGGAATGTAGCTGTCTGCCCTGCATTCACTTCTACTCCTTTAATATGGAGAAAGTGGGGAGTCGTCACTGCAAAAGCACACACAACAGAAAGACAGTTAATCTTACATAATTAATATGAACAATACACACACATACATGGAAATCTGCTTACATGAGGATGTGTGGTAGTGTAATTACTGCCAGAGGACATTTTTTACATTTTTATGTGAAGGGACTTCACTATAATATCACTATCAGTACATATGACATGTATTACAATCATTAGCTCTGAGGTTTGATAAGTTGGTACAGACATGTTAAACAAAAATATTTTTAAATTTGGGTTTTAATGATTTAATAAAGTTTAAAAAAAGAAACTTTACAATCTGAGTTTTTATAATATGAACTGAATCCAATCAGGTCTAATCATTACATTATGAACATTACATTTTTAATTATTACATTACATTAAGTACTGACAATTGTCACAATATGCTCAAAAAGCATAAAAGCATAGTGTTATCATTATAACTTTATAATTATAACATTATAATGTTAAGTCAGTACCTTTTAACAGACTGCACATTTCCATAGAACACAGAAAGTGCCTAACAGAATTGCCAGTTATATGTGTTTAAGTGTGTAGTTTTATTTAGTGCATCTGAGTATTTCAGCCACAGTCATTGCAGGTACATAAAAACAAGCACACCGCCATGGAATCTCCATATACAAAAAACAGGCTAGAGGATGGGTTGTTCTGAAGAGCTTAGTAACTCTGCATGATTAATCTGGTTCTTTGATAGACAAATTTGATCTTGGCAGATTATAGGAGAACAAAGTTTGGTGGAGGAGGAATAATGGTCAGGGGCAGTTTTTTCATTATTGGGCTGGTGAAAACATAATGCCTTCTGGGGAAACGTACAATGACCCTCTACAAAACTATATGCTTCCAGCTTTTGGAAAAAGGTCCTCTCACCCCAACACCCCCCCAACACACACACACACACACACACACACACACACACCTTAACATCAACAGGACTGCAGTGGAGAGGGTGAGCAGCTTCAGTCTTTACCACTTGAGACAGCTGAGAAAGTTTATGGTCTCTCTAGTGCTCCTAATGACTTTTTATTCTGGTTCAGTAGAAAGTGTCCTGACTCAGAACATCATCTTCTGGTTTGGGAACAGCTGTGTACAGGACATTAATGGACTACAGAGAGTGTTTAGTGCAGTGGAACACGGCAATAGGTCAGCTCTACTGTCTCTGCAGGGCATTTACACCAGGAGATGCAGGACCAGAGCAACCAGGATCATCAGAGATTCGCCTTACCCAGTAACTTTCTGTTTGCACTGTTGAAATCAGGTAGATGCTTCAGGAGTTTTATGTCCAGAACATAGCTGGAGCTTCTGTCCTCAGGCCATTAGACTCCTTAACCAAGACATTCCATCACAACTTTAAATCCTTCATTATAACACAACTGTGCTCACGACCTCACTGTATTGTAATGTTTGTTTACTTACACTGTTTATTTTAATATATTTATTCTACATATTTGTTATTATGGAATTTTTAATTTGTGTAATTTTAATTTTATTATAGTAATTACTTGAATTATTCATTATGTTTTGTACATGATTATTATTACCTAGTTCTAAAATGTAATCTTTGTTTAACTTTTCCTGTTTCAACGTGATACTGCTTGTTTGCCAAAAGAAATATTCACAAAGCGACAGTGTAAAGTATATCAGTGTAGCAACAGTGTGGCAGGAAAGATATCATTTTACTACTGGCAAAAGGAGAAAGAAGGGCAAGTGAGAAAGGTAGCTGCTATTCAGCTCATTCATGTTCTTTTGACGTATGAAGATCTGGGACACATTTGAGAGGCTGTTTGATGAGGTCATAACCTCATCTCATGGCATCAAATGCAAAAGCAGTTTTATATGACAATCCACGTGTGCTTTAATCAGAATCTACTTAGTTACTTCATCTCTTTTAAGGTAAAGACTGAGCTGGAAAACCATGAGTTACTGAAATCCCATTTAATCTGTGCTATTAACAATATTGTTATAATGCTCAATAAACTCTAACTTTAACTCCATGGATTTGTTTTATGCTTTTCAGTCAGTGGTAACTTTAATTAGTCTTTCTCCACCTCAACAACAAAGCGCACTCAGATCTGGGTCAATATGCATTTATAACAAGAAACATCTCTGGGATGAAATTCCATGTAAATCAAGTTACGAGGTATAATGTTTGATTACGCCTCACTCGTGAAAATCAGGCCACAGCGACCTTGAATCGATAAGCGAGGCGTCCTCAAAAAACACAGCAACGCTGCTAATTTAATCGCTCCCTCTCAGCACCTCTTCCTTGTATGCAATATTTCACTTCACTTTTTTGTTTCAAATAGCATCACTTTTATTACTTCGACCAGCCACTCTCCTCAATGGTGCTTTGGCAGAACCTATTTCTTGCTGGTAAAGTAGCTTTTTTTCCCCTTTAATGATAGGTAGACCTCCCTTGGAGTTAATGACACCTTGGAGTGAATGCATGCCATCTGCTTTCATGAATAGGAAATGAATGTGACTTTTCTTGCCATAAAAAAATAAAGGCATATTCTATCACTCAATTTAACGCTTAGCAATTGTCATTACCCTTTCTTCCAGTGAACTATGACTGATTTTTTTTATTGATAATGTTAGTGTCACATTGCGAGGGCCTTAAAAGATATGCAGGCAGGCATGTGTTCTCAGATCAGTGTATTTTTTTCTCAGATTTCTAGTTTAAGCCGGTATTATGAGTTTCTAAATCTAAATCTACTTTATGCAGACGTGGACTATAATCTGTCTTTGCATACCTCCATACCATCAGTTAACAATAACCAGTTAATCTGGGCAGGGATGGGGGATAAATCCAATCCAATCTAAAATTCCAAATGTAGCACAAAAACACCTGAATGTTTATAGTCGGCCTGTTTCTCCACCATGTACTTCCCCCTCTCTCTTGCTTGCTGTGTAAATATGGGAGAAAGCCAAAGCAAGTGTTTATTGGTATAAGGAGATTCTTTGAAGAGGTAACACATTTGAGAGGAATTAGTATAGCTCACTGTACACAATCACACTGTAAACAGCTTTGAAAGGGACTTTTGATAAGAGGCGAGCCCAGCCCATACTCAAAACAAAGTGTTTTGCCCTGTTTGAATTTCGTTTACTCTTGCCAGATGATCCAAAAACAGGCTATTGCTCTCTGACAGATTCGCATTTCCTATTGCTTTCTGATTATTTCATTATTTTCTATATTTTTCTATTAACTTTTATTTCTATGTGTATTAAATCCCTAACAAATAATACCACAGAAGATCCACTAGCTGGTTCCAGTGAATAAACTCTAGGTGCACGCATGTTTCAGTCAATGTGATCTTGCAGTGTCGTTGTACAGACGCCTCATTTGAAGCACAGTTAATTCCCACATCTTACATGGATCATCTGAAGAGGTTCTGGGCACAACAGACTTAAATGAACTACATAGAAAAATGTACTGCTGCAGATTTAGTGGGAAGGCATACAGTGATGTCAGCTTCACATTTATTTTGTGTTTGATTCTGATTTAAGAGTCCGTTAGAAAAATGCTTTTTTATATACAACTGCACCATCACTCTTCAAGTATGAAGTTAATAAAAGTACTTCAATTCTGCCTGTCAAATATCCTTTAAAATGTAAAATAAAATCACTTATGGACTGTTTCCCAGACGCAGATTAAATTTAAACCAACACTAAAACGGCTTTAGAATGGGGATTCACCATCATTTTCCGTGGCTTTGTCAGATCGCCTTCTTCACAAATCAAATGAATACAACAACACCACTGAGAAATTGCATAATTAAGGGACAAGAACAGATCAAACTGTAGAAATGAGATTAGATGGCAGCCACTTTTGCATTGGCCTTGAAGGGCTAAACTGAGGGGCTAAACAAAAATGAGCCTCAACGATTGTAAGTGTAATGTCTGTTCATACTAGCTCTAACGCAGTGAGGAACATCCTTATTGCAGTCATGTCTGATGGAAGCTTTTATTCTTACTTTCCTGGATGTGCATGTTTCTTCACTTTCCATTCCATACCTAATGTCTTGTCTGACAAGCTTTATACTGGTTATGTTCTTCCTCATAAACACAACGAGCCTCTGGAGACAGAGGATATTGTCAGCCATGTGCCATAACATGTTACAGAGGGCCCTTCTGCCCTGTCTTTGTGGTTCTACTGAAAGACAACCGGCACTGATATTTTGTAGGATGCCAGTAAAAGGACAGGCAGTGGTGTGATGAATGTGTGTGTGTGTGTGTTATGTTACAACATAAGACTCGGCCTTACTGCACTGATGGCCCTGAACAACGACATCCTTGATGGCCAGCAAACCGCGCTGGCCTGAGGTCACCACTTCAAAGACGATCTGCAGAAGGAAGAGAAAACCCATAACCATTGTGATAAATGTATACACCCTTAAAATGTCACACACACACACACACACACACACACACACACACACACACACACACACACATCGAAACAAGGCCCTCCAGGGGAACTACACAAGGGGACTTAAACAAAGGCCATGTAGTATAAATTCTGCTCAGATGAAGGGGAGGACATGGTGCCTGCATGTGTTGATCAGTACCAGGAAGAATCCTGTTTGGTCTCTGCTATCAGACTGAAAGTCATATTTACATTCTCACATTTATTTCCACACAATTTAAAAATACCAGCTGCTTTATTGTAAGTAAAAATGAAAATAAAATTCTTATTAACAATCTTAATCTTCCCAATCCACCACGTCGCTATTTTTATGGACAGCACACTCTTGCATCAGTAAAGATTTCAGAGGCTTTTACCTGCTGTAAAAGGAACTACAGATATAAACCCAAGTGGACAAGAAATTTCTCCAAAAGCATGGAAGCATGAAGAACCATGTGCTTGTATTCTCCGTGGTCCAAAACAAGCAAAAGATCTCAAGTATATGATTCTGAACAATAAAACCTCAAATGACAGAACATTGTTGGTCGATTTTCTTCAGCAACTCTCGGTTGTAAGGTCCCACGCTAATAGCAATGCTACTGACTGCTTTCACTTAAGACAGCTAGGCAGATGATTATGGTAAATTAGATGATGTTGTAAAGTTACTGTTTGAACATGTTTTCTAATCGTGAGAAGCTGAACCTACTGTGCATGCACCTTATTTTATTAATGCCTGGTTATTATTCAGATCTTATTATAATCAATGATTTCTGACCGAATTATAATACATATGTTCATAGATGTCTTGGTAGGTTGTCTATTCAGTGCTCTAAAAGTAGGAGAAAATGTGAAATATGCTAGAGAGTAACAGAAGCTTCAACTCAACTCAGATTTACAGGAGATCTGCCAAATAAAAGAGCCCACTAGCCTCTCAGGTCAAGGCTAACGGCTGCTTAAACCTATGTGAGGGGAAAGGGCTGTGGGATATATGGGCATAATTTTTCAGCAGTGCCAAATTTAATAGATCCTCATTTAGATTTCACATGTGGACGAGGTCTTTGCAAACTCAGGTTCATTGTGCAAGGGATCTGACTGGTGTCTCCTGGGGCTAATCCTATAACATGTCCCACTGACCCGGACCCATTTGTTTAAAGACATATTCAGCATTCCTGCGAGATAAGCAGAAGTGAGGCTAATTTCACGCTTGGTTCAAATTAAACACACAGCTGTACATATAGGATATATGTGGCATAACACTTGTGCATGTATAAGATGCTTTGCTTCAAATTTGTTCCGACGCTGTGCTTTATGCATTCATTTGGCTTTGACTGTAGACTGGACAAAGATAACTCTTTCAAGAAGCAGATAAAATAACTTTTGTAGGACAACTAAAAGTCATTTTAAAGCACATTTTAGATATTAAACTTAATATTTGTTTCTGTCATTTTGCTATAGAATTTATACTAATTCAATTATATAATTACATATGTTACTATGTATTATGTTAAGTAATCATTTACATTTAAATTTCATTCCATCAATTAGATCATGAATCATTTGAATATAATTTGGGTATCGTTTGTTCCACTAATATGTTTCTATATTTAGTGTTTGAATTGTTTGTCTTTAACATAATTATACAAAATTCTTCCTGACATGTTTTCAGTCTTAAAGGCCTACTTATTACTCTCCCAAGTAAAACATTTTTTTATAGTAAAACCATCCATTTCACGTAAAGACTGAAGCAAAATAAGTTAATTGTTAACTCTGAGTAGAAGATTTTAAATGGCACATAATGTTTAAACCAAGACAAAACAAGACCACAAATATCATACTGGTTTGACAATAACCGGGCTGTTAAACACTGAGCATGATTGAGTTCAGTCACTCGTTTAGACGCTGCAGAACCGAGAAAAATAGCAGCACACCTGCGACCTAAATATATACAAATTTAGAATAAACCTTTGAAATAACTGGAGCCAATAGCCTACAGAGGTTAATGGTTTATCTGCGCTTGAGACTGAAGTCATGATGCTGAAGTTGGTTTCTTATGTCTGCCCCTAACCTGAATCTTATTTTCAGTTCTAGTAGTGCAATGTATTGTTCTGACTGCTGATTTTACTAGGAGTGTAAAACACCAGCAGGACTGCATAAAATGTAACCTTGCATAAAATTAAAATCATAAAATATCTCATATGTTCTTGTAATTACTAAAACAAGGATTAAACTGATGCGGCGTAACTCCAAGAATATGCTTACATAACACACGAAAAACAGAAACCTAAAAGCAGTTGTATGTGAAGTTATGGTAAGGAAGCTCCAAGATGAGGCAGGAGAGGCACAGTTGGGAGAAATGGAATGTCTGGCTTGCCTCCCTCTGAGGGTGTGGTGCTCCCCATAGACCAGCCCAGCCATTCCGCATACCATCAACCACAGCATCCCACAGAATACCACCTCTTCCTAAATATAAACCCATCATGAGGATCATGGGGAGGGCAGAGGCTCTGAGATATATACTGCCTGACAAAGCTGCGGCTGGGTTGCTGGGCTGAGGGTTGGAGAGAGGCGCCACCAATGAAGATGGCGCAAAAATAAAAACGCCAAGCAACCAGCCCTGAACGGACATGAATCTAGGATTCTAGGATGATGTTTAAATTATGTTCAGTTTTTTAAACCTAATCTTCGCCTGTCACACATGTATAGTACCATCAAATCCCAAGGACAACAATGTGTTTCTTCTAAATAAAAAGGTCCCAAAATCACATTCAATAGGAGCTTCAGGGAAGTTTTACTCCAGGTTTAAGAGGTTTAAGAGTGAGATAAATGAGAGAGAATGGCTCCAAGAAAAAGTCCAAGAAAAAAGAATGCTATATAGTACAGTACAGTAGGGGCTTTTTGACCTTTAACTTTTTGGTGTATATACGTATATGCATGTGCGTATATATATATATATATATATATATATATATATATATTGACTCAAACCCACCCATCCTGCAGTCACTCCTGTCTATGATAATCAGCCACATGATACTTAAGAGATTTGCTAGAATATTCCTTTAACAACTAAGAAAAAAGATTTCATCACAAAAGTCACAGAAAACTAAAAGGTTCAGCTTGGTCGCCTTTGAATTCTCAGAAAATACAGTATGTTAGAAAGTATGTTAAGTTTTAGGTCAAGACTTTTTTTTTGCTTAACAATATAAAAGAATAAAATCAAGCTGGAGCGGAAAAAGCTACTGTTCGTGAACTCAGCTTCTTCTGTCAGCTCTTACAAATTACATGAAAGGATTTTTTACCTTTTAGCCTTCTTCATTTTTATTCGGGATTCTCAGTGTCATTACATAATGCCGTCGCTATCGGCGAGGTCAGAAATGGCTATCAGATAACACTGTAATTATCATTCATTCTTTCTTTTATGAAGAACTGAACACCGCTGGCTTTGGGTTGGCACTAGCCACTGTCATTACGGCACGGTTCATAGAAAATTAAGAGGCAGCCACTTCTGCATTACTTCAGCCACGCAGTATAACAGTCCACCCCCACAGAATCTTTTGTTTGTTCAAAACAAGCAGCAGTCAGCGGTAAATGTGACCCTCATATCGCTAATGATATTATGTGCATGCTGTAATTAGCATCAAGTAGACAAAAGAGGGCACAGAGGCATTTGTGTGCTTTATCTGGTGTAAGATGTGGACTTGTGCTAAGCAACAAGCCATTCCACGGCTGTTCTCCTAGATAAGAGGAATGAAAATATTGCAGGTTGCATGGTGTTGAGATTCTAAAATGCACCACCAGTTGTTGTTGACGATGAAAACCAATCATGAAAAACAGGCAAAAACAGACATGCAGATTCAGACGCTTGTGCTTCAAAATTAGACTGACATGATATTCTGAATGCATGGCATAAACAATTAAAAGTTTTTGCTATGCAACCTGACTGCAGTTTAATTAGAACAGAGGATAGATTGTATCTTCGAGAGAGAAAAACACCAAATCAACCCCATAATTACAAAATAATGCCCAAAGCACCAGGTGGTTTCATTCCGACAATCACTTAGGATACTGTGCAATTAAACCTACCTATAATTATCTCGACTTTGCTAATTAGACACGAATCTGCGGAGCACTGTCTTTATTCTCGTCTTCCTTCGCAAAGCAGAAATCATCACTTGCGGTTTCGAGGTGAAGCCTTTCAAAACATGGGAGGATGGGCAGGTTTTGAAGAGCTTGCCTGCCAACACGCTGTAACTTCACTTACATTTCGGACACACTGTTCAGGCTCCCTAATCAAGAGGATCCTGCATTTGCAAAGCTGTTCCGTAGTTGAGCTGACTAGGCGGCATCCACTTATTTGAAAAGGGAGAAAAACTACAGAAAAAGATGAGCCACAAAAAGAGGGATGTAAAACAGCTTAGAGAGCTGCTAGCACCTCCTAGCAACATTTCATAAACACCCTCCCTTTCATTCAATTTCGATTCTCTCACTGTTCTGCCCCGGCATTAGAAACAGAAAAAGTTTTCTTGGCTCCAGGTTTCGGTTCTTGTGCGCTAACATTCAATCACACTAATCACGATATAAAACAGAGCACAACAAAACTGCAAAATAAAAAAAAAATAAAAAAAAAATGCATTTCTGTGCCTTATACAAGTAACCTATCTTTGCCTAAAAGGATATCTGTTGTTAAATTGGGGCTGTGAAGTAAAGCAAAGCTGAAAACTGAAAACTGTTCATTTAAAACATCAGGTAACAGATAAATGTTCCTTGCGTTTGATTATTCAAAATGAACAAGTTTGTCTAAAGGTTCATGTCTTGTGTAAGTAAGCTAGATAACTTGTTTTCTTTTGAAGCACTACAACACAAAGGTCTGGTTCTATTATATGAATAACATAATGCTTTCGGGTTCATTCAGAGTGTTTATATAAGTTCACTTCATATTGGTTCTTGGTCCATGAGTCTATGGTTAGTCTGTACAGTGAATAACGGCATGAAAAGTGATATTGATACAAGGACATTTGAAAGTTCTAGTCTAAATTCTTCTGTGGGATGCACAGAACAAAAAAAATGATATTTTAACAGAATGGCTGCATAGCTAATGTAGCTAACAAATACTGGAAGTCTACACTCACCCAAATATTTTCTGTAAATACAAAAACTTCTCTCAAATGGCATCCAGAGTTTTATAAGCAGTAAAAACTGTGATGAATATGGAGGATCCAAGATCAGTCTTCTCCAACCCTATTGTGGTCTGGTTTACAGTATATTTTGATAGTTTACAGCAGGGGTGCCCAAACCTGTCCAGAAAGGGCCGCTGTGGGTGCAGGTTTTCGTTCAAACCAAGCAGGAGGCACACCTGATTCCACTTCTGTAATCAGTTGGTCTTGGTTTTCAGTTACTCAGGTGTGGCTTCT
>JBBPCX010000040.1:34405389-34420123 GCA_037974365.1 Hydrocynus forskahlii | reverse complement strand
ACACACACACACACACACACACACACACACACACACACACACACACACACACACACACACACACACATACAAACACATACACACACACAAACACAAACACAGTTGTTAATCTAGCCTGTATATTACCAATGGCATTCACCAGTGACCCTGTAGGCTGTTAGCTGATTCGGTCACTATACAAAACCAATGAGAACTGATAAAGCAGGTTCAATGATTTTAATCACAAAAAGAACACATGCACACATGAACGCACACGTGGTGGAGGTATTGGTGGCACAAGGCCAACACGATCTGACACAAGTTTCTCAATAATTATCAGATGGTGTAAAGGTTAATACGATTCTCTCATCAGTAGCCAATAACACACAGGCGGGAGAGATTATAATGACAATACTTTCAGTGAAAAGGGCAGATCGTTGCCTATCAGCCATCAAACCCACTGGAATTCTATTTACTCCCCTCTCTCTCTCTCTCTCTCTCTCTCTCTCTCTCTCTCTCTCTCTCTCTCTCTCTCTCTCCCTCTCTCTCTCGCAGTGAAACCTTCATGATAAGCAGAAAACTTGTACTCTTTGACTTCAAAGCTCAGACAGTAATCACTCTGACAGTAGCAGAACAGACTAAAGCAGAACAGATGCAGGGGTAACTTTAGGGTGTTACGCTAAGCTACACAGACACTAACCTGTAAGAGAGAAAGATAGATAGAGAGACAGAAAAAAACATATTTCCTTAAACTAAAAAAATACGCCCATATGATGTACTTGCATTCCCACAAATACACTAAAAATGGATTGTAGTATTTTCAGTAATATATCCAAACGTAAATTGTTTTAAGGCTCTCTGAATCCATCTGTCCTCGACCACACACAAAAAACACCTCATCAGTCACATCATTCACACAGAAGCAGATGGAGAGAGGCGGAGGAGGACTGCGAGGAAGAGGATTGGAGGTGAAACTATAACACAAGCACAAATTGTCTTCAGCTGCGTGTGAGCTTCATATTAATAATGCTCAGCATCAGAGCTGTCAAATTATTAGAATAATTGTGATTATAATATTTGTAGTTAATTGAAATTTGTAGTTAATTTGCTAAAATTTGTTGCTATAGTAATATTTTTTCCATTTAAAAAGCAGAAATTTGTTGTTGCTATAAATGCAGATAAAATAAGCATCATCACAATGTATTTATTATCTTCTGTTCAGTAACATTATTTTGAGCATGTGAATACAAGGTTCACATAAACCTGAGCATGAAAGTCATATAACGCAGAATAAACACGAAAACAAAGAGTTTCCAGTTTTCATCATTATCCACTGAGAGTAACAGTGGTTGCAGGGCAAGTGCCTGTATTCCACTCACACAACTTTGAGTCTCTTGTTACAGAAGAGGCTATCAAGGGGTACTTCAGCTTTGTCACTTTTCTGTTGCTTTTGTTTGTTTGCTGCTCATTGATTTATCCATGTTCCTCCCACACGCTGTCCACCACAGTCGTCTTTCAATGATTACGTTACTAATATCACTTGTAAATGACACTTCTGTAACTATTGTTATGTCGTAGACAGCATATTACAACCTCTTTATATATGTCGTACATATCTATATATACATCATGTGGTGTCTGGCATGTTTTACTCGTACAAATCACTCGGTGGGGGGGCTAAACTAATGATTTTTAAAAGTTGCCCCCTAATATAATGGTTCCAGTGCAAGGCATCTCAAGCCTGGGATCGGCTGTTCTGGCTTAGACCGCCACGTTAGCTCTTAAATGCTTTGCGTTGAGGTGATATTTTACACGTGATGTACACCAAGATTATCCAAAATTCTTTATTGCATGAATTGAAGGCAACGATACTCCTATGAACCGTTCCACCTTTCCGCTTTTAAACGTAAACTTTACGTTCACTGGACCAAGCTGCACATTCTCGCCTTAATCATTAGAGCACCTGTGGCCAGAACCGGATCGGGTGCTCAAAGTCACGTGGTGCGATTAATCAGCATGAATTTCTTTAACGCATAACTTTTTCTGTGATTAATTGAACAAAATTAACACATTAATTCGACACCCCTATACATATACATATACATATATATATATATATACGTACATATATAAAACTGAAGATGTTGCTGTCTTGGCAAAAGTTAAACATGTCCAAAGACCTGATGGCTTGGTCACAAGACGTGCACATAAACACTTACACATGCAGGCACACACACTCACAGCTCCATTTGTTCACTCAGGTGGTGTTTGACTCATGCGATCTGTGATCCGCTTGGCAAAGCCAAAGGGCTGAGTAAGAAACACACACTCACAGCTCACCCGCCTTTGATCACCATAACACTGAGCACATGTTATGGGAATGTCTTCAGTCATGACTGTTATGTTCGCTAAGTGCACTTTTGGGTGTGTGGCTTTTTTATTTTATTGTTCTACTTGTAGAAGAATACACATAATCAGCACAAAGTAGCGCTTATAAAAACAACACAGCTGAGTTTATGATTTGTGTGATATATTGACATGCACCAGCAAAAACACAAACACACACATACATATACACACAACTGTACATAAGGCTACCACACTTTCTTCATAAACAACTACTCTCTCTATCTCACCAACATTATGGCCACATGCACATCCTACAATAATTAGCCATCTACTCCAGGAGCAAATTATGATGAGACTTAGCTGTGAACTTATGCATCAAGCACAAGAGAATTTTTCTCTACCTGTCTTTGTGCCTATTTACATTCATTATCTCTGAAGAAACATTCCCAATTCTGTCACTATCTCAAATGTATGAGAGTTGAGTAATGCCTCGGTGGAGTATTTAGAGCTGAAAAGAGTCTGAATCCGAATCTGAATATCTGAATAATGCCCAGATGATGTCCAGATTCCATTTACACCTGGCTGCATACACAGAAACCGGATTGGCATTAATGCTACATTTCCTGCGTTGCCTTTAATTCCACAGAATTTTCTTCCCCAGTCCATTGGCTTGGTGCTGGATCCAATAAGTATGTTAAACTATGAAGTAAGTAAGTAAGTATTTTATGAGGACTAAAGAAAGAAACTACAGTAGCTCTAGTTAGAGGAACACCTACAGTCAGAGGAAGATGATGTCATAAAGCATGCCTTTTTTCATTGTCTTTTCTTAAATGTGTCATAATGTGATGCGAGGAGACACAACCAATATCTACACAGAACACTGAAGCATAACAAAAAAGTGAATAATACTTATTATCTAATTCCAGTGGTACCTGTCAAGCAGTGGGATATATTAGGAAGTGAACAGACAGTTCTTGAGGTTCATGTGTCTGAAGCATGGAAAATGGCAAGTGTAAGGATCTGAGTGGCTTTGACAAGGTCCAAATTGTAGTGGCTAAATGGAAGGTCAGATCATCTCCAAAACCGAAGGCCTGTGGGTGCTTCCAGTATGCAGCAGTTGGTATCTACCAAACGTGGTCCAAGGAAGGATAACCAGTGAACTGGTGGAAAGCGAAGGCTATCCCGTCTGGTCCAATTCCACAGAAAAGCTTCAGCAGCACAAACTGCTGAAAAGGTTCATGCTGGCTATAATAGAAAGGTGCCAGAATACAAAGTGCATCACAGCTTGCTGCGCATAGAGGTGTGCAGCTTCAGACTTGTCAGAGTGTCCATGCTGACCCTGTTCACTGTGGAAAGTGCCAGCAATGGGCGAGTGAGCATGACAGTTTGATCATGTAGTCATGGAAAAAGGTGCCTTAGTCCAATGAGTCATATTTTCTTTTACATGATGTAGACAGCAGAGTGCGCGTACATTTCTTATCAGGGAAAGAGATGGATGCACTATGGGTAGAAGGCAAGCCTTTGAATTCTGGCATTCATGTGGGTGTTACTTTGACATGTACCACCTACCTTAACATTGTTACAGACCAAGTACAGTCCTTCATATCAATGATTTCAACCATTGGCAGTGGCCTCTTTCAGCAGTGTAATGTGTCCTACCACACTGCAAGAACTGTTCAGGCCTGGTTTAAGGAACACAACAGAGTTCAAGGTGTTGACTTGGCCTCCAAATTCCCTAGATCTCTGGGATGTTCAGAACAAACACGGAGGACCCGCCTCACTGGACTTAAAGGATTTGTCACTAATGCCACAGTGTCAGACACCACAGATCTTCAGAGGTCTTGTGGAGGCAATGCCTTGAGGGGTCAGAGCGGTTTTGGTGGCACGAGAGGAATCTACAATAACATCAGTGATTTTAAAGTTATGCCTGATTGATGTATAACTGAAGCACTGTTGAATCAGATAATTTTTAAAGTTAAAAACAAAAAGAAAAACTCTGAAAAAGCACACTAATTTGCTCATTTCTGCCAATGCTGCAATGGGATGCCAGTAGGTATATTAGTGCTAACAACATTGAACATTCATTTTTACATAAACAGCCAAAACTTGTAAAAGGCAGCTGCTTATATTTAAAGTCAGTGCTGTATCTAGGACTTCCAGAAAACCAGAAATTTTCACCTACAAGATTGGTCTCACTCACTGGAGATTCAAACATGTGATTGAAACACGGCTGATACCACTGTCCTTTCCTACTAATGTTGGTGGTCAATCATTTACTATTTCACCAATTTAACCCTATTTCCAACAAAACATAAAAAGTAAATTAGAGCAATATTGCAGCACCTGCCAAATTTACACACAAACATGAATCTATTGAAGAAAGATAAACTAAAATTTACAGACATGTATTTTTAGCCCCTAGAAATCATTAGGCCTTCCTTCAAGCCCTAGAAAGCCCTATGATACCCTTCTGCATTCTACTGCAGGTTTTGCAAAGATATAAATAAAACATGAAATAATACTAGAAACTAACCATTAACGAAAATATCCAAACTATACACTTAGATTATGAATTCAAAAGTAATTTGACATTTTTACGCAGTAAAAAAAGTTTCGAGTAAATGTTAACTGCATCACAGCATTTGTTTTCAATGCATCTCAGTTGCACTTATATTTGGCTTTTTCTTGAGCAAATATCTACCCAATCCATCAAAAATGGAGTGGTTATATGTAGCCTGTCTGCTCTCTCTTTCTGTACCTGAATGACTCCCCTTCCGTGTAACTTGTGCCCCTTCATTCTATCCTCTTCAATGACAAATTCTCATGACCCAATTAAAAGTAGCAAGCTCTCACTTGCTTTGCCCCAGCAGGTGTGTTGAAGTGGCTTCATAAAGGCCACAGCGTTCAGCCCAACGTCTCAGGCGTTTGGGAGAACGACTTTATGATGATATCAGCAGCACTTCAGATCACAGTGCAGCGCCACAGAGCAGGAGGAGTTCCTACACTTCAGCTGCCGGTCTGAACTGAAGCCTGCTGAATGCCAGTCTGCCCCAGCTGGTAATGAAGACAGAACAAAAGATGTTTTGACCTAAATTTTACAAAAACACACAATAGTACAGTTTTGGGGCAAGTTTAGCAGCCATATGATGTTATGGGAAAGTGTATAAGATCCCTACAATTTCTACAGAAAGTTCATGGGGTCTTACAAACCCAATGAAGCCCCAGTACCTTCTGAAAGTGGTGATTTGCAAAGCATCCATATTACTGGCTTATTTTAACCAACCAGTTATCTTACGCCCAATCCACTCCTGAACTTGTATTACGGCTATTTTAACCCAAAGCGCTTTACACCACTTTTGTTTATGTGACATAAAATGTTTTAGAAAGTAACAGGCAGATTAAATGCCTGCAGAATGGATCTATTTTAAAGAGGAAAATAACAATAGCACATTTGCATGTGTTTTGCAAGGCATATGATGTGAGGTATATTACTTTAAAGCACAGCAGTTTGACTCTCCAGTATACATTACGTTAACTGGACTGATTTTACTAACCTTAGTGTAATTAAAGTGGCAAGAAGTGTGACCGCATAATTTAATAACTACTGCTGCAATAGCCATGTTCTTCCAGTGTTTTACAAAAAACCTGTGCATATCCAAAAGATAAATAAAATTGGATTTAACAGAACTCTGATCTATTAGTTTTGCCAGGACTACTAAATGCTAGTTATTGCTAAGCTACCTTGTATGGAGTACATATAAGAGTGGACGCTCTGTTCCAAGAAACATATTTCAGTGACAAAGACTATGAGGCTGACAAAGCCTTGGCAGCTCTGACAAAGTGTGACCATTACCTGCAGCCTGCCATGGTTACACTGCGTTGTTAATTTACCAAGTTGTCCTTTATGCAGGCAGGCTTACAATCCACTTGCTGAGGGGGTTGATGCTGGAGTTTATTTCAGGAAACATGGCATCTGAGGTTTCATTAGGTCTGACTGGACTGCTGGGTGGGCTTGTCAGACTAATGCCACAGCTAATTAAAAACATACACTCAGAGAGGAAAAAAGGAGAACATCAGAGGGGAAAACTATAAGTGTGCTGCTGAACTATCAGATGGAAGAATGAATGTTACCTAGCAAGGTAGAGGGCTCAGGGAACCATGTAGAAGACCCATATTACAGGAAAAAGATTTAATTTCATTTGGTTATACTTGTAAAGTAATTATACCATTATTTTCATCATTTCAATGTAGCATTCATATTAAGCATCACAGCAAGACGCTTCATGTTTCAAACAATAGGTATCTCTATCGTATAATCTCATTTAATCAGTGTAAACAGAGTTCCAACTCCTCTTTGATTATAGCTTCTCACACAGCGTGTGGACTCTTTTTACAATATAGGCTCTTGAGGGAAACTTAAGTTTTTCATTTTTCTCTTGCTTTTTTGTCTCTCGTGAGCTCTGTCCACCCTAGTCTGCTGCTTTACTGATATTGCTGGCAGTACTTGGGTGATCAATAAATGCACCATTTCAGTGGCTAATAACACTGATCAGCTAACCATCGGTAGAATTCATGATGTCAGTCTGTACAGGATGTCCACATTACATTATAGCAAAAACGCATTAGCAGCTGGGCTTCAACCTGGAATATTAATTGCATTACACATTCACAGGTTTTTAACATGTTAACTTTGACAGAACTAATGAAAGTACAAAAGATACTTATACAATACAGGATAAATAACAGTACACTGTGTTTTTATGAGGCTTGCAGAAAGCCTGGAAAGGACAACATGCACCAGCAAAACAGAAAGGACACATTTATAAATTTTGTTTTAATGAAAATCATGAATGCAATAATTCTTTCATTTAAAGCCTGCAAAACTATTCAAGGAACATTAAGAGAAAACTACAAATAACTGGTAAAAATGCATTCAAAAGATGGTCTTAATAGTTGATCTAATGATGTGACATCCAAACATCTATCTGTTACTCCTAAACTCAAGTCATTACTATGCACAGATTGTTGCTGTTGATATACTATGTATTATCTGCATTTTTGCAATACATGGGGCTTTTCAGTGTTCTAGGACACTGGTCCTGGAGACACACTGCCCCACACATTTAAGTGCTTCCCTGCTTTAACACGACTGCTTCAGCTCAGTAAGGGGTTGTTAACAAGTTGCTTAGCTGGATCAGGTGTGTTGAGAGCAGTGAAAACTAAAATCTGCAGGGTACTGGGACTCAAGGACTAGGTCTGGGAAAGACTGTTGTAGACATACCGACCATAATCAGAGGTAATTCCTAAAAGAAACACATTTCATGGTGTGATATAAGTGCAGCAAGAGGCTGTTGTTATAATCAGATGTGGAACTGATCATGCCGACTAGAAAATCGGCCTTGAAAGAGGCAGCAAAGGTTGCAATTTGTAAGAACAGATTTTCAAAAAAATTCTCTTCATCCTCGTTGGAAACAGGCTCCTGGATCTAACAATAACTCACAGGAGTATAATATACACAATGGAAAACAGTGAGAATGTGGTGAATAATTAAACTGAACAGTGAGTATTGATCAAGTTCAACTCCAGGGAGAAACAATACTGTTTCATTTTTCATGCTCATACATCTGGCGGACAAAAAAAGGTGCTGTATTATTTGTGAGAAGGAAGAAATGTTCGCCATTAGAGCCCTGTATTACCTAATTTAGTTCACAGCGACACCAAACTGTCCAGCACTAATCATCAAAGTCTATAGGGTTGGGGGAGGGGGGTGTATTTAGATTCATTATGGCTTGAGTGATAGTTGGAACGAGGGATATAATTTGCAGTAATGACTGGCACTCATTATTTCGCTCACCATTCAGGTCCTGAACCCTGCGAAAATCATTATGTGGTGGAAATCAGAATGAAGGACCGCTCTTTAGACCCAAAACCTCCAGGTCTCATTTGTTAATAAAACTGGGAGAGGTCACACCCGGAGATAAGCCTGCCAGCCGCTCGCAAATGTCAATGAAGACAAGGCTATTCTAACATTCTGCCACCAATCAAAAATACTCTCACTGCGAGGTAAGGCGGGCGATGTGAGGGAGCCGTGGCCCCAGCTCATTTTTCCCTCAGACCTCTCCAGAACTTTCTCTCTCTTCGTTCTCCTTGTATTTTGAGAGGAAAAAAAGGGTGGAAAGAATAACACTTTAAAGTTTGGTGTGCTCCCTGCATGGAATGTGTTTTTTTGTCTCAAAAAAAAAAAACCTAGCTGACTCCCGGATGATATAAAAATACCAATAAAAAATTCTCAGTTCCGTTACTCTTTTCTACAAATGACATTTGAGCAATGTTTGTGTGGGGCATTTAGGATCTAAAAAACAAAAAATATATATTCTGGTACTCTTAGCTTGGAGCTAATTGGCCACAGAACAGTCAGAGTTAAGACGCGTCACGATATCATTAGCTCAACACAGCACCCACATACGGTAGACCATGATAACTTAAATTACATTAACTGTGGCGTAAATGAAACCAAATTTTTTGACCTGAGCTTGTTTATTCCTAATGCCTTCTAGGTTGAATAAGATCCCGTCTCACAAACCGAAAACAGGGACGCAGGGACACACAAGGCTGCTCGCTGAATTCATATTAGGATAATATGCGGCTGCTACTGCTATGCTACTTGCCCCATAATCACATAAGAGGGTCTTCCTTCACCCCTTTGACTTTCCCCCAGGTTTCTAAGCACGGCAAGCACAAGTTGCAAACACACTGAATTCAATTAGCTTATTTCTCACATCATGACTGTGGCTTTCCACTTCCTGTGAATCGTATGTCTGTCCGATGTGACTGAAATTCTGATTTAATTTCTGACGTCCTTCAGCCCTGTTACCTCAGGGACCCTTTGAACACAGGACGATAGCATCGCTTCTTTCTGGTATGTGCAACACCAACCGTCTTACACTGTGCAAAAACAAGGGCAATGTATGGATGCACAGAAGGGGGTAAAGTAAAGCATTACGCAGAGTGCTTAATTCAGTTAATGAGGCTGAGAAAATGAAAAACTAATTCCATGTCAAGACTTCATTAAAAAAAAAGGGGAGTTTCGCTGTTTTGATCTTGAGAGACAAATATTCTGGATTTCTGGATGCCACAGATGGAAATGTGATCAAATTTGGTTTGGAAATGATACAGAAAAAAAGGCAGAAATGAGAATTCCTTAGAGATAATACATGCATACTTGTGATCTGAAAAAAAAAATTAAAGAGGTGACACCAGGCACAATCTACATAAGCTGGCAAAAAATTGTCGCTTGCATCTTTTCTGTTTTAATACTTGGTTACATGTTTTCTTACCCTACCAAAAGCATCAATCCTGTCAGGTAAGAAGTACACCAGTCTCTCCTGGCTGTTTTAGCTCGCTTTATGTCCAAGCAGGGACTTTGCCAATTTCCAGAATGACAACTGTAGAGTATCTATATGTGACTGGTTCAACAGATATGATTGAACACTGGGACACTAAATAACAAAATCACCAGACCTTCCTAATGTGGAACGGCAGTAATATGTACACATTAACTGTGCACTCAATTTGTGTAGACTAAAATAGACAAAAACCATCTCCAAAGTCTGGTGCAATCCTTGCCAGACAGAATTCATGCTGTAATTAAGGCAAGAGTACATATAACCAAATACTAGAAAAGAAATGACACAGGTTTGCCTAGACTCTTGTTCAATGGTTTAGGAATGCATAGCTTATCATTTGATTTTTAATCAAATGAGAATTTATTTTATTTGTTGGTGTGGGACACCTTGATATACTTAAGACTTGCCAGCTTTATTTTGTAAGAATCAATGTCACAGTTTGCTTCTTCCACACAAGTCAACTGTGTGCAACCACCTGACATCTTTTAATCACCTTTTAATTAAATTCAAAGCATCATGACTGAGGGTCTTCCTCCTTCCATTCTAACACCCTAAAAACTTACATCCTTTTTGTGATAAACTTTTTGCATCCTCCCACCGGCTCTAATATATTAAGCAAACATTTGCAAGCAGAGTTTTTACTTTCATAAGAAGGTGTATCCTTGTCCCTGTGCACCTAGTACAGTACTTCAAATAATCACTCGCTCCAATCTTTGTGGAAAGAATCTCCACACTCCCACCTTAACTCTTCGCCTAAATGAATCTCTCCACGTCAATTATAAGCAGAATTTATTCCTGCTTGCACACATATTTATGCACAGTCATTTGCAAGCGAGACAATAAGCCATTCAGCCTTAGCTAAGATTGATATAGTATTTAGCATAATAGAGCGTGGGTGAAAAAAAGCTAATTAATCCGAGCTGGAAGACCTCTGTATCCCTCAAGCCCTGCCCATTATTCCCCACAAGACTCCTCTTGGGAACATAGGCCCACAGCACTGCTGGTGCTAGCCTACAAAACTGCTCAAAAAGAGAGTGAGAGAGGGAGGGACAGAAACACAGAATAGCAAATCTTGCGGCTTTAAAAGCATTCTCCACGTGTTAAAATCATTTCTGCATTCCAGCAAGTCAAATAACCACACTAATTACTGTCATTTGCAGTTTTTTCGCACCAGCAATGAAACATAACTGGTTGACTTGCACTATACCGTTGCACTGCATTGATCTGGTCCACAGAGTGCAGAGCTTAATACCAGCACACTCGCAACATTTCTAGCATTCCTATGTTTACTATATGTCCGAAAGCTTGTAGACATCTGTAGACACCCAGCATTTCTTCTAAAATTGAGAGTATTAATATGCAGTTTGTCCACCTTGTTGCTACAGTAATAACCTCTACTCTTCTGGGGAATGTTTAGACTAGGTGCTGGGAGTCGCAAGAGGATTACTGAGGTCAGGTGTTGTTGTTGGATGAGTAGTGGATCAAAAACACCACTCCCAAAGCCAGCCCAAAGGAACTGAATGGAGGCCCATCTTGCCAGAGAATGCAGTTCTACGGTTCCATGGTGACCTTAAACTAAGGTGTAGCTGCTCCAGATCATTTTGTGCCTGCTTTTCAACATACATACGTGTATTAGATTAGGGTTTGAAATAAAACTACTCCACAAGTTCTCCATTATCTCCCCTATTCTATAGAAAAGTAAACCATCCTCTTCATCAATGACCGGTGGTAAAGAAGTAAGCCAAATCTAATCACTGGATGCTATTACAGCACTCTTGCTGGGCATAAATATGCTGTTAGGGCATGCAAGTTTTGATCATTTAATGAACTGTATCTTCACTAGGGTGAATCTCTTATTCCTAAAAGCAAAAAGGCCACTGCTCTGATCAGCTCAATTTGATATTTGAAGTGATACAAATCTAATTACCAAATCTTTCCCCTTCTCTCAAATATAGTCAATCAGTCAAGGCATACCCCGTGTTTGCTTCCTTAGTCTTGCACTGTAGCTTCAACTGCATGCCTAAATCACACACTGGCTTTCAAACACAAACACTGTCTGACTGGCCATTCGAGTACCTTTTTAAACATTTATGCACCTCTGTTATCATTTAACCACTTTTATAGTTTACCACATTTTGAGATCTCATTGCTATAGACTTGTGCTAGACATTACACAAACCCCCTGAAAGAAACAGGTAAAGCTACAAATGAGTTTGGCTTTTAGACAATCCGCAGCTCATTTTGTCCACTTATCATGAGAATCATGCCAGTAGAAGCAAGTCCAATTCTGCCTCTTAAACCTGGCAGAGAATAAGAATGTGGACTCAGAATGCATAATCTTATATAAACGTACAAATTACATTCAAGCAGAACAGAAACACTTCCTCCTAATTTTTCAAATAATCAGCGGATGATACCCAAACTTGTCATGGTCTGACATATTAATGACCTATTAAGTTTAGACGGCCAGTGATGGAACTCACAAGAAAAGAAAGATGAGCAAAGTGGACGACAGAAGAAGAGAAGAGTATGATGAGAAGAAGAAAATGTAAGTGCTTGAGAAGGGTAAGAAAAAGAAGCAGACAGGTGTGTGTTTGTGTGGGATCTCTGCTTAGGCGCATCATGGAGCTGGTGTGTGTGCCCATGCATTCCAAACAAGCTGCACTGAGCCGCCTTCCATCAGCCAAAGCATGCAATCCAACAAGCAAGCACCCACTCAAGCCTCGCGGTTGAGTCAGACAGGGCAGTAAACAATCACATGCTTCCTTCTCGCCATAATGCTTCATTTAGGCTCTGTCATTTGGCATGTGCTCTCGTCTCCAGTGCCTGGTGCTGATGTACTTACACAGCAGATGTTCTCCTTGATGCTTGTTTCTGCTTGTTCACTGAGCACATTCGGGTAAGTCAAGAACTGTTCAGAAGTGGTAGCTCATATCCTGAGCCATTTTACATTAGGACCACACTAAAAAATAAATTGGCCAAGACAATCAGCAACTATGTATAATTCTGCATAATTATCGGCAACCATCGGCAACCATACGACCATCACATAAAAGGATACTGAATGTACCATAAAGACAGTAGCTGTCAGTCGTTATTCCTTTTTTTTCACATTTCTGAATTCCTGAATCACTAACATGTAAATAAAGTCATCCAGAGTGTTTGATGTGAGAAAAATTCTAACCACAGAGATGGTGAGATATTTTGAAATGGCAACCTCTTAGGAAGTTATTACATGAAATGGTTAAGAACACAGTGCCATTGTCTGATGTCCCAACCATTGTTTTACAATAGTTTTTGAGACAAGGTTTTGGTATAAGAATTTTATTTTTTTTGATCTATTTATATCAGAGAGCTACATTCAGAGCATTATAAGGTAAGCAGTCACTAAACTAAACAGATTTTTTAAAGATATATTAATTAACATTACGAATAAAAGCTTGAATGTTCTGAATGATATCTAAACCACTGAATTATGCAGAAATAAAACAATCCTCTATAAGTAGACCATATGCTGTGAACTTGCTCTTGTTTGTGAAAATTCATGCAATTGGCCTGTTTTAATGCTATTTTTAAGTGGCTTGTTTTATATCTAAATATGAGTTTCTACTGTTCATAGAACAGTAGAATATATGAGTTTCTACTGTTTCTACTAAGTTAACATGACAACTGAAAACTCATACAGTCCTCTTTAAAGCACCTAAAAATGTCACGCCCCACTTTCTGTTGCAGAATATGACTGATAAAATGGCTGTACTGTTCACAGTATTGTTAAATAGACTGTATTGTTAAATAGGTCAAACATTTCATTTCATTGTAATAGTCGGAGCAGAAAGCAAGTATTACAACCACACTTCTTTAAATGAAGAATATGAAGATTTCACAGTGGGGAGCCTTCAGCACACACCTCTGATTAGAAATACAACAAAAAGCACAGCTTGCAGGTCATGTCGTTTACTGATTTTCCATAAATCTGCGTCCTCAAAACAACAACAAAAAAGAAATCTTTCTGACATGAAAGAAAGCTAAGTTGTCATAATTCACCCTAATTCAAAACCAGAGAGTTCTTTAAAGTCTTTTAATAAGCGAGGCGCACATGCTGCCAACATCCAGCCAGACGAGTGCAATCAATACTAGTGCTATGGATGCATATTCTGTAATGTGAGAGTATTGCTTTTGATTGATCTGCCAACGCGCTCAACCTGATGCTTTGATCTATGATCATGAGAGCTCCTCCAGGGCATGTTAAACTTTTAGCCCATCACGCTCCCGAGCCTGGCCGTGTTGGGCAAACAGCGGTACCCAGGGCTTCCGGAGCCTTCTGCTTGAGCGATAATTGCCGTCGCTGACAGCAGAGGAGCTTCTGTGATTCAGGAGCTAGTCATGAGGAGGCCAGACGGGTGCATTCTGGCACAGGTGACTAATCTTCTGGTTGAGGGGGGGATTGTGTGTCTGTGTACATAAGTGTATAACATGGTTTCTGAGACTCTTATTGAAACCAACATGCTGCGCACAAAAGAAAATGATCAGCATCGCACAAATGTTTAAATTTGACCGATAATTCAGATCAATATTTGACATATTTACTGTACTCCCGAAGACCAGAATGTTTAGACCACACTGGGCTACAATGCAAAAACAATTGCTGGCACATCCGTACATGTAAAATAGTGGATAAAGGCATCGATCCACTCTCTATATTGGTGCATCCTAATAGAGTTTAGATTCTCTACCCGAACCCGAGCACGGGCCGAGCCCGGCCTGGCCCGAGGGTCGGGTCGGGACGTTATTTCCTGTCACTGTCCTCGGGCCGGGCCGGGCCGGGCCGTGATCAAGCGCTCAGAGTGTCAGTTTACAAATGCACCCACAGCTGAGAACATGTGTTATAACGGCCCACGTATTAAAAAACTGTTGGGTTTAATTGGGCTCGGGCCGATAATTACAGTTAATGTGCCGGGCCGGGCTGGGCTCGGACACAAGGTGCACGGGCTCGGGTAGGG
>JBBPCX010000040.1:34362474-34388919 GCA_037974365.1 Hydrocynus forskahlii | reverse complement strand
GGGGGTGAAGTACGTTTCACTCTCAATGCAGCCATAAACAAAACTATGGGGAAAAACCCTGACATGCAATGACCAGAACGAAGGTCAGAGCAGTTCAATTATGGAGAATTAATGTCCATGTTATCGCAGTAATTAAAACACCAAAACCATATATCATTATGTGTGCGTACACACCCTATACAGAGTGTCTTTCTTCTCTCCCTATCCCTATCTCTCTTCTACCTCCCTTTCCATTCCTCTGGCAGGTATTTGCACCATTCTCTCCTTTTCCTCCCTCGGCCAATTCAGCAATTACCAGCCTCCGTCCTGATCCCACTCCTGTAGGAAATCACGGGTCATTCCTCCACTCACCGCCTCCTCCTCTTTAACGAAGGCCGTGCCTCCCCAAAGGCGCCCGCCACCAGCCAATCTTGGGTAATTTAAAGCCCAATGCCTGCTGGATCTCTCTGTGGCCGCTGCGGGTTAGCCGCCTGCGCAGGGGCCTTCAGGGACCACCAGCTCTTTTCACTCGCCTCCTTATTTCACTTATCTATTGGCAGCTCCTGTCAAGCTCCTGTCTCTCCCTCTGTCTCTCTCTCTCTCTCTCCGTCTCGCTGTCTGTCTGTCTCTCTCTCAATCCCTCTCTCTCCCCATCTTGCTCACTCTCACTCTTGCTGGTGCTGAAGTGCATGTATACGCAGTGATGTACGTTCTGTTTGGGGACTTTGAACTTGAAGGGGTGGGGATTTAAACGATCAATCTCAATATCATTATCAATCATGCTGGAGCGCTCAGAGCCATCGATTGGCCCTGTGAAACAGAGAAGTCGGCCGAGAGATTTGGACGGATAATCTGGCCCACTGGCTGAGCCAGTCATTTCTCTTTTCAACTGATAAGTGCCAAAGCACACAGAGAAAGAAAGACAGCGAAAGGAAGAGGAAGAGTGAGAGTGAAGAAGAAAGAGAAAGAGGAGGGAGGGAGAGAGAGGGAGTCTTGTTAAACAATCTCTTAGCCACAGGAAGTGCCCTAAGCTATGTAATTGTTTATCTGCAATATTTAATAATGGAAATATATAGTGCTACATCTTTCGGAATCTAGGAGGTACCATTCGAACGATGGAAAGAAAATTCTCAAGTGTAAATGTGCTGTTCAAGTATAGCCGTTTCTTCGTTAAGCATGATGCAGACTGTCTGAGATCTAATGTTGGCTATTTGAGGTCTGATGGGGGGCTATTTGAGATCAATTTGGTGGGTCTGTTTGGCAATGATTTGGCAGGCTTGTTCTCCCTATCTCCGACGCAGGGGCTTGAATGCTGATGCGGCGCGCTGTGTGTGTGACTGTCCTGTCTGTGCTCATGTGAATGCATGAGAGCTAGCCCGCACCCCACCAGCTGCCTCTAGTGGCTCAGCTTCAATTTAGACAATAAAAAACAAGCAGGAGGAGCAATCGAACACCACCCACCCCTCCAACCCCCAACCTTAACACATACGCATCACATTCCCCTCAACCTCTCTTCCCTCCTTCCTCAGAGCAGCAACATACAGACAATGGATCCTTCCAGAACCATCGCCTGGGGAGAACAACAGAACATTCCGGATTCCTCATCTCGGAATCGTGCGGCTTGCCATGACAGATACAACATGATAACTATATTTATCTTGTTTTCTTCTGCCCTGGCAGACGATGCCTTTTTACGGCTGAAGTGATTCTTCCTTTCCGTTCGTGTGGTTTCACTGCCTCTCGTAGGGCATATGGGTCTATACTGATTGTCTAGAAGGGGACTGCTCGATACGGTCCCGCTTCAAAAGCAGCCTTTATTTCTCCTATTCGACATGGGAGCCCAGACCACCTGGCCTGGTTGCTGCATGAAAAACTGGAATCCCTACTTCCTCCTGATATCAACCAACCAAACCCCCAAACACTAACCCTGGGTTTCCAGAGTTAACAAACCGTCGCAAGTCCAAGGGTGGTTGGGCCTTCAGGACCATCCCCTTAATCTGCCTCAAAAGCCCCAAGAAACCCACAAAACCCAAAGACTCAAAACAAAGGAAAGGAAGGAAAGACTTAGCATCCTGACAACAGGGCTATTTTTCCACACCGCTTTGCTTTTCTGCGGTCTTTCACTCTGCCTGTGCTCCCCGAGTCTAATTTGTCAAATGTGCAAAGTTACAGTGGCAGAAATTAGTCTGATGAGATTTCATCTCCGGGGGGAAACTGATTATGTTTGATCACGAAGATAAACAAGAACATTAACATGCTTTGTTGTCTTTAAGATCTGGAACAAATGCCTGTTTTTTTCCCGCTTTTCTGTTTTCATGTCTCTCTTGATCAATTTCTCTCGTGGTGAACAGGAGAAGGAATAATTCAAGGTTAAATATTTAGGTGCAAAAAAAAAAAAGCATCCACTTTGGAGATTTATAAAATTAGGAGGCATAAAATGAAAAGGTGGTGCAATTCGTTACGAGCAAGTGAACTAGAAATCTTGTGATCTCTGCAATGCGGAGGCTTTCCCAGCACCGAAGGGTGAAGACATCCATGGGAATTGTGAGTTACCCAACGTGTCGACTGTTTTCACGGATGGTAAGCATCCCTTATTCAGACTCACAGTACCACCAATATGACTGCAGAACTCTTAAGCTAGAAACAAATTCCACCATTCTTAGTCACAGAGGGCATAACACATATATTGTATAGTTCCCAATTTAAAGAAAGACAATTAATTAGTTCTTATGTAAGGGATGAATAAGCAGACAAGTAGAACGAGATAAAAGACCTTAGAAAAAACTATATTCACAGCCTACATCAACAGCAACCCTTCAGAAAGCCCACCATACCCTGCTCATGACACTGGAGTATGACAATGACACCGGACTAATCCTTGAGTGCTCTTTTTTGTCAGGTTCTATATGTGTTTCGCTACTTAAATCAGAGAGCTACACAATTTAGAGATTGGTTCGAATATATGTAAAGCTGGCAAAGAGTATTATAATTGTTTTTTTGCTTGACCACATTACTTGAGCTGTAATAAATGGCAGTACATATGTTTAGTTGAAGTATACTATATGTTATTTGCACATATCACATAATAAGCAAACAAATTGTTTTATATTGTACTGTATTGCTGTATCTTGGCTTGTGCCTTATCTATTAACTAATATTGGCTGGTCGCATGTCAGCCAGGGAGCGCTATAAAACAAACATTGGTTTGTTTCTGTGCTGCTAAGAAATCTGTCTGAATTAGACAAAACTGTGTTACTCTACATTAAATGTGGATAATATAATAACAGTCAAATATTGTACTTCTATGACATTCTAACGAATGCTCTAACGTATGAACTAAAATACTTACAAGAGGCGTATTTTCAGTCACTTCTTGTTTTTGATGTATCAAAAATAGTGCACTGAACTGGGGCAACACTGCATTGTATTACTCCACATTTTGTGAATAGTTATACCCCTAGCAATATAAGGTTATATACAGTTGCAGAAATAACAGCTTCACAGACATACAGTTTCTAGACAAGAGCTGTAGTGAATTTTAAGTCAGGAAATGTTTACCAGCTTAATATTTTGATGACTATGAAACTTGTTAGTCTACAACCGAGGAGTATTTGAAACATATCCATGTTAGCATTCAAAGTCATACAGAATAGAAAGTGCTGGTTTCTGCTGTAGGGCCTCACAGTAAACAGTGTTCCGCCTTGTAAGGAAGCTACAGGTCAGTGGGCCGTTCAGAGCCTCCCTCAGGGGTGCCCAGGTGTGGATACTGAGATCCTAATCCCCTAAGGGGTTTCCACAGGCATGTTTCAGGGGTTTCGGGGTTTTGCTTCTTTCCACAGTTCAAACTCCCTCTGGTTAACCTGTTAAGGCCATGAACCAAGCAGAGCGGGAAGTGGCCAGACTGAGATTAATCCTGCTCCAGCCTGTGGACGAGATGTGGAGCAGAGCAAGATCAGTCACACATACACACACACACATACACACACACACACACACACATACACACAAAAGAAGACTGAGAGGGCTTAGCCTGACTACTGGGGTCACAAAGCTTGTGCTGGACAATGGTGATGATAAGTCTGATCAGATTGTAGAAGCTACTTTTATAAACTGCACGCTGCTTCAGTACCAATGGGATCATGACGGTCGTGAGCCCAAGCCCAAGCACTTTTTTAAGTGAGGGTGTGGTCAAGCTGTTTTTTGTAACAAGCTATTTAGAGGTGGCAGTCATAAAAAGGTCTTGGTGTCAGATGACTTGAGATCTATAGGGTTGCTGAGTAAAAGCAAATTTTAAAATGTTTCCCATTTCTTATCTGCAGACAATATAACGTATAACAATTTATTGTATTGTGATCAATCCATCAATACATCACAAAATGCATTTCTGAGCATATTGTGGGTGTTGTAAGTGCGTAACGAACACTAAGCACCTGTATGTTTCACTATGATGAGAACGCTATTAGTTTTGATACATTTTTTTAACTGTCAGCGCTGGCTGTTTGCTTTTGTTTGATGATACCTTGATGTTATATTTTTTGCTTCCTAGCAAAACCTTTCTTGTCTGTCAGCAGAACCTGTTTGAATCCCTGCCTTGTTTTTTGGACACAGCTGTGGCTCAGATCTGCCAGGAAAGAAAGAAGGACCGGTTCCACAGCAGTGGTTATCTAATTCTAGTCGATATTACCTGGAATTTGAGGCTGTAGAAGAGTGACACTTCATTCAGTATTGCGCAGTTCACCTCCCTTTCCAAAGCCATGTATGACTCTCCAGTAAAAATGTTTCACCTAGTTAGTCCAGACTGGTTTGCAATTACGGGGGGTACTCGAGTTACGATACAGGTCCGTTCCTTCGACAGTGATGTAACCTGAATTTTGGTGTAAGTCGAAACACACCCTAGCCTAAGCCACTTACAGATCCTAACACAGTTGTACAATCCCAAAACACAACTAAGCCACAGAAAGAGGAAAAGGAAAACTTCCTCACTCATACGCCGTATATTCTTCCAGCGCGCACAACCAAACTAGTTCACCCACGTAGTCGTAAGCACGAGGCTATTGGTGTAAGCCGAGTGGGAGTGAGAGTGAGCGTTGTGAACTTGAAACGTCATATGTCAAGACTGTTGTAACTCAAGGACCCCCTATACTTGTTTTCAAATCCTGAATAAGAACTGCTATGCAGTTCCTTGCTCTTAAAGAGAGTTTTTTAGCTAACAAGCACAAACATCCTTTGTAGCTCCATAATTTGAATTGGTGTAAAAATCAATGATAAACAAACATATTTCGAACTTCTGATAATCAGATTTAGAGCAGCATGCACAACATTATTTACAGTATTTTCAAAACAAACGTAACAGTGATCTGATTTTTAGTTCATGCCAGCAACTTCAGATGATGAAAATTTATTCGGTTGTTGTGCAGAGTGTTTTAAACCCAAGCTAGCGCATTTCTGTCTGACTCATAACCACCAGAGCTTTTGTGCGTGGCTGTAACCCACTGAGCTGTGAAGGAATAATAAACATTCTTTTTGGATCTCCTGCCAAGACGCATCACTTTAATACAAACTGAAAACCACATTTTTTTTTTACATTTCCAAGCATCATGTTTGTTAGTGGATTGTTAACATGTCATTCACTATATAGTTTTTTTTTTCAAGACACTTGGATTTTTTTCCCCCTGATAGCTGCTGCAGTGTTTTGCAGAGAGACCTGTTCTCCATCTTTAACTGATGATAGAATGAAACAAGACAAATAACATTTCACACCTGACTTGATTCAAATTTAAAGAGTTGGGTGGCATGAATTAATTGTGCCCAAAACAAAACGAGGTCTACCCGCCAGTCCTAAAGCCTCATTAATGTTTTGAATTATTAAATCCAATTATTGTATGAAGGCTCTTGACCTATTTTTCCCCATTGACTGTTCCATCATAACGACACACATCGTGGAGCTAATACTCCACTGCTTTTTGGGACAGTGAAGTTGCATGGGGGTGTGTGAGTACTATTCCTGTCTGCGTCACACTCTGGGTTCATTTCTCCTTTTTTCTTTCTCTCTCTCTCTCTCTCTCTCTCTCTCTCTCACACACACACACATGCACACAAACGCACAAACACACACATGTACATAGACACCTGGCTCTGTTTTCCTTTTGATATCTCCTCGAAAAATGGTCTTTACCTACAAACCAGGTCCCTCGACATCGTCTCATTTAACTGAATTAACCCTCCAGTCAAATACCACTGATTAGCATGATAACATCCCCAAGAAGCGTTCAACATAGCCTATATTTAATCTTGGAAAGAAAGTTTTTCTATTAAAGAGAAACAGACTCCAACCACACTCAATTTTTGGAGCTCTGTTTCAGTAAATTGGTTCTTATTTACTCAAAAATCTCTGCAGGTTCAAATTAACACCAACTCGAGAAGCAACGTTTAGCTGTGAAAGTGAACAAAACGTCTCATTTTTTCCAAAGTGACTATGAATATTTAGGCAGCGTAGCCATCTGGTTGGGTTACTGGGAGGCAAATCTGACTATACAAGAAAATATTTAATGATTAGACGTGACTGAGGTAGCCTGGAGTGCTCTGGAGTGCTCTGGAGTGATTAAATATGCACAGATCCAGATGCTGAAGAGGAAAAGCTGGATCATTCTGAATTCTCTTTTGGCCATCTGCAGTGTACTACCTATTATGACCTGAATATATGTGTTTAGTGTTGCATGAATTTAGAGATGCATTAAAGTAAACAAAAAAATACAATCCTGCATTTAAATTACTAAAACATTACACAAACCTTTATGCACACTCGTTTAAAGCCCAGTACTACAGAAATGTACTCATTCACAGGGTTCTTTATTATTTCCTCCCAAAATCTTTGCATACATCTGTTACCAGCAAAAAAAGAATGCCCACCTCTTTCAGAATCTTGATGTTAACAGTTTTGCAAAGTACCTGTCAGGAGCACTCCAGTGTCATATTATTCCTCCATGCAACTAACTCTCTGCCAGTCTGTTTACAGCATTACAGCAGCCATCTGTCAATGCCACACACACACACACACACACACACACACGTGCGACAGGCCTGAGCTCTTGATTAATAATTAGAGTTGTGTGGTGATGCAGTAATACCTGTATTATTTAACAGTCGCCTGGTTTAACGAAGGCCCAGCTGTGCGACGGGTGCCGGAACTGAGACTCCCAGACAGGTGACGGAATGACTAACTGTGGTTCTGCATTCCGACATAGAACGTGCCATGCAGACCTCTGGAGTGTAGCGAGGACAGGTGAGAGAGATGTGAACAGATGTGGCAGCATCCGCACCGAGGAAACCCCAAAGAGTTGCATGGAGGAAACGCAAAGAAGGAATATGTCTACCTCAATCTTGAGCAAGGATCAGTGATAGGATGCAATTAAATCTTTAAAAAGTTAGAAACTACCTTAAAAGGTTAGGTAGTGAGTTTTAAATTATAAGTTAACAGAATGTGACCCGCAGAGTTTTATGTTTACTTATTAAAAGTTAACACAACAAACTATAGAAGTTCAGTTTACTCAAAACATAAAGGCAGCCGGGTAACTTAATATCAGTATTTTCCTCCTATAATAATAATAATACAACCATTTTCATGATATGGTATTATTAGAGTAATACTAGGATGTGTACACATGTTTTGTGTGTGCTTTGCAGTAATACTGTGAGGGTACAATATTCTACTGTGACATTTTAAGAAGATGCTAATTGTATTTATTACAATCTAAAATTGTTCATGACATAAACAGAGTGTCTAAATATTTAAATCCTTTATGGTTTCTAATCCAAATTAATGATGATTTCAGATACACTACATGGACAAAATATTGGGACGCCTGACCTTTACACAAGATTTTGGAGTGTTTCTGTGGGAATTTGTGCTCCTTAATTCTATAGAGCATTTATGAGGTCAGGGAGTGATGTTGGACGAGAAGGCATGGCTCTCAATCTCTGTTCCAATTCATCCTAAAGGTGTTGAATGTGGTTGGGGTCAGGGCTCTGTGTGGGCCAGTCAACTTCTTCTACACCAAACTCATCCAACCATGTCTTTATGGACCTTGCTTTGTGCACTGGGACACAGTCATACTAGAATAGAAAAGGGCCTTACTCAAACTGTGCACACAAAGTTGGAAGCCTGATGTTGGAAGCTGAAGCATTAAGATTGCCCTTCACTGGAAGTAAGGGGCCAACTGAATTAAAAAGATTCAAAGGTGTGTCCCAAGACTTTTGTCCATATAGTGTATGTCTAAATCCAAATCAGTACACCCATCTGTACTGCTATTTCCAGCAACAGTCTCAAGTGAACATGAAGCATCACTTTTCTTCTAACTCTACCGCTCAAAATACTTCTGGACTGTTGGCTTGTGATTTATTGCTAATGTACTTTTAAGTTGACAGTGAAGTTGTGCCTGATACAGATGCAACCATGAACTTTTGATCGTTTATCTGATATGTCACCATGTCAAGATACGTCTATATTGCAAAAACAGACTTGAGTAATCAAATACCAGGGACTATGTTCATCTGTAAGAAAATACAGAACCTATTCTGTAATATTGTTAGCTAATTAGCTATGTTAAATTCAAGTGCCTTCCACAGCCACACTCAGTCCTTAGCTGTCTTTCATTGGTTGGTATGATAACAGTCAATCTGAACAATCTATATTGTCAAACAAACAGAACTGAGCAGTTAGCGTTGCTTTGTATGGGCTTTTGTGACAGATAGCTCAACAAGATTTGGTGGCAGCTTCATATCTCACAGAGATCTTAATCCTTGGCCCACTAAAGTATTTTCCAGAGTTGAAAAATGAGGAGAAAAACTGTAACTGCTGGAAATGAAAAATGACTTGACAAATGACAAATATGACCAAATAATATTCTATAAGAACTAGATATGACTAAAATAACTAAGGATACTTAATGAGTAATTGTCAGTGTTGTCTCTCTGTCCTATAATCACCCTAAAAACTACTATATTTAACACCTTTATTCAACTGCCATTTTAAGGAATGAATGAACGAGCGAAATGAGCACGGGGCTGAACAGCTATTGCAGCAGCGATAAGGGCTAAAAAAGCTGCTTTGTCAATTGCAGCACTGCCATTCACAACTCCTCTGCTCCCTTGAGAGTACCTCCAAACATCTTATCAATTAATTGGCTGGAGAATTGGATGACAGGTCCTTCTCCAGAGCAACGTCACAGCCTGACATCAGGGCATTCAGCTATGTTTACCTGACACTGCGGTAACAGGACTTGGGGAACAAATGAGGCAGGTTAAAGGGTCAAGCAAGAGAGAGAGAGAAAGAGAGAGAGAGAGAGAGAGAGAGAGAGAGAGACATAGAGAGACAGAGAGAAAAACAGAGAGATAAAGATACAAACCTCTGAGCGCAAGCCTGCATGCATTCGACTCAGGTTCAACGTCACAACACCCTCTATTCTTGTTGCTCTATTCATTGCCACACGCCAGCCAGGCGACTACACACACACACACACACACACACACACACACACACACACACAAACTCACACATTTTCTGACTGGCACTCTCATGAATGGAGCACAGAAAAGCAAAACCACAACAGAAGGCAGAAAAAGAAAGAATGACAGAGAGAGGGGGGAGTAAGAAGGAAAATGATAAAGGCAAAGGAATAGAGAGACAGAGAGACTGAGAGCAAGAGAGAGTAAGAGAGAGAGAGAAAGAGAGAGGGACGTGTTCCATCAGCCAGAACAACTTATCAAGCTGGTTAACACAAAGGCAGGCCGCAAAGCACAATCCAGACATTCTGTGACAAGATGCACCCAGGCAGACGCCTGCCCGGACTAAGATACTTCCACACTGGTGTGTGTTTCAGTTTCTGGAAAGCATGAAAAAGGAAGTCAGCTCTATCCTTACAAGCAGACCTTTATGAGTGTGAATGGTTTGCATGTCTGTATTCTCATGCTTTTTTCGATAGGGCTTCCGAAACTGGTTGCTTCTTCCTTTCTTGCTGAGGGTTTTTTCTTGTTGTATTCCAGAGAAAGATGGAGAAACAGTATTGTCACTGTTGTGTTTACTACCGCTTTATAAAGCTAAAGCGGTAGTAAAGCTGGCTTCTCAAACTAATTCATGTCATGTAGACTTGCATCAAAACCATTTAAAAATTCTGGCATTTGTTTCACTTTAGCCTGAGAATAAACAGGAGGTTTTAGAATTTTTAAAAGACTTTAGAAATATTCAAGATCTGTACTTCTAGGTAACTCTTCAATTGTAAGCAAATTATTGACCAAGGCCTTTGATCAGGTCGTTTTTAATCTTATCCCTTTCATTGAAGTATGTGTTCAGGCGATTCTCAGCTGGATTTGCTCTTCTCATTAGAGTTCATTCAACTGGTGAAACCAATTGGAGTGTACAACATCATTAAAACAAAAGAGGGACACACCAGCCACTGAGAAATTCTGAAATTCAATGGAAAATGTATTAGATTAGAAAATAATGGAAAATAGAAGCATTTGCCCCTCACTATATGTAAATGTGACCTCCTAAAATACTATTCATTCCAAATATCTAATTTTAGCAGTTAAGTTTATATATTTGGCCTGCATGGACTGGGAGGGAAGTTTAAGATTTCTAAGGACAAATTCGTTTTTTAAAACTCATGGGTCCTTCGACAAAAAACTCATGGGTTAAGCCAGTGCGAACTTGTTTTGCACTGTCCCAGACCTTGAAAACTGTTTATCCTACCCATAGTACTACATATGCAATACAGCTTATTAGCAAATATGTATTTTATACTAAAATAGAAACTTCAAATTTAAAAAAATGTAACAGTGAACAGCATTACTTGGAAAATTTCAAAAGAAAGTCAATAAGTCTCTGAACTTTAGGTGGGCAGGGCACCTTTCAGCCATATTCTAGGTCAGAAAGAGGACAATCTGGATGCTTCATAATCCTAAAGAAACCACCCATACTGACAAATATATGTACCCTCACACATATACACAATCTCCAAGCTTCAAGGCTGTGGAATAAAGAGGATTTTTAATCTCTGGGTCTGTGTGTAACTATATCTAATCTCTCTTGATGTGCTATGAGCGTGTTCCATCACTGGCAGTGGGGTGCTCCTGCTTGGCAGGGAGCTTTGGGTCTCAACACGAAAAACCCTGGGGTTAACCAGACACATGGCCCTGGCGATACACATACACACAACCAGACTGCTAATGCTGCCTGGCGTGAGGCCTTGGCCAGAGGAGCAGAGGGTTTAGGAGCAGCATCAGAAAGGAGGGGGAGAACAGGTTTGGAAGGAGTCTGGGGAGGAAGAAGCTCGATTCTGAGGAAACATCAAAACTCTTCAATGGGTCTTTGTGGTCAACAAAGGCGCTGCACAATCATTCGGTCCCAGGGCTGATCAATCTGTCCGAGATAGAAGATCAGAATGGATGGATGTGCACACACAGATACACACACACACACACTTGTATTTATACAATGTCAGAACCTGGGCTTCTGTTTTCTTTACTGGGGTTAAACTAATGGTTTGATTTCGGATAAATTCTAATTGTGTTCACTATAGGTAGAAAAATAGAAATAATAGACTAAAACAGAATGATATATAAAATGATAGAATAAAAATAGAAAAAAATCCCTTATCCTAAATCTGACCATAATTTTAACCCCAGTAAAACTAAAACACACATACACACACACACACACCTCGCTAATCTGGCTAATCTCACTGGGAGATGGAGCAAAAGAAATGCCATGGATCTGATTCCAGCTGTCTTCTTCCCCCCTCACCCCTCTACCGCCTTCCTTCTCTCTTTTTCTGCTCTCTCCATTTCAAGGTCAGCAAAAAACTTTGCGCTTTGTTTACAACGTCTCCTTGGCACAAGTCAAGCAATCTGAAATGGAGAAAGGGGAAGAAAAAAAAATTGCGGAGGAGAAACTTTCTCCAGCTATCACGTAAATAAACACTAATTGGTAGCTAATTTTCTTAGCTGTTGCCTGGCTGATTTGCTGCCTTGAGGCAGGAATGAATAATTCATTGGTGAGGCACACACGGCTTTATGTTCGAGGCCTACAAGGCGCAGCATTCATTACGCGATCATGCCGGCGGATTCTGGGCACCGGCGCTGGGTATTAGAATAATATGCATATTGGGTATTCTCTCTCTGTCCTGGGGCATTGGCACGCGCCAATAGGGCTTCCTCTGGCACGGACAGAGTGAGAGAGAAGCGACAGCTTCGTCCTCATCACTGACAAAACAAGGCTTGTTTTTACAAAGTAGGGGAAGAGCAAGAGGGAGATCAGAGGCAACCTAAGAGTGCACAGGTGTTTTTATGTTTTCACAGCGATGCAGGAGTATTTGTATATGTGTGTCAACATGTGTGTTTTTAGAGTAGAAGATCTCAAGCTAAGCTGTAAATGCTGAGATAGCCTGTCTGTTTCCGCCTAGGGTAAGAAGATAAGGGACAAAAACAAAGACACAGAAAAGGGTTTAAGCCAAGACTTAGGGCCATATTACTTACAGTACAATGGCAACAAAAGACAGACTCTCAAGAGGCAAAACTGTAGATCTGAAGACTGAGGCTACAATGTAAACTAATGATGTCCAGCTCTAGCACAAAATGTCTTAACCTCATATGTTTTTCTTTTTTATATTGAGTCTTCCCTCCAACATACGTGTTGTTTTAATTACACTGTCAGATCCCGTCAGAACAGAAACCCCACACTTCGCCCCTTTCCCCCACAACTTCTAATGCCTAGATCTAATTCACCAGAGTTCTAATCACATGAATCTAATCAGTGGACATAAATATCTCAGACTTCCGCATTCAGATTTGCGAATTATTGTCCTGGACTGTCCCTGCATACCAAGTGTTTGTTTCTCTTTTTATTAGATTTCTCCAGTTTGTATGTCCCTGCCTGGTTTTTCTCAGCTTGGCTTCCTGTCTCGCCCCTTTGTTCGCCCCTTGTTGTTTACTAATTCCATTTGCCTTTCTGGACTATTTGGATTCAGTCGAAACACACCCTAGCCTAAGTCACTTATCGATTCTAACACAAATCATAAAAACACAACTAAGCCACAGAAAAAGGAAAACTCCCTCACTCATACGCCGAGTTACTGCATATTCTTCCGCCGCGCAACCAAACTAGTTCTCTCACTTAGTCCATAAGTACGAGGCTAACGGTGTAAGCCGAGCGGGAGTGGGGGTGAGCGTCATAAACTCGAAACGTCATATGTCGAGACTGTTGTAACCCGAGGACCCCCTGTATCTGTTTTTTGTATTCTGTCAATTTATTGCTGCCTGTTTTTCTCTGTGCTTCTATGTTGGTCTAAGCCTAAAAAGAAATTAAGGCAAGATCGGTATAACTTGACATATTTGAGTATTACTATATACTGGCTGAGGCCCTGATCTTTACTGTGATTTTCAAAAATGAGCAAGTCTGGATATTACAAGAAGATGCAGATAACAATAATCCAAAAAGATAACAAATATCCAAAAAGATAACAATAACTTTTGGTAAACTGCATGTTTCTGATTGTTATTTGACACACATTAAGCTTTTACTCATGGTGTTTACTCGGCTGTATGGGTATGTCTACAGATTACCAGAAGAGAAAAATAATGATATTATATTATGCTATGATATTATCTTGTGATTATCACCAGATGTAGTTAGAAAAATTTATATATTCTGGTCATTTTAAGATGATTATATAGTAATAGTGTATACATTGTAGCTTCATCATTGTCAAATAAAAGATAAAGTGAAGAGAAAAGGTTACCCCCTTACCGCCTACAGTTTCAAATAAGAGGATTCTGTTAGCAACATATATTTTATATTTCCCACCTGAGCTCAACTGCACTGAAGCTAGTAAGGGTCAATTAAGCTAATGAGTCTTGTTAGAAACGGAAGCTGAGTGTCTCCATTTCTCTGGCCATTATTTAGGGGTACTAAAGCAAAGCAAAGTTTTTTTTTTTCTGAGGATGTTCTTTCACATTGGTTTTCTCCTCTTAAGTATTTGGACATATAAAATAGTTCTCGAGTTGAAGCTAAAAAATCTATCTTGTATCTTTTGAAGTGAAATGATGGCATAGGCAATAAGGTAGAGTGGTTGTTATGATTCCACTCTTGGCTCTCGCTCATTCCTGTTGAACTTGGTATTGCCCGGGGCATACACATTCCCCATGGCTGCACACAGATCCCTCATCAGATTCACTAGGGTGCTGTCTCACCACATAAAAGACATAGCTAGAGAAAATTATTGACTTACCGACATACACAGACCCCCGTGAACACACATAAACAGGTGCAGACACACACACGCAACCACACACACATGCACAGTCGTGCACCCACACACACACACACACAAGACACCTCTGCAACTTGTCACCTTTGGTATCAAGGGCAGAGTAAAGATGACATTGCTGGCCTTTTCTTGTGTTCACACACATATGTATTCATGCATGATGTGTGTGTGGGTGTGTATGTTTGTGTGTGTGTGTGTGTGTGTGTGTGTAAATGTCAGTGGGGTGTGACTGCTGCTATACTGAAATGACAGTGTAAGTAAGGTGTGCATAGCACCCATGCGCTCCCTGTCTCCTTCAATCAACCCTAATGGCAGAAAGGACAGGGGATTCATGGACGGGACTACTTTTCGTATCTGCTTAAGAGTTAGGAGCCCTCTGAAAAATGACTTGTAGAAAAATGTTTGCTTTTAATTAGGGCCGTACAACGTATTCTCCGTTAATCATTATCGCAACATCTGTCACTGATGCGAAGAAGGCTGCATTATGCAAATGAGCCTCTATCCAATCACAGCATTTCTGACATGGTGACCAATCACAGCTCCAGGTGAGTTACTGGGTGTTCTGATAAATCGAGTTTTTCAAGTAATCCAACTAAAGTCTCATTTTTACCATTAAAGGTGTGGTTGAATCAGTGCATGAATGGATGGGGCTAAACTGCTGCAGCCAGTGTTGGTTTTGTTACATCACAAAACCCATGATTTGATAGTGGGCTGTTTTTGCAGCTTAATTTCTATACACGCACTATATGGTTGGGGGAGGTAAATGTAATATGTGAAAATAATATTTATAGACTTTAAGGTTTTTTAAATTCCAGAAAAGTGATGGCATGTGCACTTTAATAATTTGAAAGGTATCATCATCACAACACTGTAGTAATGATAGTGTGTCCATATCATGCAGCCCTACTTTTAATATTATAAATGCCTACACTGAGATGAATCAGAGGTACTAAAAAACACAGAGTACAGTTATAGTCCCCTATCATCTTTAATGTTGCCACAAAACTGTAGTTAATCTAGTAAGAAAAGACTGAATTGTGAATGTCATAACTTTTTTGTGTTTAAACAAGCAGTAAAATCATTTTATTGGAGACTGCATCATAAGTTTGTCTTCAACAGGAGGGAATGAGGAGAAAAGAAAACCTTCCTTTCATACTCCAGACAGACGTTCAATGCAGTTTTATAAGTGAAATGACCCTGAGCACAGAGGTCACAAAATCCTTGGTGGGAGACAATTAAACTCAGCCACTGGTATGTCCAGAGTCTAACCCTCTGTCTATACCTGGTCACTTCTTGAGAATCAGAATTATATGAAAAAGGCATATAACAATGCGAGTACAGACACACAAGCCACACTTGAAAATAATTTTAATTTGGGACTGTATCAGAAGTTTGTCTTGAACACGAGAGAACGATGAGAAAAGAAAACCTTCCATTCAAACTCCAGACAGACATTCAATGCTGTTCCATCAGTGAAAACACTCTGAGCACAGAGGTCACAAAATAATTGGTGGGAGAAAATTAAACATCAACCATTGGTCTGTTCAGAGTCTAAGGCTCTGTCTACATCTGGTCATTTCATGTGCTCTGAGTATCAAAATTACATCTGAAAAAGGCATTTAAAAATTAAGAAGTGAAAACACGCAAGACACACTCACTCACTTTCTGTAACCGCTTAATCCTCACTAGGGTTGCAGGTACCTGGACCTATCCTGGGACCAATGGGCAAGGCGCCAAACCACCGCAGACAAGACACACTTAAAAAAGATATAAAAACAATTGCTTATACCACTTCAGTAGGTGGATTTTAGATGCATTTGAGCCACATGTTGTAGCAGTGTAAATGAATTCATATCTCCAAGGCACATTCAGCAACCAAATTCCCTCCCACTGCTGTGACGCTGCCTCCCCTTGCTGTCCTGCTTATAGAGGAGACTGCCCTTTAGAATGCAACCACTTAATGCAGCATTGCATCAGTTTATCTCCTTATGTAAGTGTAATTTTAATTCATTTACCCTGGATGAGTCAGTTAGCTCAAATAAAACACCAGTTTGGTACAACTTTAACTCGCCTTGTTGGTTTTCACTGTCTCGCCTCAATACACTGTGTTTTAACACACATGGTTCGTTGTGGAAATGACACATAGGGATCATTATTCTCAACTGTCTCTTCCTGTAAACACTGTATTGTGCAACATTGTGCTTTTCTTTTGAACAGAACAGAAAAATACGTAACAACACAAGAGGATGTTGCATGCAAGCTGACTTGAATATTGCTCACCACACAGTAGCAGAGTGTAAATTCACATGGATAAAACCGTATCATGCCACAATCCAGATACTAGTCACATGAAATGGCCAGGTGTAAACAAGAGGGTTTGGCTATTTCACTGCTCAAACATACCAATTAAACCTTGTAATTAGCTGCTAAATTGAACCAGGTTTGTTTAAACAAGGAATTCACCAAACTGTGATTTAAAAAGACGGCAGACACAGATTTATTAAACAGTACAGTGTTCCCCTGCAAAGTCGCGCCTCAGTCGTTCGCAGATTTTTCTAAGAACCTAACTAATAATTGTTCGCGAAAACTCCTGTAAATTTGCGGAATCCCCAAATATCCTCTGCATTTTTTGTGCTTTTTTACTAATTCTGTAACATAAATACTAGCATAAATTCAGCTACATTTCCATATAAAATATAACTATAATTTTTTTTGTTCTCTCCAGAGAACAAAAAGGAAACGTATACTGGCTGCTGCCCTGAGACACATCTCTGCTGAAGTCCAGAATTTTCCCCGTGGAGGGTATCAAGTGTTCTCATGTTTTTCGTTTTGTTCTTCTTAAAGCCTTGTAATTTTTATTACTGTAAATTACATTTAATTATTACTGTGTTTACTCTGCTTATACCAAAGAAAATGACAGCACATACCAAAGAAAGCGCACGTGCATGAATTACAGTAGTCTATACAGGGGTCACATCGATACTTTACATTCTAGCACTGCGGGAGACAGCAGTTCAGTTTACACTGTACAGTACATGTATATGGGTTTACCTTTACATTTTCTTTCAGGGTAATGTATTAAGCTAAGTTTAAAATGAAGTGTTTTGCGGCATATTTTGAGCATATTTTACTATATAAATGGGCATTTTTTTCCACATCACAAATTCACGTTTTTTCACAATACAAGGGTGCTCTTGGAACCTAACCCCCACTAATTCTGGGGTTCAACTGTATTGTGATATTGACCCCAACACTGATATTATAGACAGATGCAATATACAAATGAGTCTCAAACAAACTCTAATACTCTACTCTGTTGTGAGCATCCTGACCAGTCACAAACATGTCTAAAGTTTCTGTAGGTGTTTGGATGAATCAAGGCATTCACATGATTTAAAAAGAATAAATAAATGAGTATAAATATTGCAGACAGTGATCACATTCCATTCCTTTAGGATTTCTTTAAAGGGCCCACATTTCTGTATTTCAGTATCTGTGCTTCTACAAATGAAAAAACCTAGTTCATTTTAATTTCCAACATCTCTTCTTACCTTAGAAATAAACAGGGTGTTTACTGGCTTATTACTGTGCCTTTAATGCCTGACCTGTATTGACTGAAAAGCTACTTACAACTGATACTATACACTACCAGTCAAAAGTAACAGAGCCAGTCTGACATCCTACTGGTTGTGTGGGGATGTAGAGTCAAATTCTAAACTGTCCTGTAGCTTTAAATGCACTTGTTAACTGTTTCCTCTCATTGGCTGTCACTTAACAGCTCATTCAATGTTTAATAGTTGTCTGGTGATCCACATTATAATTATATTAGGTGGCCTTTTATAGGTCAGTAGTCTTGAATAAAAAAAACGGCATGTTTTGGCTAATAAAGCTACTTGAATGGTGAACAGACTTTGCACCTACTTGTTAGCAAAAAAATGTTTTAGTAAATATTAAGTGAGTGACATGAGTGGCAAATGTAGAAAATGCCAGTGTGTGCAAAAACTGTTGACTGAGTAGTATGTGAGCTAGTATACAAGCATTGACTTCTATTCATTTATCTGAGCATTCGGCCCATGTGATGCAGCTTCTTCCAAAGCTTAGGCCTTTCCAAATCCAGGAGCCAGACAACCCAGCCTGGAGCTGAGCTAATTCCAGAAGCCATATTCAGTACAGACTCTCCGAAAAGACACTCGTTGGTTTGGATGATGCAGGGTGTGTATCTCCGCGTGGGTGTGTATCTCACCCTCTTCCCCCGGGGTGAGAGGAGCAGGCAGTGCGTTGCTGATTAGAGCCCATTAATCATCTTCTCAGGCGGAGTGCGTGTGCGCGTGTGTTGATTTTCACACCAGGCCGAGATGAGCTGAACGGCCGGCCTGACCGCTGTGGCCCATGTGTGTGTGCTGACATCTCAGAGATGATTAGGGGTGTCAAGTGTGTCAGTGCAAGTGTATGTGTGAGTGCTGGCAGACATTAAAGGCTGTTAGGTCAAAATGATCAGTGGCTTGGAATGCAAGCTTGTTAAGGAGGCTCTCACTATCAGCGCCCTCCACCCAAATGTCTTTCTCTCGTTTCTAAGTTCTCACTCTTCTTCTGGATAAATTGCCGCCTTGCTCTCTGAATTCTTACTAAAAAAACAAATGCATTGTACATTTATTTCTTTGCCCACCTAATCTATTGTGTACTCTTTTCTTAAACTCACACTTCTCTACAGTACATACTTCCACATGTCTCTCTTCTTCTTTTATTCCTGCCTTCACATTATCCTCCCTTATTTTCTTTCTTCTTAAAACTAAACATGCAGGAAGAACCATTTTTGGTTCCCTAAAGAACCTTTCAAGAATACGACTGAATTAAGGTTCCACCAGTGGTCCTATCCCACATCTGCACGAGATCGTTGCTCTTTGAGATTGTTGCTCTATTTGAAGCTGTATTAACATATATTTTGCCATTTGTGTTGTAAAATTCCAGTGACTATTTCAGCTAAGATCCCTGACATAGAGATGGTGCCACTGCTTTCCATTTTTAACGGCTCATATTCACAGTCATTGACATATCTAGGACTTCAAGAAGGCCTTTCACATGAAATTGGTCCCACCCATTTGAAATCATAATTTGATTGCCTAATTCCACTGTCACTTCCTAATTATGTTGGTGGTTAATCTAATGTGTATAGCCTTCTAGCTCCTTAATGCTCTCCACTGGTTTTTCCCAGAACTGTATGTTCAACAGAAGGAACATTTAGTAACTTTTATTTTTAAAAGTGTATTTCTGGGTCCCATACTCACTTTTTCACCCTCTTGCTCTCTGTCTATAATGGACCATTGAGGGATCTATCAGACGAATGTTTATTGATACAGGAGAAAGCTTCAGGTCAGTGTGTCTCCCACCCGCTAACATACACTCTCTTGTTGTGCTCTCTAATTGGCACTAACAGACTTACAACTTCCCACCCCCTCGACACACAGTGCTGTTTGTTATTTCAGGATAGAAGCACAAAACAGTCTACTTGGGAGCTACAAAACATGCATAACTACAGACAAATCTTCCTGACAAGGCCTTCCTGATCAAAATGCTATTATATTCTGTGTAGCGGCCGTTACATTTTTCAGAAAAACTGTGTTTGCATAAAGTGGACCCTGGTACTGAACGCCTTTATGTGCAACTAAGTATAGGAGTCGGAAAAAGTAAATTAGAAACATGTGACAAACTTATTAATGGAGGCTAGATCAAATTCCTTGTGGAATCCTGGATTGACAGAACTGGAGCGACTCACCCGAAACATTAATTAAGCTTAAAATATCAACGTTTTACACGCGCATCCAGATATAAACCACATTAAAGTGGGATGCTGGCCATACAGTCATTATGTGACATGTATTTCCACACCTTAGGAATATTCCCAGTGCGTTTTACTCTATAAATCAAATCGAATGTTTCCGGCCCAGATAAGGAAGGCTTATGCTGGTAGAAAGCCACTCTAAGACAACAAATAATTTTAATTGAGATTCTAGCTGGAATGCCTCTTCAAACCATACGCACCAAACATTTATCAACCTGATGTGGGAAGGTTTTTAAGACATTTTTTTCACACATGAATTTATAATTCTGTTCTATGCTACATAATGGCTTTCTGCACTCAAGATATGATTTTCATATTTCTGTATGGGCTATTGTTGAAGTGAAGTGTTCGCTCGGTCTACCAAGTACAGCTAACCAGCACTGTCATGGACTCTACTGCTGTAAAAGGATAATCCACCATGTGATGCCTTTGTGACAGCTCAGTAGTGTAAGTGCGTTTTTAGATAAGGTGAGTGTGTGTGTCTATGTGTGTGTGTCAGAGAGACAGAGATAAAGAGAGAGAGAGAGAAAGAAAGTGCGTGTATGTATTTTATCTCTAGAAGACTGCTCTTTCATGAGCTTTGCACAGTGAACTTGCACCTCTGAAAAGCCCCTTAGGATGATTAGACAGAATTTTATAAAACAGCTTTCCTTGATTCGGGATAATTCCACAAGAATACCATGATGAAACAGTGTGACCCCAATACTGACCCTCTTTGTACTGGGGGAAATTGCTTCTCATAACTAATACTGCATGGCCTGCAAGTTTACAAAGAAAGAGTCGTTCGATTCTTGTGCCCCAGTCACCCCTGTTTTTTTCTGAAAGTGATGCACTTCATGTGAGAACATCTACTGTCAGAGCAAAGGACATTAAGGGCTTGATTAAAGCAGAAGAAATTAAAAAAAATAATAAGATAAATATTCTCCTTGAAAAAGCACATGTAACTGCTAAAACTGCTCAGGGTGAGCTTACCAAAAGCACTTCAGTCTTGAGATGATTTGAACCTCTTTCAAGAAGTGTTCGATTCATCTTAGTAATACAATGTTTCTTAAGAAACTGGGGCTTGCCGCTGTAAAGCTGCATCAACATTAAAAATGAATGTGTATTATCCTCTGGTTTCAAGACTCAGTAGCTGTGCATTGTTCTTCCTCATGTACATTTTTGTCCTGCATAATACATCTAAGTTTACTTTGTAGCTGAAATTTCACTTGAAGTTGTTTCACATGGCAGAAAGATATATGTGATTACAGTGGGTATTCTGTACTTTAGAGTGACCCTGCCCTTCCCATGTGATCTAGTTCAGGCTATTATTACAAAGAGGAGCAGGTGGGGGGAGCTTCTGGGGAAAGGAGGTCAGAAGAAGGGTGGTGGAGCTTTTAATAGGGTAGCTGGGTGTTGGCCACAGACCAGAGTAAGCTCAGGAGCTCTGTGGTCAGGCCGGCATATTAACAACTGAAGACAACCATTAAAAAAATAAGCTCTCCATATGCCGCTCTCCATATGTTCAGCAAAACAATGTGCAGCTATTTCCAATAAAAGTGCTCCCTTTTTGACAGAGTGCAACGTAGAGGGTGTATTCAGTTTGTTTTTCAAACAATGAACCAGTTCTGCCATTATGACTCACCATTATGACTCTCCATTGTCACTCTATTAGACTGTGCTACATGTCATTACATGTTGGTCTTTCTTCCATGTTTCACTACTGTACTAGTGCACATAGTGTATTCAGTGCAAGTAGTGTGTTTACACTTAGAAATACTACAGAAGTTAGTCCTTGCATGGCGCATCAGAAATTCGCACACTCTTTGCACTCAGTGGCTGCAAGCTACAAGGAAGAGGAGAGGCAATCAGGGGTCACTGTTTGAAATTTGCAAGATTTTCAATGAGGTGGCTGCTGTACAATGAAAATCTTGCATCCATCCGTCCATTCTCTGAATTGATTATCCTTAACCAGGGTACTGGGGGTTGTTGGAGCCCATCCCAGTGGCCACAGGAGGAACACTCTGGAAAGGGCACCAGTCCATCACTGGACAGATACACAGACAAACACAGTCACATGTTGCGGCAATCTTAGCATCTTTAAATCACCTAACACGCATTTCTTTGGACTGTGGAAGTAAACCAGAGATCCTGGTGGAAACCTTCTTGCTGTGCCTCTCTGAAAAAGACTGTTATTATGACAACTAGGCTTGGTAAATTCTACCTTTTATTAGCTAGCTAACCAGAGCGAAGTCTTTTTTTTAGTGGAGGCTATATAAGAATTGGTGTGGTTCATTTTGAGGCACTAGAAGTATATAACAGTATTGTGTAAGTACACTACAAGTCAAAAGATTTTCTGCATTTTCATGTTACTCATTGACTTTTTACTAAAACTAACTCAGTATTTTTACTATTGGGTAGTTTATTTGCCATAAAATGTCTTTTTTTTTTATTAATCACTACTAAATGAAATACACCTAATCTAAAAAAAAAAAATACACCTAATATAATTATAATTATAATATGCACTACCAGAAAACTGTTATATTTAACGAGCTTGTAAGTGACAGCCAATTTTATGACAATGTGACGATTTTATTTGACATATTTTTCTTTATATTTGTTCAACAACGTTCCAGTGCTTAACAAGAATAAAAATCTGTAGTTCATGAAATAAATGGATAAATAGTAAGAACATGTTAACTGGTAGTGTGTCAATGTGCATGTAAGATATTTATAGAGTACCTAATAAATATCTTACACTCACACTGAAACCTTTCTTTGCAATTTAGAATACGGAATGTGAAACTGCTTGTTTTGCTTTAAAACAGCATGCACTTCTACACAAACTTCACTTTACGGCAGGGTTTATTTTATTAACAACACAGCCGTGACAATGGAGCCATGTCAAAATAAAGTGCAAGCCTGAAAGTTTTGAGAGCTGCCACTTAGGAGCGGCCGGTCTGTTAAGAGTGGGAGGCAGAGACGGCCTCTGCTGCCCGTTAAGCGCCTAATGATTCGGCCTGTCTGCAGCTGAATGCTTGACTCTGCTCTCTTGTGGCAATCAGTGCAACACATGCGTTTAAGGTGCGATAAACTAAAACATGATGAAATTCTGCGAGAAATTAATACTGTTGTGACATGAACTGATGTTCGTGGGAGTCCTCAGGCTGAGAAACTGCCTCCCCCAAGCCTTCATATCCCTTTTCGGAGTTAAATGTATGCATCTCTCATTAAGCTTATCTTTAGCTCCAATGACACAATATTTACTTAAAGAAAACATGGCATTCCTTGCAGAATGAGTAGTTTATAGCACATGAAATCTCTCAAAACTGCACAATGATTCAGTGAACTCTAAAATGTGTGGTGTCAATATAAATCACAATTTTTCTGCACTTCAGCACTGTCCTTGACTCAAGAACTCCTATCACTTAAAGCAGTAAGTGACAGCTGTAAGCAGTAATATCCACACTCATATTCCCTGAATGAGAGTTTGCTGGTTCTCTGTGGAGAGCAAAGATCAACCTGCTCACACTAGGGGTTTCTTCATGAACACAGCTCTTCAACAGAGAAAAACACACATTAAAGCTAAACTAATTTACTCTGCATTTCATCTCTGGCTGCAGGTTGTCACTGCGTAAAGCCATGGCTTGATGTTTTCATCGGAGATGTAATTAACGTCATGCATAATCTGTGCATTAATTAGACTCTCTTTTGATCTGATTGAGAAAGCCGTGGACAGACAAGACACTAACGAGCTGGCTGAGTTCTGGGTGAGATTCGGAAAGTTTCAAAAGTATAGCAAAACAACCACTCCATCTGAATCAGCTGTGGGACGGAGGTTCAGAACCACTCGCCCTTTCTCTGACTGGGTGACTTTTATAACGGCTCTCTCTCTCTCTCTCAGCTCTCTCTACATGCCGTATCTCTCTCTACCAACCTTCTCCTTTCTCCTTCTCTATCAATATCTCACTCTCTCCACAGTCTTCTTTCACTCTTGCTAATTTTTTTGCATAGCTGAAAGGAGCTCCCGACCCAAAGACCACTCAAGCCCAGTGGCAGGAGAGAGAGAGAGACAGAAACCATGAGGGAAAATCCTCTGCAGGTTAGCTCTCTTAGTTCTCCCTCTCTTAGTTCTCTTCCTCAAAACCTGTATCCCTCACTCTTCTCAGTAGCTCAGGGGCCGAGAGGTCAGAAGGAGCCAAGAGTGGGTCATGCCATGCTGGGGGGAAAGAAGCACAGTAGCATTATGGGTCATAGGCCTAATGGCTATGTAAAGAATCTAATAGCCTTAGAGTCTTACTGGTTCCCCGGTGTTTGGCTCTCACTGGAGATGCTGAGCTACTCAGCTGAAGGCTTGGAGGAGAGACACTGCAGAGAGATGATGCAGGATTTTCAAAAGCAAAAGAGCGAAAGGAAAGTAAGCGGAAGAAGACTTTAAACAGATGGGCAGAGGGAAATGAAAACGGCTTTAGAGGTTTGTATAAGTGACACAAAAGGATATCTTTCTTCTTTGCAGTCCCATTGGGTGTGATTCTCCACTATGTGTGTGTGTGTGTGTACGTGAGAGAGAGAGAGAGAGAGAGAGAGAGAGAGAGACAGAGAGAGAGAAACCGTGAAAAGGAAAGTAGAAATAGGCCAGAGCACAAGATAAAGCGCTTTATCTTCATGAGAAATAAACGTCCCATCCCTGCATTCCTTTTGAGCGGTCCGAGCTCCAAAAACAGCATTATGTATGGTATGGGCCCTCCGTAAATAGGCCAATATTCACAGCCATATGTGGTGAAGATGAGCTTTTTCTGCCTCCCTCAGCAAAACACAGCCTTCCAACAGCCTTCCTGCTTCTTCGAGGACTTACATTCAGATAGATCAGACACATAATTCTATAAAAACTCAAAAAAGCCACCAAGACTTCGCCACACACGTAGACTGTACAAAAAAAAGCCTCCAGGCAACAAAAGCCCATTACCATGCTCTTCCCCATCATTCAATATTTATATAATCACACTATCCAGGCCAGGCCATTCGCTGAAAATAATAATAGAAGGGGAAAAGGCAATCAATGGTGCCAGTGTGAGTGGTTTGTGCTGGGGGACTGGCTGAAAACAAGGTTCCAATGAAACTACCATGGCAGGGAGGAGGTGGGACAGGCCTGAGCTGGAACAGTGCTGGGCTGCTGTCAGCTTGTTCTGAAGGTGCCGGCTGGATGAGTGGGACAGATGACAGAGAGCATAAAGGAGAAAGAGAGGGGGTTATCTCAACAGGCGAGGCCAATACCAAGGGCTCTTAAATAAAGCAGGGAGAGAGAACAATACAGAGAGAGTCCTTTTAGCATTCCATTTTATTAGTTTATGTTTCACTTTATGTTTATCATTCACTTTCTAAATGCTTTTCTTTTGTTAAGATAATCAATTAAAGCCACCATGGACTGAACGAAGTGAAAATGCAATGAAAGTGAAGTGAAAATGCAATGCAATCCAGTCATGGCAAGTTTTATTTTCTCTTAGATGCTTGCTCTAGTGTCACCAATTAAAAACGTGGCACAGATTCCTCATATACATGAGCACACTGTTATTATCTGTTATTATCCCTGAAACCAGTTATGATTACATCCCAATGAGGAAAACGGGAGAGAAATGGGTAATTAGCAAATACAGGCATGCTTTCAAACTCATGTGTGCGTGGAGGTATATTTCTGTGCGTGTGCAAGTTATGGCAGAGTTCATTCTGTTAAATATTTGTCACAGGTACAAAGCAAAAAGCAGGCAGTGAAGTCTGAATAATTCATTGTGTTGGTCCCTGCCTGAGCGTCAGCCTGTACGATGGTGCCTGCTGCCTGTGCTGGGGGTGGGGGGTAGGTGGTTAGAGAGTGGGTAAAAGAGAGAGAGAGAGGGAAGAAGAAAGAAAGAGAGAAAAGACAGTGAGGAGAAAGGAAGGGGGACAAAAAAGAGAGAAACAGAGTGAACCCATCAACCCTGTATACTTGGCAGACCTCAACAGTTCACCTGTGTGTCTGGAATACACTAATGGTTGAATGGCTTACTTATTTCAGTCCACTAACACATTTTGTGCTAGAACCTGGTTAAACCACATTGGCCCGTGGGGGTTTACCTCTTTACATTTTCGTTAATGGTAATGTATTAAGCTGAGTTTAAAATGAAATTAAAGTGTTTTGGGAGCATATTTGGAGACATATTTCGGGTTTGTTATTTGGGGCTATCCTTGTTATTGTCTAAATTTTTTGGGTAAGAAATATTAAACTAATGAAAATGGTGTTTCTTCTCATACATTATTAGTAATATCAAAGGGAACTTATTTCATTAAAAT
>JBBPCX010000040.1:34338641-34357762 GCA_037974365.1 Hydrocynus forskahlii | reverse complement strand
GGGGTAAGCGAGATAGATCCAAAGAAAGAAAGAGAAATAGAAGTGAGAGTGAGAAAGACAGAAAGAAGGATACAAAAGGCAGTAAGAGAGCAAGTAAGAAAGAGAAAGTGAGAAAGAGGAAGGGATAACAGGAGGATGAATTAAAGAAAGAAAGAAAGAAAGAGAGAAAGAAAGAAAGAAAGAAAGAAAGAAAGAAAGAAAAAATAGGATGAAAGAAAGAAAGAAAAAGCACAGAAATTCAGAGATGTGGGTAGTCACAGGAAGTGAAGTGAGGGAAGGAACCTAAAAAGAGATGGAGAAAGAAATAGAAATAAGACAAACGAAAGAAAGAAAGAAAGAAAGAAAGGGGGAAGATAAAAGACAGGGGTGTGAGGATGCAAGTGAGAAGCTAGTATAAAGGACAAGAGGGAGAAAGAGCGTTTGCAAGAGACAAATTGACAAAGAGGGAAAGTAAAAGCCAAATAGAGCAAAAAGAAAGATAGAGGAAGAGAGACATTAGGAGAAAGAGAGGGAGCGAGAGGAGAGAGACAGCTAAAAGAGGGTAGTGTGGATAAGAGAGAATGTGGAGATAGTTTGTTGGCAGAGGAAAGCGATTTCTCCAAGTTGGCGAGACATGAACAGTCGCTTGCCCAGCGGAGGTCACTCTTCAAACGGCAGCACTCCTCCATGCTTCTCCTCTAACTTTCTCTCTCTCTTTTACACGCATTGGTGGCATGACGAAACTCAAAACAAGCTGCAGAATCTCACACCATCCCTGTCGGCGCACGTCTGGAAAGATGCTGTATCAATTATCTGACGGCCCCCACTGTACCCGCTCTCATTAACAAGCCTGGATGAAAAACTCATAATGGCTAGGGCAAAAAGGGACAAAAAATAAAAAAAGAGAAAAATAATGAAGCTGGACAAATTATAAATTCCATTCCGACGACTTCGCACCTTCCTCCCAAAAGGCTACTTCCAGCCGTGTCACCCAATCAATTTGATCATGAACGTGCAACACGTTAGTGCATGAGTAACCACGACGCACCCTCGGAGCAAGGCTCGCGGGTCAAGGGCCACTCTCAGAGATGGACTTGATGCTTTTTTTTTCTGTAAATAATGCAGGAACACCCCTCCCACCCCACTCATCATCAGACTGAACAGAGACCCCGTGTGCCTTCATTAGCGTTATTTCCCCAGAGTGCGTGGATCCCCCCTCCTTTAACACAGCAGCCTCTGTAAACACACAATCCACTGCATAACAAGTTGTTTTTCTCTCTCATCAAGGTTTTTTTTTTTAATTCTTATTCCTTTTTCCTTGATATGACGAAGGAGGCACAGCATACATTATTTGGGCACTTCTCACAAATCCTTTTCTCTCGTTTTCTGTTTCTATTTCTCTCTCCCTCTGTTTTGTAGACACTCTGGAAATGCTCTTGTAAAACAATAAACAATTTGCCATCTATCTGTTTCTGTCTCTCTCCCTCTCTCACTCTCTCTCTCTCTCACTCTCTGTCTCTTTCTCCCTCACACTCTCTTCATCTTGGATTCTCTCTCTCTCTAACACTATGGTCTCCTCCCTGCTTCTCCAAATCATCTTCTCTCACTTGGACTCTATTCTTATTTGTTTCGCCAAACTGACCACTGACATCTTTTTTGTGCTTTATCCCATCCTCTCTCTCCTCTCTCCCTTTCTCTCTTTCTCTTTCCTTTCTCTCTCTCTCTCTGTCTCTCTCTCTTCATTAGGCAGGCTCAGTGTATGTGTGTGTGAGATTCATTAGTGTTTGTCCTCTTCATTTGAACAAGGGGCTGGGGGTAATTAGTGTATCTGTTTGTCCAGCAGTCTTCCACACAGTCACATCTCAAGGCCAATTACCACATGCTCGCATCACCCCGCAAACATCCCACCACACATCCATCTCTCTGTCTTTTTTTTCTGTGTCTCTTAACTCTAGATCTTCCCTTGTTTCTTTCTGTTTTCTTTCTTTTGTCTTGCTTTTCTCTCCCCTTTCTTTTTGGAATTAAAGCACGTCATACTCCTTAACTAAGTAAACACTAGAGTTGTCACTATTGATTGTTAATCATAATCTACCAGTTATACTGACGATTATTCAAGTAATCACATACACACATTTAAAAACAACAAGCATTTAATTTACTTCAGATGCATGAAATCTGTAACTGCAAACATGCACACCTTGGCGAGATCCTGCTTGTGTGGCTATCCTCTTTTTCAGTGCCATACAGAGATTTGTGCACAACTTCCACTTTATACTTTATACTCACTGCTTTATAATGAACTGAAAATATCTTGTTTTTCATACAAAGTGCGAATCATTCACTAGGCCAATTCATTTTTAATCAAGTAATCAATTTTAATTGAGTAATCAAGACAGCTCTAGTAAACACTAACTAGCCTCAGAATCAGAATCAGGAACAAGTTTATTGAAGTTGCTTAGGTAATGACAGCACAGACATACAGAGACACAAAGACAGGAACAATATAAAATATACTCTAAATATAAAAATGCTTGCCACTAAATACACTATGTTTGAACAAAGGATATTCTAATGAAGCCTGCCTCATGAAACTCACTTATTAATTCAATCCGATTCAGCCAACTGAAGATTATTAGCATAATGTAGCTATTAGCAACACTGAAAAAGAGGAAACTGGCATCAGCAAGATCTCATGAATGCATATATGGCTGAAATCCCAAATTGTGTGTATGAGGTAAACAGCCCAAAGCCATAAACACACCTCACATAAGTACACACATTATATTTGATACTGTTTCTATTACTCCACAACAAGCAGTCAACTGATAAAAAAAGCACTAACTCGGTCACAGTAACTACTGTAATAGCACTTAAATTTTCAACGTGACTACAGTTGTGTTTCACAACAGGGACAGTTTGTGTGCATTTTCTCCTGATTCCTATCTCACTCTTTTATAAACACTTAAAGAGTGATTGGGTGTTAAGGAGCACAGCTCTCATCAAGGCCAGTGTGTGAAATTTAATGTTTTGTGATGTCTGTGTGAGTTCTTTCAAGCGCACATTCATCTCCAATTAAGAGAAAATTGAGTTTGATTGGCATGCTAATTGAATCTTGAGCCAAGCTTGGCATGGTAGCTTTGTGTTGCCAGTTGCATCAGTGTACGCCTTCAGCACAAAGTGGGAGATGAGGCGCTATGAGAACTAGCCCATTTCCACACACATACACATACATACACAGGAAAAGACTCATGTTAACTGTGGCTTTGGAAGAACTGGCAACTTGCTCATACTTGTCAAGTTCTAGACAGTATCCTTAGCAGCTAAAGAAGGAGACACTGTGTTCCGGCACAAACGTTAAGTCCACCAAATTATAAGGAATAAAACAAATAAATAAACAACTGGTTGGCAAAGAAAGGCAAGTCCCCATAGAACATCAATGTATTGTGCTGTCTTTGTGCCAACAGTGTGAGACAAAGTGTTCCATATTAATTGCCTTGTTGCTATATACAGTCATCAATCACTGAAGAGAGCATTTTTTTATATTCTTATTATTTTTATTTTGCTGTTGTAGCATTTGTTGAAGTCATCTTGGAAAGCCTCACAGATATTTAATTTCATTCTCCACTGGTTCAAAGAAAGAGGGCTCGCTTCATCATACCTTTACACTAGCCAGTTAAAACAAAAGCCCTCTATGAGCAGGACGAGAGAGAGAGAGAGAGTGCGAGAGAGACAGTGAGAGATAGAGAGAAAGAGAGAGAGAGTGAGAGAGAGAGTGAAAGGTGGAAAAAAACACTAGCTTTCAAATTATTGGGCAGCTTTAAATGACGAGCTGTTTATCTTTTCCTGCCAGGCAGCGGAATTCACTTCAAATAAGCGGAGCAGTGCTGACTTTGAGCTCTGGTCAAGCAGTATCGCTATTCAGTACCTCAGCACAAACCCAAGCGGGGGGAACGCAGCGAGTGCAGAAAAAACACCAGCTGAACTTTTGCATCCATGATCAACCAGTCTGCTGTTTGGCCACATTGCTTAAAGGCCTTTTAGTCCAATTCCAACTTCTTGCCACAAACTGGGTACTGACTGTATCAATAAGGATTAAGAAGAGTCAAGCTAGAACTTATATGCTGACTTATAAGCACATTTTTCACAGTATCTGTAAAACACTGTACACCATATTATACAATGCATGGAAAGAAATTCGTCTTTTTTCAGGTCTAGAACTGATTGATGCACACAGTAAGTCTAAACATTTATAAGACAAAATACATTAATAAAATGGACTAAAGATTAAAATGATTACATCCAAAAAACTACAGCCAAATTCATAGCATACTATGGTATTCTGTCACAAGGTACATTCTATCAAGTGCGGTACTGAAACGGACATTATATCAGTCTCTATGTCACTTCTGAGATTTAGATACCACTGATGTATGCTACTGAGTGGTGCTTGTGCATCAGTAGATAAAGAATAAGTGAAGCAAGCAGTGTTTCCCCACATACAGGTTACTTTGGTAGAGCGCCCAGGAAAACTGCCCAAGTATATTTTGGTTTAAAAACCCTTTTTTATGCATCTCCTTCTAAAAAATATTGTGCTTTGATTCCAATATGGCACTAATGTTACACCAACGCAGCTAATGCTGGGAAAGCGGGAGAGTGAAGGAGTGTGAAAGAGACAGTGGGAAAGAGAACAACAAAAACGGAGATGTTTTATCAGATTGTTTACGAGTAAAAGATACGATTAACGTCTAACTCACATCTATAGTCTTTTAGTTCTATACAGACTATAGGCATACACTATATGTACAAAAGTATTGGGACACACTTGTTTCAGTGTTTCGGCTAGGCCCCTTACTACCAGTGAAGGGCATGAAAAACATGCTTCCTCTGCACGGCTCGGCCTGGAGGACATGACAAAGCTACTTTATATGGACAAAAGCATTGTGACACATCTGTTTTTCAGGGTTTGGGCTAGGCCCCTTACTTCCAGTGAAGGGAAATCTTAATGCTTCAGCATATCAAGACATTTTGGACAACACCAAGCTTCCAACTTTGTGGACACAGTTTGGAGAAGAATCTTTTCTATTCCAGCATGACTTTGCCCCAGTGCACAAAGCAAGCTCAATAAAGACATGGTTAGATGAGTTCGGTGACTGGCTCGCACAGAGCTCTGACCTCAACCCTATCCAACACCTTTGGGATGAACTGGAACAGAGATTGTGAGCCAGGCCCTCTCGTCCAACATCAGTGCCTCACCCCATAAATGCTCTACAGATTGAATGGGCACAAAGTTTCCGAAAGAAACTCCAAAGTCTTGTGGAAAGCCTTGCAAGAAGAGTGGAAGCTGTTGTAGCTGCAAAGGTTGAACCAATTCCATATTAAAGTCTATGAATTTGAATGCAATGTCATTAAAGTCCCTGTTGGTGTAATGGTCAGGAGTCCCAAAACTTTTGTCCATATAGTGTATATAAGACAATATATGTCTACAGACTATATAAGACTATAAGATTATAGAATTAGACCGCAGGAATGAAAACAGACTATTCAGCAGACTGAATATAAGTAAAATATGATATTCGAGCCTAACTCTCGAGTCTAGGTCTATAGTCTTATAGTCTTATATAGTCTAAAGTCTTACATATTCCTATTTAGACACCAGCAGTGTGAATTGCCTAATAGTATCCCAATATTTAGGCCACAGTACAATATTATTGTTATTCTTTGACTTGAAAGTAGACGGCACGTTATGTACTAGAGACTCTGACTTCCTTTCCAATTTCTGCTGTGATGCAAGAGAAGAACAAGGATCTTGTAGACTTCAGTAGCAATGTTATCAGAGAAGACATACTGAAATGAAAATATATTAAGAAAAAAAATTAAATATCACCCTACTGTGCTTTATTGCTTTTTTTCTCACACCTCTAATAATCACAAAATCAACCTGACACTTCAGTTCACCGCTTCAAAACGTCAATAGGATTCACGTTTCAGAACAAGCCTCTATGATAGATAGGCTGTAGAGTCTCCGGGAGCCAAAAGGATCAGAAACATGTCTAAATCATCATTTGCATCCTTAACAAAGATGGAAAATAAAAACTGAACTACATGCCAAACTGCAGCACAGAGTGAAATCTTTTAAGCTGAAATCAAGTTTTTGTTTTTAAGGTCAAAAATCACTTAGCAGCTTGTCTGTAAATATCCATAAATGAGCCAGCATTTCCTCTATGAATAGGCGTTGGAGTGGTTCTTCAGAAAACCAAGGAAATTTGGATGATTTTCCAAAAGATGAATCATATAAACACTTTAACTAAAAGAGGACGGTGATATCATAAATAACGGCTGTGATTTGGCTATGATTTGACATCCATGATATTATCTGTGATAACACAACTGTGTTATGTAATAGCATACAAAATAAAGATAAAAGTAAAGCAAAGAAGTCTCAAATTTTGTTTCAAACATGCTTTAATATAGGCAGTTCTTTCGTCAGAGCCTTCTGCATTACGGATAGAGCTAAGAAACTGCTGCAAGCTCTGCTTTTTTGGCTTGTACCTACTTCATTGATTTGCGTTGCTTCAGCTGTTTGGTGTCATGGTATTTCCAGGCATTTCATTGCCAATTTTTGGGCGATATTTATTCTGCTTGTTTCTAGCTACCTCCAGTTTTAACCTCAAGTTATTTGTTCCGCCGTCACAGCTACTAACAGACAAGTTCACAAAGAACAACAGCAGGCTTGTTGTCACACTCTTCATCAGAATCTGACCAAATGAGCTACAGTGTGAAATGTAGTCATAATGCGATCTGAGATTTTCATTGACCGTTTTTTACATTAAAGTAGATAATTAGATAACAACTAGCTGCAGTGTAAAACACATGGTTACCTGGCAACAGATACTCCATGGAAAGATATTGTAAATGCAGATAAAGTGCTTTGGTGTTCTTATAACTGACATACTAACACAGCTGGTACTGATATATTTATAGAAAATGAGTTTTACAGCTCCTCTCAGTGATTTCGTGGTACATCCAATGTCCATAAGGGTTCTGCGAAAAACAGCATTAAGCAAAATGTTGGCCGCGTTTGATTCTTTCACACTTTAGATAAACAGTTAAAAGATGTTTTTATGTTTTTAAAACACCAGGGTTTTTTTTGGAGTGGCTCAACCAACAGTGATTTCAATACCTCAAATATTACCATGTATTAAAACAAAACCAAAAAGACAACATCGACTTTTTGTAAATCTGAAACAATTTAAAAGTTATCCAACCAATAAATGTTGTTTCAAGCTTATTTGTGATAGAGCAAATAAACGTCACCAAAATATAATACTTAAAAAGTGGAATAGCATAAACATTGTAAATATACGGCACTGATTGTTTAGGTTAGCCAGAGTACTGCTATTGGCAGCAAGGATCGGGTATTGGTATTGGTATTGGTATCAGAGGGAAAAAGTGGTATCAGTGCATCTCCAATTCTGTCGGTTATTTTATTCTCGCACTTCTTATGAACCCATAAACAACCAAACTGTCACGGCTTGGTTATGGCTACGCAGTAAAATGAACTGATGTAATCTTCACCACATTCATGGCCGATTTAAGCTCTTTTGAGGGTTGTGTTATGGCCATCTTGCTCCCCATCCCCCAACATGGCTGCAATTCAAAGGATATTTCATCATTTGTTATCTCACAATAGTGTTATTTTGTGAAATGACTGTCGTATAGATTTCAGTTAACATCACGCAGACCTGGAGTGAACAGCTGCGGTAAAAGTAATAGAAAGTCTTCAGTTATAGCCCAGTCTTCTTTATGGTCTTAATGCATTGCCAGTGCACTCTAAATATGATCCATCTGCCATCTCACACGCACTCCTTTCCAGAGTGGCGGTGACAAACACACAGTCGCAAACTCCAACATCATCATAATCACTAAAGAGTAAATATTTTGACACTATCAGTACAAACTCTTGAGTCTATAAAAAACAACTTACAGGAGGAAAAAAAATTTCCAAAAACATTCAATTTAAGTTAATGTCATGGGTCGTCCACCACAATTTCTACTGGTATGTTCATCATGTATTTTCTATCTATATTTACAGCATTTGGGAGCCACTCTCATCCACAGCGACGAACATCTGTGCTTTATAGTCCACAAGAAAACACGTCTCTCGAACTACATTTACATTTACATTTACGGCATTTAGCTGACGCTCTTATCCAGAGCGACATACATCAGTGCTCAAGTAGTCCACACCTGTTCTTCAACCTGTAAAGCTATATTTAAATCAACGTCCACATGGGGTTAAGAGTAAAGTTTTTTTTACTAGTACTAGTAAACCTAAAATTAAGAGCTGCTAGAAGAAATTAATACTCCACCAGGAACTTATCAGATGCGAAAGACAGTTTTTTTTAGAAGTTTTTTGTGTTATGGACAGGATGTGTTGGGTGTCATCAACATAACTGTGGTGGGAGCACACATGTGAAGATACAACATCACAAAGAAAGTGAGGGTGTAAGGGATAGAGGACTGACTAGCATTTTCGAATTATGTACATTAACAAAGTGATCAAACTGGAGATATAAGGTTTTGTTCCAATGGTGATTATTTGCTTGAAAGTAAACACAAAAGTGAACATGGTTGTTTTCAGCTGCAACTATACTGAGACAGTGAGTTACACCTGCTGTTGCTTTCTACAGGCCAAGTGGGGGCCGGTGGTCAGGGCAGAAAAACAGACCCTGGGCATCAGAACATCCTGTTTTCAGGCTCTCTGTGTACAACTCACACACACACACACACACACACACAAACTTACTCACATACACATACACTCACAAATACACCCATGCACACATACACTCACAAATACACCCACGCACAGAGCTGTCCAATCGCCACCTCAGCCATACTCCTACTAAGAAACCATGGTTTGACCATTTCTCTACCAACCCATTACTGATAATCTATTCTTTTATCAGCATTTGATTGTGTTTGCGGCATCAAGTCTATAGGCGATTATTTCAAACAAAATAGTTTTTCTTTTAGCCGCATTTCAACTGTTATACCTGTAAATGTCAGTCAGAGAAGGCAAAAGCTGTCTCTCTCCTTCTCCACTGCAGTCAAGCAAACATCTCTCCACAACGAGGCTAGAGTTCAGGGCTACATTTTTCCACAAACTGTCAGAAAGTAACCCAAACCTGCGGAGCAGTGATGAGAGAGAAGGAAAATTATTCATAAGGATCACACTTTTAGTTCTTCACATGAATGGTTTGGGTTCACCCCCCCCCCCCGTTTGAATCCCTGTATTTGTGGACTATTTCCATTGCCTTCTGTGTGACCACGGCTAAATTCTGCCTCACCACATCTAATCCGATTTCAACCTCATTCAGGGGAAATTAAAGCCTAAATTTGGGCTCTTTACTTACCTATAAAGAACATATGTCCTATGACATCAAAATGTTCATAATTTGTATGTTCATAATTTGTATGACTGCCTTACAATTTCAGGTTTTCTCAACAGAATAAGCACATTTTTGCAAGTATTTTCAAAGCATTTCAGAGTTACAGCACATTTTCATGAAGCTGTGTGAAATGTGTTCAACAGGGATACATCAATACCACTTTTTCCCTTCCGATACAATACCTGATCCTCAAGTACTGGCCAGTAGCAAGTACTGATACCAAGACTACTCAAATTAAACCATTCGATGGGTGCTTATAAAACCTACTATTTATACCATTTCATGTTTCAAACATTGCAACATTCAATATCAAAAACAAAACACACTAAGCTTGGAATTAATGGAATTTAATACACTAACAGAGCTCCTGTATGTCTGGTCAGTTTCAATCTTAAATACAAATACTTCACTTTTAATCAATTAAGATTAACAGAAAAAGGTATCGTTGTGAGCATCGGTATCAATCTGGCATCCTTGTTAGGGCTGTGAAGGATGATGACATGTTTCTGAAGGGTCACACTACAGCCAATCAAAGGGTCACATTTTGAAATATGAAAACTGATGCCATTTTTATACGTTCTGGCAGGAAACTGATGTGTTTTATGACTGTGAGTAAAAACTTAGGCTTGGTTGGCTCTGTGATTATAGAGTGAGCCTATTTAAACACACATCAAAAACAAAGACTCATATGAGGCAGTTCACTTGAAAACATCAGCTGAAAAGACCAATATGCACTCCCCTAACATATAGGTATTTCTTCCAACTGTATTTCAAGAAGGTGTAGCCCCTTTTTTACAGCAGTCATAAAATTCACTTTTAGTCTATTCTCAAAGTCCCTCAGTTCAGCCTCTTTCTCGCCCTCCTGCTTCGCCTCTACAAATGTCTGCGGCAGTAATGGAGCGCAATGTTTTCTTCAAAACAGACTTATAAAAAATGCATAACATTTATTTTGATCTCATTTTTAAGTTTAAATTATAGTTGCAGTACTTGCTTCTTGGTATCGGTGTTCTTTATTGTCAGAACCAATGCAAACCTATTGCACACTGCACAAAAATAAAATTAACTGTCCCATTATTTAGTGCATAATTCCGTTCTGTACAGTACTATTTAAAACTCGCTATGAAATTAAATTTGCAATTTCCAACTTCAGAAATGAAGTTTAAGTGAAAATGTACATAAAAACACTATCACAGGCAATACATGACTTCATGATTATCTACGACGACATTTTCTCATATTCTGCATTGATCATATGAGAGGTTTTTGTTTTGTGTGTTGTTTTCAATCTCAAGCCCATGGAGGGTCTGAAAGATTCACTTCAGAGGATACATTATGGTTAAATCTGAAAAAACTTTAATAACAGCATAGATGACTGAATATGAGCTCAATATAGGCACATACAGAAGATTCAATTTTAAAATAATAATAAGAAATGCAAACCATTCTTAATTTTATGATGCGCACCCAAGTACTTTTTATTATCAAGCCAAATTTTCTCGAGAGCTTATTTTGCACCTGATGAAATATCTTAGATATCACTTATAGCTGAATATGGTCTCTGTTCACATCACTTTCTCAGAAAACCAGCAAATAATGAAACCTAGTCATGATGTGGTCAGTTACTGGAATACAGCTTGAATACCTGTAATCCAGGTTTCTGAGTCGACTGGACACAAAGTAAAAGCTTACTGACTTTCGATCTTGTGGGTCTTTTGAAGAAAAAACGGATGCTCTCTGATCTATATTACTGGAGCATTTTATCCTAAAACTGAGCATCCAGCAAATATGAGTGAGCCATGCTGCCCCCTCCAGGCCAACAGTGGAACTGACACATGAGGTCTTACAAAAACTACCACAGAATCTCGGAGGTGATTCACTCTCTGCCTCCGGCTATCACGCAGACCACAGAAGTCCACAAAACACACACTGCTCTCCATCCAAGTTTTCAACTGTGTATAGACATTCATATTTGTAACACTTTTGCAGTTTCAGGCGAGTTTTGATGCTTGCACATGCAAATGTGTCATAGGCTGGTTATCCCGTTTCTGACTCAGCAAGAGGAGCACTCCACACATATATGCATTTCGTACCATGGAACAAAACAACATATCCCATCAGAACAAGCAACATGGCAACTAATGGGTGCCAATCAGAGCAACCCAGGGCTTTGGGAGCGTTTACTATGCATGCACCTATTGATCAGCATGTACATAATGCCCTCATTACACTCAGAGTATAAAAATCTATCGTCCAGACATCTAAAAGTGACCCCGTTTAAAACCTTTTGTAAAGAAAGATGACCTGTAAAGTCCTTTTGTGTCAGTGCAGGCTAAATGGAAGCTACTGTTACGGCAAACCTCATTAATCAGTTCCGCTCATGATATGTGTGCAGATGCAGTGCAGGTCTGTTTCGGACGTCCCGTGTTGTAACCTACAGCCTACGGAGAAGAGGTATTTCAGGCACTGAGAAGCAGTGAAAGAAACAGCTTCTCATTCATTCCCTAGACCAGCTTCTATTTACCAAAGGAAAAGCATATGACAAAACTGTTAAAGATGTTGACCCGAGTGTAAAGGACGTCCGTTCAGTTTGGCTGTTGTAGGACAATTTCCATTCATAACCATAATGAGCAGCGAGCACTGATGAAGTGCGAATGTCAAGTGACACTTGTTAATCACATCCTTTCCACAAAAGCAGGGCTCACACGGCTTGAAAAGTTGAATCCCCCCCCCCACTATTGCTGAAAAGTTGAGACCTGAAAACCAAACACAGTGCCTTTCGGTCTGACTGGCAAGCAAGCCATTAATTAATCAATACACTAATCAATGGCTCAATATACACAGAAGGGCACTAATACATTTAATTAGCTAGACGCCAGTCAATAAAGATGTGATGTGTTATGAAGCGAAAAAAGTGCTCATAATAGAGTTTATTGGTTTCTGACTTTCCTATATCCAGGCTCTAAGTAGCAACCTGGGGAGAAACAAGCCAAAACAAACAAACAAAAAACAAAGTGGAATTCAATCGTATGGTGCTCATTTAAGAGTCCAAATGGACTTAATGGACCACATGGTGTCCATTCAGCACTGTATTCTTTGCTTTGGCATTAAATAAAGAGTTATATTAGGTCGATAGAAGCTGGTATAGTAACTGTACAGGAGTAAAAGGTCCACAGTGCTCTCAAGGAAAAACACGTTTCATTGCACTACACAACGCGGTCACGTTTATAAATAGGTCCAAAGCACTGCTGAGACCTTATAATTTACTGAATCACCATCACCACAGCCACTTGGTACCAGTTTTTTATGGTTCCTCTACTGCTTGTTGGTCTCGCAGTAGAAGGAGGCACGCACTTCAGATGTTAAATTAGGGTTACAGAGAGCAAACAAGCAGGAGTCCTCAGATTAGCAGAGGAATTAGCGCCAACTCTTCGTGCTGGATTAACACAGGTCCGTTCTTATCCAAAAAGGTGCTCGTTGCTGTGTACAAGCAGCTCCAGGTGGACTTTCTGTGCAAGTTCCTCACTCGCTTCTGATGTAACATTCAGCTAAACCGAGCAGTTTCAAAGCCAAGACCTAATAAACTGATCTTATATCAGCACCAAGTTTCTTTTTGCCGTGTACAAGTGTCTTCGTGGCTCCGGTCACGGCGGCGCGTCAAGTTTCTCACGCGTTTCCGAGCAAAATGAGCTTTAATTTGGTCCGAACTCTCCTGGTTTGCTGGCGTAAAGCTCAAAGCCTCCACGGAGAAAAGTGGGAAGGATGAATTTGAAAAAGTCTTACCTTTATACACCTGTCCTCGCACCGACACCAGGAGACCCACGGCCGTGAAGAGACAAGTTAAAAGTTTGTCCATTTTTGGCAGTTTGAGCAGCCCGTTCGCCCCTCGAACGGCTAACGGCACTTTTGGAGATGTTTGCCTCTCTTCTTGTACGCTCTCTCTCCCTCTCTCTCTCTCTCTCTCCCCCTCTCTCTCTCTCTCTCTCTCTCTCTCTCTCTCCGGTCTGCAGCCTGACAGACGCTGGCTCGCGCTCCGGTAGAGGGTGTGTGTTGGAGCTCCGGCCCGGTGAGCGCGAGGATGTGTGTGTGTATGTGTGTGTGTGTGTGCGCGCGCGCGCGCGCGGAGCAGCTCCGGAGCAGCTCCCAGTAGAAGAGCCCATCTCCTCCCCCTGCGAGAACCGGGCCGCAGTGGGACTTTCTTTGCTTGGTCTACAGCATCTTTCACTAATCAGTGTGTTGTTATTGTTTTATTAGTGTACTGACTGATTATTCATCCAACTTTACACTGCTTATGTGTTAGAAAAAGTGGTATAGTGTGTTAGGTATTATGAGACAATGTGTTAGGTAAAATGGTATAGTGCGTTAGGTATTATGAGACAATGTGTTAGGTAAAATGGTATAGTGCGTTAGGTATTATGAGACAATGTGTTAGGTAAAGTGTAATAATGTTTATCATGCAATAGTGTGATATATGGTGTAAAGTATGAAGTCATTAAGTCATATGGTATATAAGGTGTATATAGCAAAGTGTGCGCATTATGATGCGAGTTACTGAGAAACAGGTCAGTTTTATGGAAAAGTGTGTTAGGTAATGGAGAGCAGTGTTAGGAATTATAGGACAGTGATTTAGGTTATGCATAACACTGTTGGGAATCATGGAACAATGTGTTAGGTAAAGTGGAAAGTGTGTTAGGTATTATGGGACAGTGTGTTGGATAACGTAGAATAGTGTATTAGGTATTATGGGACAATGCATGTAAGGTAAAGTTGTTATGGTGTGTTAGGTATGATGGGACATGTGTTAGGTAAAGTGGAAAGTGTGTTAGGTATTATGGGACAGTGAGTTAGGTAAAGAAGGGTAGTGTGATGGGTATTATGGGACAATGTGTACAGTAAATTGGTATAGTCTGTTCGGTATTATGAAACAGTGTGTTAGGTAAAGAGTTATAGTGTGTTGGGTATTATGAGACAATGTGTTAAATAAAGTGAGGTAGACATGCTAGACATTGTGGGACAGGGCGTTAGGAAATAAGGAATAGTGAGTAAGGTATAATGAGAGAGTGTGTTGGCTAATATGAAACAGTTGTGGTAGATAGTGTAGAATCGTGTGTTAGGTATTATGGGACAGTATGTTCTGTAAAGTCTAATAATGTGAGAGGTATCATTTAACAGTGTGTTATATGGTATCAAGTATATGGTATCAGAGCAGAGCATTCATATTATGATGCAACATGCTGAGAAACATGCAGTTTTATGTAAAAGTGTTAGGTAATGGAGAACAATGTTAGGTATTGTGGGACAGTATGTTTGGTAAAGTGGAATTGTGTGTTAGGTGAAGTAGAATAGTGTGTTAGGTATTATGGAACAGAAAGCTAGGTAATGTAGAATAGTGTTAGGTATTATGGGACAGTGTGTTAGGTAAAATGAAATAGTACATTAGGTATTGTAAAACAATGTGTTTGGTAAAGTGGCATAGTGTGTTAGGAATGATGGGACAGTGTGTTAGCTAATGTAGAATAGTCTTAGGTATTATGGAATAGTGGGTTAGGTATTGTAGGACAGTGTGTTAGTTATTGTTAGTGGAATAGTTTGTTAAGTAATGTGGAGTCATGTGTTAAGTAATGTCGAATCGTGTGTTAGGTATGGGACAATGTGTTAGGTAATGTAGAATAGTGTTAGGTATTATGGAATAGTGAGTTAGGTGAGTTAGATCATGTATAACACTTAGGTATTGTGGCACAGAGTGTTAATGTTAGAGGAATAGTGTGTTAAGTAATGTGGAAGAGTGTGTTAAGTAATGTAGAATAGTGTGTTAGGTAACGTGGTAGATGTGGGGCAGATGTGGGGGTGAAATTGTGTTAGGTATTATGGGACAGTGTGTTAGGTAATGTGGAATAGTGAGTTAGGTGTAATGGAACAGTGAGTTAGATTATATAGAACATTCATTTAGGTATAACGTTAGGCAGCATGGAATAGTGGGAGGCATTGTAGGAGAAGGTGTAGGTAGGTAATGGTAGGCAAAGTAGAATTGTGTGTTAGGTATTATGGGACAGTGTGTTTGGTATTGTGTGAGGGTGTGTTAGGAAATGTGGATTAGTATTGTGGAACAGTGAGTAAGGTCATGTAGAATAGTGTTAGTTAATGAGGACTACGTAGTGAGTAAGGTATTGTGGGACAGTGAGTTAGGTAAGTGTGATGAATATTATGGGACAACGTGTACAGTAAATTGGTATAGTCTGTTCGGCGTTAGGTAGTTAAGTAGTTAAGTGTTGTAGTGTGTTAGGTATTATGAGACAATTTGCTAAGCAACACGGAATAGTGCTAGACATTGTGGGAGAGGGCGTCAGGAAATGAGGAGTAGTGAGTTAGGTATCATAAGAGAGTGTGTTGCTTAATATGAGTAGTTGTGGTAGATAATGTAGAATCCTGTGTTAGGTATTGTGGGACAGTATGTTTTGTTAAGTGAAATAATGTGTGATGTATCATGTAACAGTGTGTTATATGAGAATGTGTAGGTAATGGTAGGTAAAGTAGAACTGTGTGTTAGGTATTATGGAACAGTGTGTTAGGTAACGTAGAACAGTGTCAGGTATTATATGAGGGTGTGTTAGGAAATGTGGAATAGTATTGTGGAACAGTGCGTAAGGTAATGTAGAACTGTGTGTTAGGTAACATTGAGCAGTGTGTTAGGTAACAAGGAATAGTGAGTAAGGTATTGTGGAACAGTGGGTTAGGAAATGCGGAATAGGGAATTATCATGACAGAGAGTGTTGCTAATGTGGAACAGTGTGTTAGGTAATGTGGAGTAGTGCTACATATTGTGGGACAGAGAGTTGGTAATCTAGAATAGTGTTAGGTATCATGGAACAGTAAGCTAGGTAATGTAGAATAGTGTGTTAGCTATTATCAGACAGTGTGTTTAGTAACGTGGAATAGTGCTAGGTATTGTGGGACAGTGTGTTAGGAAATGAGGGATGGTGTGTTATCATGACAGAGAGTGTTGATTAATGTGGAACAGTGTGTTAGGTATAATGGGACAATGTGTGTTAGGTAAAGTGTAATAATGTAGTTAAGTATCATGCGACAGTGTGTTTGTGTGTTGAGGATTATGATAATACTGTGGTATTCTTGCTTAAATTAGCACAAACAAGAGTTTCTCAAAGTGCCCCTTATTACCTGAGGGCCAACAGGACTTGAATAGACCCCTACTTGTTTAAAACAGATAAACCACATAAGGACTAATAAGATGCTTTTGTAAAGATGTGTGGGTTGGATCAGGTGTGTTAAAGCCCAAGAATGTTAAACTGCCCACTGCTTTGGTCCATTGTTGGGTTAAGGAGCTTTTGAGGACTCTTATTATTAATGTGTATCTAGGGGCAAGACCAGTGTTAGCAAGACTGCAATTACCCTCTCCATATATCACACACACACTATCATTGTCTTGTCTGAAGCCATTGTTTAAATGAGAATATAGTGTTTTAAGAGACAAACAATAGGTCCACATAATTAGCACTGAAGTGAAACTAGCTTTATGGCAGCCCACAAATTGTAGGAAGCTCATTTACAAAGATGCAGGGCGCTCAGTTGTGAACTAACATGCAGGTGCACTGAAAAAATTCCAAGTGCACAGATATGTTGCTCATGCTGGAATTAATCTGGGGCTAAATTCGGAGTAAGTGGATTACTTGATCGCCTCGAAACTTTTGGGTCGGCTGAGCGGTTTGCAGTCGAAAGTCTTGGCACAATACGATTAGACCACCGAGGGATGACCTTGAAACAAAGACCAAACACATTTACACTAATCTACGTCTGCACACATTCGCCCTCACAAGCAAGTGGTCGGTGTACAGCACCATACATTAATTTGATTGCATGGTAAAGATGTCTTCCACTAATTAGCTGTCTCTCGGCTAACGTCCACACCCCCCCTCCTTCTCTCTGACCTCCCTGAAGGGGTCTCAGCATCATTACTTGATTAGCTGATTGGCAACCATGTTTAATATTTGTTATCATGCGGTGCTGATTACTGTAAATAACAGGCCTGACCTTGGCGAGAGTGCGTCCCTGGATGGCAGCGTTAGCCAATCAGACGAACTGTCCGCAAAGACGCAAGGAGAAGCATAGGGCAGGGAACGGCATCTCCATAACAATAGAGCTAGAAGGGTATGAGTGATAGGCCGAGCGAGCCATTTGCATGATGTCCTCTCCAGTTCTTTCACTTCAGGGCTTTTAAGGGAGAAGGGGAAAGGGGCATTTTTTGTAGTAGCCACAGCGCTCTATGAATGGATCTAATGCATGCCCTCTGTGTAGACCAAGTATATTTGTCTGGACTTTTTTTGAGGCCGAATTGAAATTCCCTTGGTGTGAGCAACATTGTGGGAATGTTAAGGCCTTTTTCTATACATTTCAGATGTAATTAGAGTGATGGAATGTGTAGATTTAGGATGAACCTGCTGTCTGATGATGGTGTGTAGTAACAGCATCACGCCCTTAGAGGGCACCCTTAGGCCTTAAGCTCAAAGGTTCTTTTCCGGCCTCTGTACTGTGCAGCAATATCAATATAAGTTTTCATGTGTTCCCACCCTTCATGCTGAGGGTATACGCTTGTGTCCCTGTGAGTGAAAGGCATGGGACTTAATGAGCAGTAAAAGAAAAAAAAAAAGTGATGTGCAAAACTGTATTTTTTGTTGCATCATGTGAGGTTATTAAACAAACTCTGGACTCAAAGTACTTTTTTGTTGTCTGTGCAATACAAATAGAGATGAGTATTATCTTTTGTCCCTCTTGAAATAGTTTAATTAGCCTTCACATCCAAACAGCGGTGTTACAGCTCAGCCTTGCTTGATGGAGTGGAACTTTAATCAAATTTTAATACCACTAAAACCCTGAGCCTTCCAGCACCCCAAACTGTCTTCCTGCAGCACCATAGTTTCCATGAGCCTCATATGATCCCTGTGTGCGTGCGTTTCTGTGTGTGCATATATTTAGCTATTTATGGAGACTAAACGCCCACAAGAGAATGTGAAAGCATGATCATTTTGAAATTATGTGGACTACAAGCTATTCTTTTGTACCAAATTACAACTTCTGAGGTTAAAGATTTATTTTGGAGCACTGTGATGTAAAAGACCAGGCAACACACCTGGCTGCCTTCTCTGATTCCTCCATGGTCCAGTTCTGATGCAGGTGTCAGTATGGGTCTTCAGCTATGCAGCTCTCTCTCCCTCTCTCACTCTCTCACTCTGTGCACTGTGTGTGTGTGTGTGTGTGTGTGTGTACATATACAGTAACCCCCCAGCAATCGTTCCAAGAGCACATGCGTATAGTGAAAAACCGCAAATTTGTGATGTGGTTAGGGTTTATAGTCTAAACCCTAAATATGCCCCCAAATATGCACCCGAAACACTAATTTCATTTTAAACTCAGCCCTTAAAGAAAATGTAAAGGTAAACCCATATCTGTACTGTACAGTCTCTCGCAGTGCTAGAATGTAAAGTACCGATGTTACCCCTGTATATTGTACTGTACTTCATTTTCTTTGTTATAGGCAGTGTAAATGCAGTAATAAATTAATTTAATTTACATGTGCTGGCACGGCTCTGAGCAGTGGAGGCTCATTCTAACTACCGCGCCCAAACATAAACAACCAGCATGAGGACGAGGGGGGCCAAAGACTGAAGCCGTGATTGCTGT
>JBBPCX010000040.1:34321383-34334288 GCA_037974365.1 Hydrocynus forskahlii | reverse complement strand
CTTGGCAGTTTATGATAAAAGCTTCTTCTGATATTTTATGTTAGCCTATTTAATAATGTTAATAGATAGAGTGCCAGGCAGCAACACATGAATTTTGTGCAGGGTGATCCGAATAAATATATAGTCTTGCTTACGTCATCTGCTTAACATTTTAAGCTCTGATGGTCAATCAACTGCAAGGTTAGCGTTAGCACAGTTTACCCTCTGTTCTATGCTTATATGTGCTTCATTTAAATGTAAAACTCTTCTCTGGTTCCATAACAGAGTAACTGAATTTCCGTGATGCAGTTTCATAAGTATGGCGACTGCGACAGCCCAGCTCAGTCTGTCATGAGTCATGACACATTCCAGCAACTTAAATTACTTTCGAAAATAGGTGAAATTAATGTTTCAGCTATCATCAACTCACCTGATTTCACCATGGCTTGACAGAGTTATCCTCTGCTGCTGCGCATTGCCTTCACTTCAGCGATGCCTTATTAAAAGCAGCCATGTATCAGACCCACACACTGGCCAGGCCATAGACTGTAAGTGCTAGACTATCATTGGGTTTATTTTTATAAGCCAGTCAGGTTACTTCAATTTCTTTGAATGGCTGCAACGATAGGGGACAGAACTTTAACTCAGGGGACAACAGCGGGAGGCCAAGCTTTAACCCAGGACGCATTGAACACCCCCAAACCCCGCTGCCACATAGCTCCATTGATCTGTTCTGATTGACTGAACTGTAGGATGTCTAATTTAAAAAGGTTATCATGAATAAGCAGGACTGAACTGCTATAGGCTGAATAAGAAGATACATGTGTGATTTCAAAACAAGCAGATTTTAAGCTTAGTTAAAAGTAATAACAAAATTACATAGTTACATAATGAATTACATGTATATTCTGTGTCAAAAGGCTGAGATCAAGTTTTGCTTCTGTTTGGTTCAATTTCACTAAATGAAAAAAAAAACCATGCAAAAATGTATAGGATCATTTGTCTTTCTGCAAAACAAAACCACAGTCACTTGGCATCAAATTCTAATTTACACACACAAATGTTTAAAATGAATTCTTCAACAGAATCTGTCTGCTAGCCAAATGAAACAATACTTGTGTCATCGCCGGCGATAACTGTGGCATCTTAAGGTAAGGGCGAAAGACAGTTAGCTGTTGGGAGTTCTACCCTCAGGTAGAACCATCAGGTTGGTTTGAGGTAGCTGTACAGAGCCTTCAGTCCTCCCTGCAGCACTTCCTTTATGGGCTTCAGCAGTGGGTTATGGACTATGTGAAGACCTTTGTCAAGTGGATGGCAGGCCAACTTTTCCAGCTTCTTGAGGAAGTACATCTCTGAGGGGACACTCTGGAGGTCATTGAAGTCCACATTGAGGAGCTCCAGCCCGGTCAGAAAGCACAGATTCCGGGGCAGAGTGTGGATGTGGTTCCCTTCTAAGATCAAGATCTTGAGGTTGATCAAGTCCTGGATCTGCTCGGCAACGTTTTCCAGAACATTGTTGGCCAAGTGCAGGAAGACAAGGTTCTTCATGGCATAGATGCAGGCGGGGATGTGTGCCATGTGGTTGTGGCTCAGGTTGAGCTTGGTCAGCTTCCGCATAGACGCCAGGCCAGCAGGGAGTCCGGTCAACATGTTGTTGGCCAGACTGAGAACTTCAAGCTTGGAGCAGCAGCCAAGTTCTTCAGGAACCTCACTGAGGCGATTACGGTAGGCAAACAGCACCCTCAGATTCTGTAGAAGCCCGATCTCAGGAGGAAGACTGACAAGCTCGTTCCCCCAAAGGTTGAGCACCACGAGGTTCTCCAGAGCCCCCAGACCAGATGGCAGCACACACAGAAAGTTCAGGGACAGGTTGAGCTTCTCTAGCTCATGGAGTTCCCACAGATCAGCTGGAGCTTCATCCAGACCCCGCATTGCTAAACTTAGCGTGCTGAAGCCAAAGTGAGTAGTCGTGTGTTTTCGGATCCGGTCGGCCGAAGACAGATTCTGATCATGGCTGCTGTTGCGTCTCAGCTGCCGTTTTACATCATCGGGTGTGCAGTCTTTAGACGGCCATCGCCCGAGGACCCTCGGAGTGACGTCTCTGCGAGACTGCTGCTTTGATATCTTCTGCCTCAAAAGGAACATTGAAAATCTGCTGGATCTACCAGAACAGAGTACAGTAGAGAGGTGTCCACAGCCTGAAGTTTATCCAATGCGAGAGGCTTTAGCAGATGCAGTTCTCTTTGATTTGAATGTAAAGAACTGGCAGACCTTCATGAAAAGTTTGGTTAGACTTTAAGGAAATACAGCCTACCCCCAAACAGCCAGTCAGTTTGTGCTTCCTCAAAGCTGCAGAATATAGTTAGTTTCCAATCTGAACCATGGTATCCAGGTGAAGTTCTGAAACTTTTTCCTCCAGGGATGATGTGCATGAGCTGAGGAAAGTTTCTACACCCTGATGGGCTTTGCTGTATCTCTGTTAATGAGGCACCATAATGGCAAACTCCAGGCTCTCTCTCTTCTTGAATCTGTCTCTCTGTCTGGCTGACTCTCTCACTATTTCTCTCTCTCTCTCTCTCTCTCTCTCTCTCTCTCTCTCTCTTTATATAATCTCTCAGCACCTGTCACTGTCACTGGAGCTTAGAGATGACCAGCCCCATGGCTGCTTAGCATCATGAGACATAAAGACACTTACGCACCCAACCCACACACACATACACACACACACACACACACACACACACACACACACACACACTCCACTGAAGTCCTTGGAGTGAGGAACCCTGACAAAGGTACCAAAGGTAACAACGTTTTTACTGTAGGCTAACGCTTTGATCAAACTTTATAACAACAAGAAATTTCCCTACAATATGCTAACTGCCCTCCTTTCAGCACTGTGTGTAGTTGCAAGTGTGAATGTGAGTGTGTGCTGCATCTGGCAGCAGACTGCCCACTGTAAAAACATTGAATCATGTCTGAAAAAAGCAACAGATCTTAGCAGCATTAGACCTGTGGCTACTCTGGCTACAGCCTGTGAGAGCAAGGCAGGGTGGCACACTAAACCCTGGGTGAATGACAGCAGACTTAGACATGGGCAAACAGAAACACTGAGATTGGTTCCACTCTTGAAATTATAGTGACTAATAGGGTACCCTAAAGCTCAAACAAATTGTCTTATTTACACTGTAATCTTATTAGCGCTACAGTAATGTCTTCCCCACTCTAAAAAAACTGCTCACCTCATTAAACAGCAGCTTTTAAATCAGGTGTGATAAAGTAAAGATAACAAACCAATAGATTGACAGATAGATAGATAGATAGATAGATAGATAGATGAATAGATAGATAGATAGACTGACATATAGATAGATAGATAGATAGATAGATAGAAGACAGACAGAGATGCACTGTAGGTTAACATAGGTAAGTAAATGTTTACATATAATGTAATAAAATGTAAAATCATTAAATATGGATATTGTATACTATTGTATACATCATCATTTATTTCTCTGTGTGTGGTGGCCAATCCTTAGCTGTGCTGGCTGGTTCCCCATGCTGCGTACCTTTACGCTGTCTTACTGTGTTTATTTCCTTAGCTGCCAAATGACCACCTTTCCGCCCAATCTCAGCACTCACACATGGCAGAGAGAGAGGACCAGTCAATCTCTGTCAGAAATGGTAAATGGTACTGTTGTCTGTTGTCATCAAAAAATCATATCCACATCAACTCACCTAAAACCAAGCGTGTGGTTTACTCCAGACACCACAAACACACCACCCACGCGCTGCACACTGAACACACACATCAACTCAAACATGGCCAGTCAGTCTGAAGTGAACACATCCAGTGTGTGCCCACAATTAGCTGTATAAAGTATGTGTAATGTGTATCAACTGATTAGAGCTGCAAATGATGATTCTGATAGTTCATTACACGGTTGTCAGTTCGGTTGGTGCTGGTCGTCATATGCGTGCTGGGTTTTGCTGCCAATGCCATGGTCAAAAAAAACTTTTGCCATTTTTAACTGCTTTGTTTTCAATAAAGTCATTAAGGCTGTCACTATTGATTACATTAGTAATCAAGAAATTATTTTGATGATTACTTGAGCAGTCATATATCTCAGTCAAAAAGCAATAGGCTGAAACACACTTTATAACTTAACTAGGTGGGACTAAACTGCTGTGGGCTTATTAGGCAGACACACAGGTCCCCCCTTGTGCTTCCAAAACAGCTCTGACCCATTAAGGCAGGGGTGTCCAAACTTTTTGCAATGAGGGGCAAATTTGATAAAGTGAAGATGCCCGGGGGCCAATAGTTCCTTCTGACATTTCAAAAAAAAAAAGTTACACACACAAAAGTTACATGAAAATACACACTGTTATAAAACATTTTTCATTTTCACAATTACCTTTATTTTTCAAATGGCAATGTAACCAAATATAAGACTCTCGGGCAGACGTGAACAACTCTGAAAACACCATTCTGCCTTTCATTCTTATCTGGAGAGTCTGATTAAATTGAACAAACTGTACAGAATACCTTAAATTTCCATGAGTTTGATAAATATCTTTGCCTTATGAACATTTCAAACAGGAGTTATAGGTAATGCAAAGTCTGTTATCATTAAAGTTTAAAAGAAGTGAATTTTGCCCTTGTCTTTAACAAGATCTTCCAGACAGCAATAGTTTGGGTCACATCTACAGGTACATAACATCAACAGTTACAACCAAATCTTATTTAAGAGTCTAATAAAATAAGTGCCATAAGTCCAAGTTCATTAGTGTGCTTTAAGGTTTTCACTGTTAATAGTGACAGATGTTACCATCCAAAACACTCAATTTCAGATTGATCAAGGAACAGATAACTTGCTGCTAATTCTTTGCAGTGGCCATGGCAGAAATACGTGGGTGTGCGGCACGAATGCAGAGCCAGATAGCATTACAATGGTGCTGCCACCGTGTGGTGAAAGAAGGAATTACATCTGAAAGTTTTATGATTTGTTTATTCTGACAGAGTTCGCTAGCCATAAATAACACATTATAAGACCGAAGCTGCGGGCCGGACTTTGGACAGGCCTGCATTAAGGCATGGGGGTCTGCTGTGGTATCTGGCATCGAGACTTTAATAGAACATCCTTTAAGCCTCGTACATGGGGGCTCCATGGATCAGACTAGTTTGTCCAGCACATCCAACAGTTGCTCGATCAGACTGAAAATTAAAGGCCAAGTCAACTCCTTCAACTTTGTCAATGGTTTCTCAAACCACTCCTGAACAATTTTAGCAATGAGGCAGGACACATTGTCCTGCTGAAAGAGGCCACTCCCATTAAGGAATACGGTTGTTATGCAACAGTGTTTAGGTAGGCAGTGACATCCACATGAATGCCAGAGCCCAGCAGAATATTACCCAGAGTATCACACTGCCTCTACCGACTTGCCTTCTTCCCATAATGCACCTTGGTGCCATCTCTTCCCCAGGTAAGTGACACACGCATAATGTAAGAGAGAATGTGAATCATCAGACCAGGCCACCTTCTTCCATCACTCCATGGTCCAGTTCTGATGCTAACAGTATAGGCCATTTCAGCAGTGAACAGTGGTCAGCATGGGCACTCTGACTGGTCTGTGGCTATGCAGCCAATACAAAGCAAGCTGTTCTGACACCTTCTTCTAATAGCCAGCATTTTATCAGTTTTTGCTATAAAGAGCAGGCAGGCTAGCCATTGCTTCTCACACACATCGAGCACCCATGACCCTGTTGCTTTTTCACAGGTTGTCCAATCTTTGTTAAGTACTAGCCAACACATCCTTGGAACACTCCACAAGACCTGCTGTTCCGGAGATACTCTAATCCAGTCATCCAGCCATCACAATTCGGCCTTCATCAAAGGCACTCAGATCCTTATACTTGCCCATTTTTCCTGCTTCCAACAAATTAACTCCAAGAACTCGTTGCTTAGCATATCCCACTCATTGACAGGTACCAGTGTAATGAGGTTATCAGTGTTATTGATTGTATGTCAGTGGTTTAAATGTTGTGGCTGATCAGTGAATCACAAAAACAATGAATTCAGAACAGGCTGTGTGTGCAGCTCGTCTTCCAACCATGAACTGTACGAACTGGGGAGTGAACGGTACATATTGATGTTGTGAGAATAATTGTAAACTACATCAAACGCTTTTATTTAGAAAAATAAAAAGAACTTTCCTGTTCAATGGATGGTTCTTTAAAAAGCCAATCTTGGTTGGTGCTACAAAGAACAGTTCTTGGTTCCACAAAGAACTTTGACCACAAATTTTTAACTCCAAATCGGACTATCAAAGAACTTCATGCACCTAAATGAGATGTTTTACTATGTAGAACCTACTTTAGGGGGTGTATTTTCTGCCACAAATTAAACGTTTTTACTGGAAGCATTCATGCAAGCCGAGGGGAACCTTGCAAACAAACTGCCAACAGAAAGCACTGAAGCTGATAGGCAGGTTTTATCACATTAATAACTGCACCAAAACGCTGATTAACTGAAAGTGCTATCTGAGAGTACTTTCTTTACAAAAAAAAAAGGATCCATTAAAATGCTGCAGATGTGATGATATGTTGCCTCACTTAACAGGTTTGGAGTGTTTGGCATCTATTCCTGAGACACTCATCACGGCCGCCAGTAATGAAGGACGCCAACAACAGGGCTATCATAAAACCACTTTTTGTTCACGATTAAGCTGGACCTTGCTGCACTTTAGAGCAGCATGACAACAGATCTAATTTCCCAGGCATTACTTATGCCTCTCCAGTGACCTTGGATTTGAGAGGCGCTATTCAAAAAAACTGATAATTTTTATTTCATGAGTCACATCCTTTATATCAGTTAATCACATTATTAGCTGTGTAAGGTTAGAGTTCATTATGTATTATGTTTATGCTTATGATACCTAAGACCGAGCATTTGAATTAATCCAGCCACCACAAACACATCACCCATGCAGTGCACACACAACACACACACTTCACAGACCACACACACTTGGGAATTTCTTAAGTCGTGCAATCACACTTTTTTCTTGCAGTTTATTTATTTATTTTCAAAGTGATAATAAGTAGAAACATCCTCTACAGAGAACGCACTTCTGCATTTTTGAATGCACAGTTTATTTGATGAATGTAACCTATTGGGGAAAACCGTGGCCTGTGCAAATGTTATGGCATGTTATATTATTTCCCATATGTTAAACTCGACAAGTCAACAGAATCAGTGCACTAAAATTTGCGGGAAAATACTGTACTGAAGTCCATGTTCTATAAAGGGTGTTCACTTATTTTCACTTAGACAATCAACAAAACATCTCATACATGACCATCAAATTCCTGACTGAATTACTTTTCTTACTTTTATACTCCTTATTCATTACTTGTATGTACTTTTTACTAGTTTACTAGTTTTTACTTTCTACTTTTTACCCCAAAAAGACTGTTGTTTGTATTCATGTGTGTGTATTTGTTATCATACACTTTCAAGCTTAGATTTAAGGCTCGGATTTAGTTAAAGAATACCAGTTCTCTACTGTGTTGCCATCACCGAAACAAATCCCTTACACTGCCCTTTAGCCTTCCCGCAAATGGAGTTGAAAGTCAGGGGCTTCCCACCACACAGCACTGCTGTAAGGCCTGGAAAAATATAAATGCACACATGTGCATGAGTGTATAACCTGTGCACATAGTCACTGAATGTCGAATAAAGACAGTGGGAGAGGGGTAAAGTTATGGTAAAGGGAAGTATAAATCTCAGTGTAAACTGGAGCACCATGATAAATGAAGCCTGCAGCAACCCTGCAGGGAGCGCTATTCAGGTTAACGCTGAGAGTAAAGACGGCATCTCTAATGATCGGGAGCGAGAGAGGGATAGAGGGAAAGAGAGATGGAGAACAGACTACGAAACACAATGAGAGCACAAATGAAATAGGTGAGAGAGGGAGGCAGGCACATTCTGAGAGGGACCCAAGAAAGCGAGATGTTAAGTGAAAGGGAGACTTGAGCGAGAAAGAGCAAAATGACACGGAAGAGTGAGGCAGGCACACACTAAGAGAGTGAGAGACTATGAGTGAGTGAGTGAGTGAGGGGAAAAACTGAACAAATGAGAGAGTGCTGTAGACAGAGAGAGAGAGAGAGAGGAGGGGGGACGAGTAGAGGGAGAGCAGTATGTAGGTAAAGCATGTCAGGTTTGCATGGTGCTGATGCAGCGCTACGCAATACAAACCAATTGTGCTGCTGACACCTTCAGGCTGTGTGATGGAGCACCAGCAGAGGGACTATCTGGGTCTCCCTCTGGGGAGGTGCCGACACAACGTGGAACACACACAAACACAGAGATACACACACATGCACACACACACACACACACATGCACAAACCCAGCATTTTACACACAATCTCACATTTCAGCTCATCCATCACCACACCCACACTCAGACTAAAAGCAGCTGTTCGAAGGAATTGATATCATCATTATCTATAATCCAATACTACTAGTAGGCGGGAGATACTTTCAAGAAAAAGTTTTCTCCAAACATACAGCAAACATTTCCAAAAGAGGTCAAAGACTGGGTTTCTGTATCTGTAAGAATATGGTGAATCTAGCAGTTACATTACTGTCAAACAGCTCATATTCTAAATGAATAGTAACACATAGACAATGTTCACACCACTTGCTGTCTTATTGCTCAACTATTTATTATTTATTGTTTTTTTTTACTCAGACCAGATCATTCGACCCTCACGGTCCATTCATATTTGTAAGCAATGGTGTAACTTTGGGTTGAACCCTGTAGGGGTGAACAGGTCCTTTAATGGGGGGTTCGAGAGTATACAGCCGAGGGCTAGTAATCTGTGTGAGTGATATGTTCTGAAAGCCAAAGGGCTACACCAGGGGTTCTCCACACAACGCGAGCAAGAGCATACACATTAAGATTTAACCGAGCCTATCATTTTTTCTGACTCGCCTAATGAGGTTGTTGATGTTGTTTGGCAGCTGGATGTCAGGCTAAAGAAAGGGAAGCTGCAATGGTCTGGCTCAGTTTAATAGGTTTAGATGAATGCTTGCTATGTCTCCGAGTGATGGTGTACACTGTTGGGGTTCAGAGCTTCTTTTGACGAAACCTCTGGGTAGACAACACTGAGCGGTAGATGCTCATTTTCAGTTCATCCATATGTGAAGCCTAGTGCTAGATACTCACTGCTGCTTTATTTTATTTTTAATTTTTGCTTGTTTTTTCTTGGTTGTCTCAGTCTGACTGGCAGAAATGCTCAGCCTAAGGAACCCTTAGGAAATACTGCGTAAGTGATTAATGTTTTTTTTCACAGTTCATTGTGGAAACCGAAACCAAATGCCTATTGGCTAGCCTGGTCTTATGTGGATAGACGACTACAGTCTTGCTGTATGTGGATAGACGACTACAGTCTTGCTGTACAAATCAAATTTGGATGTGTTAATGATAACTGAAATGATTATTAACATATGGGGCAGCGGGTGCCTGGTGGTTAGGGAGTTACCCCTGTGATCAGAAGGTTGGGGTTTTGAATCCCAGGACTTCCAGTGGCAACACTGAGGTAGCCTTGAGCAAGACACAGTCCCCACACACTGTTCATGCTGTGTGTTGTGCTGTGGTGGGTTCACGCGTGACTATAAGGGCTGCTTTTCCTGACTTGTCAGTCAGATGCCATTTTGGGGGGCGGAGAAGACAAAGTATGACATTCATGTTGCACGTTCTGATGTAAAGAAGCTCCAAAAAATGGATTGGGCTGTTAATACTCCCAAACACTCTTCCTTCTGAAACACTCCAACATCTCAGCCTTGCCAGTGCAGCGTGTGAAAGGGCTGCCACATCTACGGCTGGGTGAGACCTTACAGTAAGAGGCTGTAATTGCTCCACAGCTCATAACGTTCCACTCATCACCCAAGCGTGAAGCTCACAGCCGTGGGCGCATGTGTGTGTTTGTGTAAGCAGAATATTAGGGAGCGTTGGCATCAGAATCAAACACAAAGCTGGAATCATGGAGGAGGAAGCTGTTGATGAGGATGATGATGGTGATGGTGATGATGGTGGCTGGCTGAGGTTCTGAAAGGCCTGTTAGCCACTTTTTTCTGCAAAGCCTCACTAACCTTGGCGCATGGCAGTTGGCTCATGTAAGGAGAAAAAGGGAGAGAGAGGGATGAAACTGGGAGGAGGGGAAGGATATAAAAAATAAGGGCCATGTTTAAATAGGCACACAGTTTGATGCTCAATTTGTTGTTACAATTTATCATTATATTATACTTACTCAGAAAGCAGCCATTTGAATGTAAATAAAAAATGCTTTGTAGACAAGTTCACAGAAAACCATAAACACCACCCATACTCTCAACTGTTAATTGGGCAAGAAAGGGTTCTTTGCAGGATGCCATGTTTGCTTCCTTAACTAACCTAGGAAAGGTTCCTGCTTCAGTAAATGAGATGTTTGAGGGTAAAGAACTTCAGTGTAAAGGTTCTTGGAGGAGCCATTAAACTGGTAAAGAACTGTTACATTATGAAAAAGTTCTTCGATGGTGTTGCTCAAATAAGAGCATTTTTAGGAGTACAGGGATGCTAGGTGGCTAGCTAAAATGGTTCCTCTCAAATGGTTCTTTTATGGCATGCAATGATTCTTCTGTGGCATTGCTCAAAAAATCATTTGCTGATCCTTCGTTAAGAATGTTTCATGATTCAAGATGCTGTTGCATTCTAGCTAGCTAAGTTAGCTTTCACTCACTTTACTCAGCTGCCCTATTACTAACACCAGACAAAACCATCTGTCTGGCCATATCTGATCATGTATTTTTTGGCTAGCTGGCTAAGTTAGCAGTTACACCCTTCATTCAAGTGTTGTATTACTATAGTAAGTCATTACCAGCAGATTTTGTCTTTATTAATCAAACTGATTTAATAACTCAATTGATTTCTCATCTGAAATATTATATTGCTAGCGGCATTATTTACCAGTAACCATACTGGTAAATGGGTAGCTTCCCAAGGTAACTTTGCCTGCAGCGTTTTAAGTGAGGAGGTTTAATGCTGCATTCAAGTGCAAATGATAGGGTTTGTAAATGAGGATCCCATTCATGTGACTTGTGTTCATGTGATTTGAGAGAAAAGTAAGAAAGTTTCCTCAGCCTTGATGAAAATGGTGTCGACATCAAAATGAAATGTGCCCTTCAAAGAATATTCATACAGAGAATGTTCGTTTTTCTGATCAGACCAACAACACTTCTAAATTCCATTACCATCATCATGCTCATGCATGTAGCTCCTCATTCTTCAGAGACATCTTTTACCCATTCATATAGTGTTTGCATTAAACAAGTTAGGAATTCAGACAGGACTCATGCCATTTGTTTAATGATTCTCACATCCACTGGCATTCAGTGGTGTGTATGTGCAAGCAAAGGCGTTCAGTTTTTTTTTTAATAAAGTCAATCAGGTAAATCCAGCATGCCTCTGAATCTCAAAATACATTCCATTTCTTTTCTGAGAAAGAAAGCAAGCAAAGTATCCAGTCCAGTGCAAAGGTTTGAACACCCCTGGTCATTGACATGTTTTATTTATTTCAAAAATGAAAATGAGCACACGTCTTTTACAGAAAACACATATAAAAATGCCATTTTTATGCAAGACCACCATTTCTATTTGTTTAAAAAATGTAACATCTTGGAGAAAATGTATAAAACAGATACAAATTAAGAAAACCTAACATGCTCACTGTGCCATAACCTATTTACACACCATGTTTTATTATGTTTTATTTCACTGTGCCATAACCTATTAACACACCATGTTTTATTAAATGCAATAGTGATGCATTTAATGTGTAGATGTGTGTGAGGATCTGCACTCATTTTTAAGCATGCCCTTTGACCAGGGAAATGTAAACTTTTGCATTGGACTGTGAGCTGCAGAGGCAAGTGAGTGATATCTCACTGGAAGTGGGGGGAGACATAGGACCCAACCAAACATAACTCTGTTTCATTCCAAAGTTAAAATTGCACATCATCAAACATCCTTGTGGAACGAAAGGCAGGTGCCTGGACTTGTTAGAACCGGTTACTGAGACAGGAGAGTTCTGTCTACATGCAGCAACATATTAATGTTCTTTATGTGGAGCATGCATTTAGTCTGTAACATGGTGTTAAAGTCAGATCAACAGAAGAAAGTCTTCCTGTGCCTTCCAAACATTTTGCATGGCACTTATATGAGCAACCCAATTTACAAAGTCACTCACTAGTCTGAAATTTTATTCTGCAAGGTAGCAGCTCAGCCTGTGAGCAGGTCTTCATCAGCCCCTGAAAGCGAGGAGGAAGAGAGGGTTGTGGGAAATGGAGGGAGAGAGACAAGAGAGTGAGCTGCAGACTGAGGGATGCCAAGAGCACCCTGGGCTGAGGAGACTGGTGCCAGCTGCAGGGGTGGGCGCACATCTAATGGAAACACGGGAGACATGGCAGGCACAGCAGCCAGAACAGCCAGCGGGGAGAGGGGGAGTGTTTCTCTTTGTTCAATTACACAGTAGTACACTGCAGAGGGATGAACATATTACCACACACACATCATTTGCACTGCTTAGTGAAAAAAACAACCTGCACTGTGCTGTAAATATATCTATTTATATATAAATTTAGCTTGAGTTCAGAGGTTGGATCGTACTAATGAGGTGACAATGAGGCGAGGTGACAATGATCTAGCTAATGATACTCTTAATGATTCAGCAGTAGACAAAACCACAGTAACACCTTTACAAACACTATTTGAAATGTGATGGAGTGAAGTTATAATTACTTGATACCTGATGCTAATTTTTGCTCTTTTTAAAAATATATTTAGATAGGTAGATAGATAGATAGATAGATAGATAGATAGAT
>JBBPCX010000040.1:34309656-34321283 GCA_037974365.1 Hydrocynus forskahlii | reverse complement strand
CCTGATGCTAATTTTTGCTCTTTTTAAAAATATATTTAGATAGGTAGATAGATAGATAGATAGATAGATAGATAGATGTTAGCTAGATAGATAGATAGATAGATAGATAGATAGATAGATAGATAGATAGATAGATGGATATGACCCCAGCCCAAGCTGTAGATTCACACAGCCTACCTGTGATTCTGTGTCAAATGTGTTGGTATGTATACCATGTAGTGCCACACTCCCTTGATTTGTTCTTAATTTGAGCTTTTTCTCTAAGCCTGCGGGTGGGGGTGGGTCTGAATGGCTTCTTGAAGCCAAAATCGCTTAAAGTAAAAGCAAAGATTTTCCTCCAGTCTTAAATGGCAGGAATGAGTGTATACAAGCAGCTGAGGCTGGTGTCTACAGGCAGTGTTATGGATCAGACTTTGTGAGAGGATTTGCCCAGATAATGTAAGAAGAAAGGGACAGTTTGGTTATTGTTTTGATGTAAAATATATGAAACATAAGCCTCTTGAGTCCTTGTATTACAATAATACTCCTACGGCTAAGACTTTCTCGCTGGATTATTGCTATTACAAAATAGCCACAAAACACAGTGTGCTAAAATATACCAATGTTCATCCAATAATTACATTTCTTACCGAAAATAATCACTGATATTTTCCACCAAGCAGTAGGCAAATTAAAATTACACGTGTAAGTTAATAAAACCAAATTAAAATGTGTGCAGTGTGTAGGTGGAACATTGTCACGTCTGCTTTAAACATGGCTCAGTTAATCAGATCGAAAGCGATATTTTCACTTTAGAAACGTGTCCAGAATGGATGTCCACAACTTCTAAAAAGAATTTCCTATAATGCAAAACACTATTAGATATTCAAAGTGGAAAGTAACTTTTAAAAAGTTGACACCCTTATTTTTAAAGTGTAGCGTTCAAGAATTTGGTGTCCATTCAGTGTCCAGAGACTCCTAAGCATTAGTGTCATTCGAGATTTTACTCATGTTACTAGACTCTATACAGCGGTTTCTAAAGTTTGCTTTTGTAGCTTGGCACTGGATGCTGGTTGTGTAGATTAGTGGATAATACAGACACTCTTGATGTTGCAGACTGAAGTTTGCCTGGTCAAACATGCAGTGTATCACCAATTAGAGACCATGTCTTAGACATTACCTTCCCCTGCTGTTTGTGGTTTAAAGACTAAAAGCTGATTTGGCTGAAAAAAGTTTATATTCACCAACTTGTGTACACTGCATGCCTACATCATAACTCAAGTGCCTAAATCACTTTGAGCTATAGTATTCTTATTTCTAAGACTATGGAACAATAAAAAGAACAGTAGCAGCCACCTTGAAGCCTGGATCCATGTGTTTGTGTGTGTGTGTGAGTGTGTTCACTCAGACAGGAATCTCAATGGCCATATTGAAAGCAAGACTTTTTAACCTCATGCTTCTGGTCCTCAGCATGCGTCTCTGCATGGTTCTTGTTTTTAGGGCCTCTCACAGGCATAACACCCTCCACATACACACACACACACACATTTAAATTTAAAACTATGCGACTGGAACTGGTAAAAATCAAGTTCCTCTCTGTGTCTTCCCTCTTAAGACTGCTTGCTTCATATTCCCAGTTCTGTCTTATTGCTGACCACTGCTGATTCAACATGTTCAATCAACCAAAACAGCGCTGCCAAGAGCAGAATACAGCCAAAGGGGCAGGACACACCATGCAAGCTTATGAGTCATTCATAGGGGTTACACATATAGCTTTAACATTGCATAAGATGTAATATAAAGTGTCCAGTGACAATGTTGGGAGACTCACAGGCAATTGGCCCACCTGCACTGTCGTAGATATTCTAGTTACGTTGGAATGACAGTACAGAATGTTTGTGTTTTTGTTTGCCTTTAAAGCCTATGTTTACACTTCAAAAGAATGAACATGAAGGCTAAAGATGATTGACAGTAGTTAGTGATCTGCGATTATATGCAAATCCTAAAAAAAGCTCCCCAGTTGCCGAGTTGCACCGACTGTTCGCCTCATCATCAAGAGAAAGTGAGTTTGTTCTCTGATGGCACCACAGCCATCCTTAAACAGGAGTCCTGGCCTGTCCTCTCTGAGTGGGTAGAATGGCCAGCATGTGGGAAGTAATAAAAACAGATCATTCTAGCCATATATATATATATATATATATATATATATAATCTAAAAGAACCAATTTCCATCAACATAAGCCAATTTTTCCACCATTTGCTTTCATGTTCACAATGAACCATGATGGCTACGACACTAACCCGAAACTCCTAAAGTTTAGTGGGTTAATTCAGCCTTTCTCAGAGCTGCTTGGATACTTTCAACCCTTAACCAGGGTCAAGGAGGGTACTGGAGCCCATCCCAATAGTCATGAGGCGAACGCCCTGGACAGGTTATCAGTCCAACACAGGGTAGACACACACACTCACACACACACGCTCACACCTAGGGGGCAATCTAGCATTTGCAACTCTCCGGAGATGTATGTCTTAAGAACACGGGAGGAAACTCAACACAGGAAGGACCCTCAGTCATCCGACCAGGGAACCAAACCCAGTGTTGCTGTGATGTGACAATGTCGCTGCACCACTGTGCCGCCATACATGGATACACATCGTCTCCAGGATGAGTCATCTTGAGGATGAGTCAAGACCATGAGGAAGGCAAAGTTAGTTGTTGAACTTTTCAGTGTGAACTGTCTCAGGCTGACGTCCTAAGCACTGATTCATAAAATATCCCATTTGGGACTTTAACTGAATTTTATGTGTGAATCAAACACTGACACTGCAGGAAAATAATATTAGATGAACAATATTAGATGATTGCTTCCAACTCTGATATTTTCACTTATCTTACTTTTTTATCATGCTCACGTCATTCTCAATCCCAGTCATCCTTCAGTGCTAATTGAGGAGGAGATGGTTATTTGACTCTGAATTTGAAACACTGATTGTCTTGCAGGGACAATCAGCGTTTCATATTTAAATGTGTTTGTAGTTATACTCAATTACTGCCGTTATTACATATTCGGAAATAATGAACTGGGGAAAGTAAAGCATATCCATATCTTGTGGCTAATTACAAACCACAGTCTTTTGTTTGGGGGCCTGTGGGACTATTGGAATAATATTACTCAGTTCCTGGCAAATAATAGTTTAGCATTTCAGCTTGGTGCTGTCAGATACAAATTAAATTTCGCTATTCGCCAACACTGGCAGTCGATTTAGATGCTCCCGCAGGAGGAAAAGTGTCATAGTCTTTCTGAATAACATTTCACCAATCAGCCAGCTGACTCCAATGGAAGCCTCTGGACAGCTCACTGGTGGCACATTATTATGGCAGCCTATTTTTCTCATTGTTTTAAGAAAAAGCTGCCAAGCCCTCACAGCCATGCTGATTTGGGATTAGCTTTCACTGTGACAGAAAATACTTTGTTGATGAAAGGCCGAGCTGTCAAACTGATTCAGGATGTTAATTTTGGTGGCTTCTTGGTGACCACTTGCTACACCAACTTCCTCAGAACCATCCATCTTACAGCTCCAGCTTGCTAGTGTACAGTTACAGAGCGAAGTCCACCTGATGCTTGTACTATGGTCCTTCATCAATGGTCAGGTTCTGATGATCACTTTGGATATTTTGGGTAATGGGTCATTCTTGACCTTGCTGTCCCAATGACATATTTGAAAACCTTAGCAACACCACATATACTGATATAGCATGCATAAGTCAGTCTTCCTGTTGTGCTGAGAAAGGCCCACCCCCAAATAATAAAGTAATGTGGTCCTAATAGACATGCATGAACACACCACAGCACAGGGAGCAGAGTGTGGGGACGGTCTCTTGCTCGGGGTCCTCAGTGGTGCCCCTGGTAGTCCTGGGATTCAAACCCATGGCTTCCTGATTGCTGTGGCAACCCCCTAACCAGCAAACCGCCAGCCGTCCAATAGCTTACAGCATCTGGTTTTCCTATGTGGTCTCACATCCAAGTACTCACCAGGCCAGACCATGCTTAGCTCCCGAAATCAAATGAGATTGTGCATATTTAGCATTGTTGTAATATCTTGTCAGCAGTGGTTCTGTGGTCAGAAATCGACCAGTGATTAATGGCATAAAGGGGAGCTGGCAAATTGCACAGTAACAAATTGTCCCTAGTCTGTAACTGTATATCTGAAGTGGCCAGGAAGTAGAACTGCAAGGTCAGTGTTTCTAATAAAGTGGCCGGTGACTCGAAGTTTACGGTGGATGTTACCAATAAAATGACGGGTAGATAAAGCTGAGCGGAAGCATTTGCTTATAAAGTGGCCAGGGACGCTGAAGGCTAGCATTTGTAATAAGGTATTTAGAGATTAGAAATCAGAAATCAGCATCAGAAGACTTTATGGATCCTTGAGGACATGGCGTATGCTACAACTGCACAGACACACAGAGACATAACGACGAGAGCAATGTAAGTCAAATGAAAAGTCAAAATAAAACTCTCCAGAAATACTCTAAATTGCACTGTGAAGAAGAGGTCAGAGAAGTAGAAGGTTGACATTTCTCTTAAAGTGGGCGGTGACTAGAGTCGAAATTCAAAGGTATTTTATAAAGTGGTCAGAGAGTAAATTCAAAAGTGTCAGTCGCTAATAAAGTGGATAGTGAGGGTGGTGTCCTTGATGTGAGAAGTGTGGCTCAATAGTTTTGCCCAGCTTGGTCGTAGCCTGATGTAGATAACGAAGAATGGGTCAGAGTTGTTGAATGGCGGCGGATTTAATTTTAATTGGTATGCTAAATGAACATTTTCCGTGATGCCGAACAGTTTATGCTCTTGTCAGTCCATGAAGTGTGACATTATGTTCATTTGCATAGAAGTTTGAATCAAACACTAGTACTACATCTCCAGTCAAGGAGGCAGCGCTTAACCAAAGGTGAGTCATGCTATCACGCATGCTTTAGAAAGTGGGCTATACACTGCCATGAGAGACAATAGATCATATTCCATCTGGCATTTAGCATTTGCAGGTGGGGGCGGGGAGCGAATTGCTTAATTAATCACAGCCCTCTCGTTAGAAACCTCCAGTGATCTCTGCTCTCATTAGGCCCTTGGGTGATTAATTGAAATTAATTGAAAAGTCGGTGACATTTAGCACCCTCGTTGGGCGGGCGTAGCAGGCGAAAAGCTAACACACTCTAAAGCCCCAGATAACACACTTTTAAACCCCAGCTTGCACACTCTGTACTGGGCTTGAGTAGGGAAGCTATGAGGGGCTGAGCAAGGGAGTGAACATATACACACCTTATTAACAGGGATTCTCTGCTTTCACAAATTAAAACGCGAGACTAAATAAGTCAGTGGGAAACTGAAAACGTGAATAAATGTGTTACATACTGTATCTGGAGACTGCTAGGCTACTTCCAGTTAAGAATATAGAGCCAAATGGTCAAAAACATTCATTACATATTCTTGTAGTTTGTCATGCAGAAATTCCTTTTTATTCACGAAGGAGGACGAACGATTTCTAGGTTGTATATATTTTTAAAACATATTGTCATTTAAATTACATTATGAAAATATCATTTTTGCCCTCATTGACATCATGAGTGTGCGATATCTGAAAGCCTGACATCGAGAATTAAAAAGTGCAAAAAAAGAGTATCATTTATGAACAATTCTGCACAAAAGACCAATAGGAAGCCTTCTGATTTTGCTTTCAGTTTTTTGGCTGCGCCACTGCTTTAAGGAAACTAGCACCTCAAAAGTAATTCAGCCCTGTTCAAACAGCCCTAATTAGTGCTTGTATGGCATGACGGTGCAGTGGTTAGTGCTGTTGCCTCTCACTGAGAAGGTCCTGGGTTTTGATTCCTGGCAGGGATCCTTTGTGTATGGAGTTTGCATGTTCTCAGTGTGTCAGTGTGGGTTTCCTCCCACACTCCAAAGGCATGCACAGCAGGTGGCTTGGAGATGCTAAATTGCCCCTAGGTCTGAGCGTGTTTGTGCATCTGCCCTGACTGGTGGCTTGTCCAGGGTGTTTTTTTGGCCTTTTGCTCTATGACCAGAAAAGCTCCAGCAATGCCTGCAACCCTGGACAGGAAAGGTGGCTCAGAAAATGGATTAAAAGTTGGTGTGTGCCTGCTCTCTTTTTGTTGGCTGTCAGTCTGACACTCACACTACAGTTATATTTTTAAACCAGTCCTGCAGCTTATGACCCCAAAGTTGTGTACAGTATAAACATATACACTACATGAAAAAAGTATTGGGACAGCTGACCATTACACCAACAGGGACTCTATTGCATTTAAATACATAGATTTTAATATGGAGTTGGTTCCTCCTTTGCAGCTATACCAGCTTCCACACTTTTTGGAGTTTCTGTGGGAATTTGTGTCCATTCTTTCTGTAGAGCATTTATGAGGTCAGGCACTGATGTTGGATGAGGAGGTCTGGCTCCCAATCTCAGTCCCAGTTCATCCCAAAGGTGTTGGATGGGGTTGAGGCCAGTACAATTTTTCTACACCAAACTCATCCAACTATGTCTTTATGGACCTTGCTTTGTGCACCGGGCCACAGTCATGCTGGAATAGAAAAAGTTCTTCCCAAACTGTCTCCACGAACCATGGCGCTGTCCAAAATGTCTTGGTATTCTGAAGCATTAAGATTTGCTGGAAGTAAAGAGCCACCTGAATTCAATAGTTAAGAGGTATGTCCCAATACTTTTGTCTATGCAGTGTAGCTGATCAAGCATGGCTCAGTGCGATGTCTCTTTAACTTAGAGCAGATTGTTGAGTCGTTGGCTCCCTCCATTGCTTCATAAGTGTATTGCAGCCGTGACAAAACGGATACTACAGCATAATTATAAATCCAAGGTTAAATCATTTAATACCAAAGATAATTACTCGATACACACCCATTAGACCTACCTACCCTGCAGCTCTGCTGTGCGGGTATACAATATGATGCTGTAGCCCATATGTTGCTCAACTTATCCTCTTGCCCTTCATCAGTGGGCAACAGAGCTGCGCTTGGCTGCATGTTTCTGGGTTGGATTTGCTTTCACCTCAGCAGTGGCACTCACACATTGAAAAACTCAACACATTTGTGCCAGATAAGCTTGTTTCAGGGTAACACACATTAACATGCCACTGACACAACCCTGGCACTGCTGTGCTAAGAATGGCCCACCACCCAAATAATATGTGATCAACAGTGTTTTAGTGGTCAGAAACTGACCAATAGGGAAAGCATCGATGGGGCAGCTGAGGAATTGTGCATGACAACAGATGGCCTACAGTCTTTCACTTTTCGTTTGAACAGGGCGCCGGTAAGGTAAGGTTGATCGAAAATGGATGCACAAAGAAGATATTCTTAATAAAACTGTCTCTAATAAAGTGGCCACAGTGTGAAAATACATAGTAGGTGTTTCTAATAAAGTGGCCACAGTGTGAAAATACATATTAGATGTTTCTAATGAAGTGGCCACAGTGTAAAACAGCATGTAAGGTGTTTCTACTACAGTGGCCACTGTGTGAAAGTACATAGCAGATGTTTCCGAAAAAAAGGCCAGAGTGGAAAAACAAAGTAGATGTTTCTAATAGAGTGAACGTCTTGATTCTAAGAAGAGCTATCGAAGTCTGGAAACAAACCAAGATTCCAAAATTTCTCTGGTTTAGACTGAAATGGAATATGTGTTTGTGAGTGTGTGTGTGTGTGTGTGTGTGTGTGTATGTGTGTGAGAGAGAGAAGAGTGAGAGAGAGAGAGAGAGAAGAGTGAGAGAGAGAGAGAGAGAGAGAGAGAGAGAGTATCAAAGCAGTCTTGCACCATCTGTATGGAGGGCCTCCATGCCTGTGAAGTTGCCAGGAGTTCAAATCAGGGCGCGCTCCTAACACCATTAAAGAGAGGCAGGCTGCCAGTTTCAGAGCAGAGGAGACAAAAAAAGGTGGAGTCTACGCCATCATGCTTTAACACTCTGTCATGGTCCCACTGCTGTCCTTGTGGCTGTGACAGATGTGTTAGTGCATCCATTCTGCCCTACCACACTTTGAAAATTTGTATCAGTTTCACCACTGGAGTAATTACTGCTATCTCACTTTGAAGAACAGCATAGATCTTTACCGAAACCTTTACATATGCACTGACATCTTTTCACAAGTATATCTGGGTATTTCCTGGTGAGTGTGCTTTCGTGTGCAGTGTTTGTAAAATATTACATATCCTTGCAGAAAACCAACATCAATATGACATTTTAATGCATGTTTTAGTGCATAATTTAGTTTAACATATTGGAACAAATATAAGATATATGATATAAAAGGTTCATTAACTTTTGCTCGGGATGTTTTTAATATTTTGTTTTTTCTCCAGTAATTTGAATTCAGCAAATAAACAGCTAAGCATCTGTGTTTTAACACACATGCGCACACATACACACACACACACACACACACACACACACACACACACACACAGACACCCTGATACCACACTCACATGGTAATACCCAGATATTCTCTGTAAAAATGCAAATGAGACTACGCAGGTTAGTATATATGATTCTTTCCCAATTAAAGTTTTTCCTAGAAGCATCTGACCAAGCAAAGGACCTATGAACAGGGATGCAGGGATGTCACAATTTACTGGTTTCATGATACACTCCAATTTAAAACGGCATGATTAATGAATCGTAAAGGCTCCTCAACACCACATTTCTGTTGGCAGCCATAAATAAAAGGAAATAACTTCCAAAGAATGTGATTGTCTACATTGTGAAATTAATACATGCGAAATGATCGTCATAATCGTGAAATCGATTAATCATAATCGTCATAATCGTGATTATTTTCCAATTGATAATCATGCCATCAAAATCTATAATCGTGACATCCCTACCTATGTATATGAAGTTTCTTGTTATAGCTATCTTTATTGTTTCTATAACTGCTAAAATACCAAACACAGGCTTATAACCTAAAATCTGAGGCCCCTCTCAGGTAAAGCACTAATTGTATATTCACCAGTGCCCCCCGCTGGACTTTGGAGTACCTATTTGGACACAGAACTGAGTTTGGCTAGGATTTTATGAAAGAGCGCTGGCTTTCATCCGTACCCCAGTGTGTGTGTGTGTGTGTGCATATGTGTTTGTGTGTGTGTGTGTGTGTGTGTGTGTGTGCATGCACATACCCCAGCATGACACCATCTCTCTGATGCTCTCTCCAGCTGGATGAAGCACACTCTGCTTATGGAACCCCCAGTTCTCTCTGGCTCAGGGCTTCTCTTTTAGATCACTAATGATGTGACTTGGCCTGGCTTTTGAATGAATGAGAGAGGAGAGGAGAGAGGAGAGGAGAGAGGAGAGGAGAGAGGAGGAGATTAGGCTGAGCTGGACTGCAGGACTCAGGAGAATGTGGGAAGGCCAGGTAAGTGAATGAGTGAGTGAACGAGAGACAAAGTAAGCACAGTGCAAAAAGAGAAGAGAAGGGAAGACAAGAGAAGAGAAGGTAAAGGAAAGGAAAGGAAAGGAAAGGAAGAGAAGGGAAGGAAAGAGAAGAGAAGAGAAGAGAAGAGAATGGAAAAGAGGAGATGAGAAGAGAATAGTAGAAAACAAGAAAAAATGCATAGAAGAAAGCAGAAGAGAAAAGAAGAGAACATTCGTAAAAGAGAGAAAAGAAGGAGAAAGAAAAGAAAAGGAAAAATGCATAAAAAGTGCAGCATATATGAATTAAATAAAATACATGGTATAATATATATTATATAATGTAAAGCACTATGTTATACAGTACAGTATATAATTGTACATATACAGTACTATCAAAGCTGCACCTCTCTTCACTGCCTAGTTGTCTTGCTACTGAATAATCAAGCAAAAATACAACTTCAGCAGTGTGTGATCAATATCAACACTAGATGGCAGTATTTTACCACTTTGTCAAGCGAGGCCAGCAGGGCAGAAGAAGGTCCTCTCCAGACTTTCCTGATAGAAGCGCCATTTCTCTGGATGTGTTCTTCTCCGTACTTCTATTCTCATGGACTTGTGAATCATCATCAGTCACGGCTCAAGTATGGTTCCAATTCAGAGTACTAACCAAGTGTAGATCAAATAGGCGGTGACTTGTGTGGGGATGGATAGGAAAGTTTCCTGGAAAACATTTCACACAATGTAGTAGTAACGGCAGCAGAGGCACAACCACATATATATCAGCTTAATATTATGACTCAAGACTCATAAGTGGAGCCGAGCTGAGCTGTGATGTCAGCAAGAATGCTGTTATTTCAAATGTGGCTTCTTTATGTTCCCGTTCCCTGATGTCTGAACTCCTGAGCTGAACTTGCATGGTCCAAACTCTTAAGTACAGGTTTCCGTAATACAGATTTGTATGTGGCTCATGTCTACACGTTTGGGTTATTGAAGAGGATGCTGGGACTTGTTCCTGAATGTTTAGAAATTGCTTGTTAAGACTGGCAGTGTGTGGTCATGTCTTGTATTTCTGTGGGACACACCGTTATTGATGTTCTCCAGATGTTAATGTTTATCCCTCATATTTCCACAACAGAACGTCACCAAATAAATGAACTGTGGGATATGTTCTTAGGTCAGTGCCACTATGATGTGCTCTTTGGGAAGGGGTGTGTTTAGTGTGGCCTTGAACACTATGTACATGGGAACCATTAGAACAAAAGTGCCCTCAAATAGTAATGTCACGCACACACACACACACACACACACACACACACATATATTTATATATAATAAATGCCAATGCTAATGTTATGCAATATATATAAATTGACAATATATATAGTCAACATTTGCATTGGTATTTTTATGAAGGGAAATTCCAACAATGAAATGGCAGATTTGCACTAGAAAAGAATGATCCTAATCAGTTCATTTTTATCTGAGACGGACTGTCTGATGTGTGCATTGCTCTATAGCTTTGATGCTTAAAATGTGCAAATTTGGAGGAATAAGCCACAAATAACTTTGCATCCGAAATGACAGCTAGCCTACTGGGAGTGCTTCTTTCCCTCTGTCTGCCTCTTTCTCTCCCTCCATGAGCCCTAACTCAGCCCCAGCATGAGATATTTCCCTCAACTACTTCGCTTCCTTTCTTCCTCTTGCTGTTCTTTCCCTGTAGATGCCTGGTTAAAAACCTCACATTTCTGCTATATCATCCAGCAAATCTGCCAGACAATCTCTTCACCTGAATCAGGATCATTCATCCATATCCCATCCAGAATTACGGAGAAAATGAGCAATAAAAGGCCAAAAAAAAGTCTTTTTTCACCTGGTTGATCGCACACTGGAAATAAGAGAGAATATAACCTTTCAGCAGAGTCCAATTATTTGGAGAAAGAAATCCTCATCAAAAGGTTATACTATGGATTTATTTTACATTTTAATGCAGTTAAACTGAGATTGATTTGCTCCTTCAAGTGAAAGGCATTGCAAAGTGTCGCTCTTTTGGCAATACCCTTTAAACAATAGCTGAAAATGAATATGAGGACATTATTGTCAAAAATCATTTGAATTTTTAGTACATTTTCTAAATGGTTACTCCCCTGTCCATAAAGTCCTTTCACTAAAACTAAGCTGGGAAATGGTTTATTATGAAAAGCCTGTGATTTGTTTATAC
>JBBPCX010000040.1:34292571-34309556 GCA_037974365.1 Hydrocynus forskahlii | reverse complement strand
TGTGTGTGTGTGTGTGTGTGTGTGTGCATATATATATATATATTGTGTGTGTATATATATATATATATATTGTGTGTGTGTATATATATATACATATATGTATATATATATATATATATATACTGTATATATAAACAATGAATCATATTTTACAGTAGGTAGTTAGCTCTGCCTATTTATTCATGGAGCAGGTAGTAACACCCCTTCCTATTCAAAAACCAGCCAGTCAAATCTGTCAAATGAAATCTGACAATTAAATCTGGTCATTTGTAAATACAGTGATCAGTCTGGTCCTCTGGGGACCCCTAATGAGTATGTATGCAAAGTTCAGTCTTAGTAAATGGCTATATTTTCCACATTTCACAATTAAAGTGCTCTCAGTTACAGTCCACACTCATCTGCCCATAAAACATCCAATCAGATCCACAGTGTTGAGTAGGCCTCTCACAGTGGAAGGATGTAAATCCCTCCATAAACTTCAACTGGTTCAGAACTCAGCCGCCCGTATCATTTCCAGAACCCTATGCACACATCACCCCTATCCTCAAGCAACTTCATTAACCTAGCTCCTTATCTCACTAATCTCCTTGATATATATACACCTTCGCACACTCTCCGTTCCTCCTCTGGTTCTCTCCTCTTCCACACCTCCTGCCCGTATGTCCTCCATGGTGCTCAGATCATTTAGCTGCACTGCTCCTCGACTTTGGAATGCACGCCCACTCGACCTCTGAATCACAATGTCCTTGTCCATGTTTAGATCTCTACTCAAAACTGATCTGTTCAGATTAGACTACCCCACATGACTTTCTCACACTTCATACCACTATCATCTATATATATTTAAATGTCTTTTTGTATGTATATGTAATTAAATATCTTTTGTATGTAAATTTGTATGTATGTTTTTCTGTAAATTGACCTTGAGCTGTAAAAGGCGATGACAAATAAAATGTATTATTGTTGTTGTTCTTGTTCTTGTTGTTGTTATTATTATTATTATTATTATTATTATAATTATGTACAGAAATATTTGTGTTTTTTTTAGATTGGAAGCAAAAGTTGTAGAGCCTGGTGTTCTCGTCTTTCTCAAAGATGAAGTGCTGCTTATCTGATAGCAACAGTTTTAGGGGTCTACCAGGTCTTGCATGGTTGTCAGGAGTCCCATTGTCTCATATAAGTTATTTTTCTGAAATTGTTGTTTCACTTATCTTCCTTTGACTTTCCCCGTCCTTACACAAGTTTATTCTCTTCTGTGTCTCCTTCTCACTTATCTCCTTTTTAGCTGTTTTAGATGCACATGAGAAAGAAATGTATGAAGCAGCTGAGGTGTGTGTGGGTAGCTGCTGGTGTGAATGTGTGTCTCTTTGAATGGGAACATAAAGTCAGTGAGAGCTTCGGCAGCAGCTGTTGTTGGAAGGGAACAACGGTGACTAGATGGATTTAAGATTGGGACAGTAGAAGAGTGGCCATAGGACACACAAAGTAAAGAATGGACAAATGAAATACTGATAATGACATGACAAGCTCCCGTAGAAGAGATTTTGTTATGGCTTTCTAGCTTTATGTCATATAATTTTTCAGATTTTTAGGTTTATTATTCTATGAAATTCTAAATTATTTATTTGTATATCAATCTATCAACATTTTCATTTGGTTATGCATGTGCACTAGCTTTGTACTGTTATGACATCACTGGAAATACTAGAATTGGCAGAATTACTCGGAAACAATACGTAATTTACATTAAGGCCTGTTTAATAAGTCACCATTGTGGATATACACAAGGACAGCAATGTTATGCAACAGTTGTATTCCAAAAGGGCTATGTTACCACCTCTTCAGTACTCGTATGAACATTTCCACCACAAGTCACATAACAGAATATATCAGACATGTGGATCTCAGACCTAATGACCACTTCTGCCAGACAACTTCGAAGTGGAAGCAGCAGAAGCATCAGGGCATGGATAAATGTTCTAACTGAAGTAGCTGAAAAGGGAACACACATTTGCCTCTGGATGTAACCTCTGCACTGAGGTTGAGGGGTCACAGTCAATTACAGCAGAGCGCCCAAGTGTGACCAGCCACGCTCTTTAAAGAATCCGTATGCAAATGTCATGGCTGGGAAATGACAGATTCAAATACCTACCAATGCTTATTTTGCAAGAGGGAGCAGGGAACTTCTCCTACATGATGCAAATGTAACTGTGGCTGTTAAAGAATATCTGAGATGTTGAGATGGAGCTCAACACCCTCCCAAAACCAAAGGTCCCTGACAGGCCTCTTAGGAACAATGCCATTGGAGAACCATTTTTGGCTCCCTGAAGAACCAAGTGTGGTTCCGTAGGCATGTGTGTTGGTAAAGAACCTTTTTAGAGTTTAAAGAACCTTCACATAATTTAAAGATTCTACACATGGTAAAGGTTTCTGTGTAAGAAAGCCAATGACTATTCAGAAATGGTTTGGGTGCGATTTAATTGCAGACATATGCACATTGTTGAATGCATAGCTAAGAGGAATATAACTAACCCAATTCCATTTCAACTAACTAACCCTGCACTAAAGCACTCCATTTTCATGTAGCTGAGTTAGTTAACTCACAAGTCAGACTGGCAAACAATGTCTTTCTTGTCTTTATTATTAACCCACTGGATTTTGTAGGATGGATTAAAGCCATAAACTGTGCAGAAAATCAAGACAGCCTCTTTACTAAGCATAACCAGTGCCCAACAAATAAATAGTATATTTAGTACATTTCAGAAAATGTTTTTTTTTCTGGTAATAGCAGAGCTTTTTGGTGCTTGAGTGTCCTTGAGTGTTCATGGCTGTATAGAGAACCACTGCTTTTACTGAAGAACCCTCATGTCCATCTATTTTGACTACTTAATAACCTGGTCATTTGGATTAAAATATTTTGGAAGGGCAGAGAACAAGCACACTTTGGACTATGGATGCTGATGGTCAAGCACAGGAACTGGTGGAGGTGATTTTCATTCCTAGTGACAAAAACAGCTTAGACCAGGGCTCTGCTGGACCGCTAATGGCCTCCTACCGACACCTCATCAGATCAAGAGGGCTTTTGTCCAGCCCTAGAGCAAAATCACTGGTGTATAAATGAACGATGCAGAACTTTGTATCTCTAGAGATGTTTACAGAAGTTGGGAGAAACCTTTCTATGTGTGTCATTGTCTCGGAATTTGATGATAGGTCATTTGGACCTGCTCCATTGTTTCATTTCTCAACAAATTTTGACAGTGTAAACAGCAGTAATAAATAGATAAATGCATTTAAAAAATGAATAACACAAATGGAGACGCAAGGTTTTGTTCTGACTGATTGAATTAGCCCCAAAGAATTTGCGCAGTGACAGCAGCATTAGATTATCAATAGCAGTGTTAATCTTGAGTTAAGTGACTTGAATTAATTGAACACTATGTAGTAAGGCTGCTGTGTGTGTGTTCAGCCTGCCAGTGGAGTTTAACGCTGAAGGTTCTGTTAGTGAGGATGGACATCTGGTTCACTTTGATTAATTTCATGCTGAGTGACTTCATTAGATTGACACCAGTTGTCCTGCACCATCTCTCTCTCTCTCGCTCTCTCTCTCTCTCTCTCCCTCTTAAACCTGTTCATTCTCCTGTCTGTCTTTGTGTCTTTCTTCTTCCCGTCTATCTTTATTCTGCTTTAGGCCACCTATCGCAGTCATATTCCTAAGCCTGATTGATTTGTCTGAGAGAGAAGTGACATAGCGTGCGCGAGAGAGAGAGAGAGAGAGAGAGAGAGAGAGAGAGAGAGAGAGAGAGGGAGAGACAGAGAGACAACATGATCAGATAAAGACAGATTTGTAAACATGATTACAGGCATCCAGAAACAGCAGCTTCAAATGTCAGCGGTGAATCACACACATTTAAGTTCCCTAGAGAAGATCAAGTAAACGGACAGAGGAGTTCAAGAGATAAATCAGTTGAAGTTTTGTCTTCACTGTAATATCATTTTATCCTGGAATTATGAACCATTTCATAACAGAAGCTGAGATACACAAAGCTGTTATTAAGCTGAAAAATGTCATGAAAAATGTAATCTATGCGTGTATTACTTTTTTTGCTTTTTTGTGGTCTTTAGGTCTTTTTACTTGGGCTCCAGTAGCATTTAAAGCGCAGACGGATTTCTAATAACAGTCCAGTTGTCCATGATATTCCAAAGCCCCATGGTCCTTGCACAAAATACACTATTGGGCAAAGGTACTGGGACACACCTGTTTTTCAGTGTTTGGGCTAGACCCCTTACTATCAGTGAAGGACAATTTTAATGCTTCAGCAGATGAAGACATCTTGGACAACGCCATGCTTCCAACTTTGTGGACACAGTTTGGGGAAGAGCCTTTTCTATTCCAGCATGACTGTGCGCCAGTCCATAAAGACATGGTTGAACAAGTTCGGTGTGAAAGAACTTGACTAGAACTGGAACGGAGATTGTGAGCCTACCATCCAGCATCAGTGCCTGACCTCATAAAGACACTCCAAAATCTTGTGGAAAGCCTTCCAAGAAGAGTGGAAGCTGTTATGGCTGTAAAGATGGGACCAAGTCCCTATTCAATTTATGTATTTAAATGAAGTGTCCCTGTTGGTGTAATGGTCAGGCGTCCCAATAGTTTTTTCCATATCGTGTGTGTGCATAACGTCTGGCGAGATGGGAGCAGAACCATCAGAGTCATTCTCAATACAATGGAAATGTGCTGGGTCCTTCACTAATACCAAATTGTGTAAGCACACTATGTTCAAGCAATGTTGTCTTGCATCACCCTTTTTGCCACAGATGGCAAAACGACCAAAAGTCACATGTATTTTAATCTGCTTTATGGAGAGCTTGAAATGTTGGGAAGCAGACCAGTATCTTCACAGCGGTAAGGCTGGACATAAGGTTTGATGGGTTTTAGTGAGGAAGGTAGGCAAATATATTCATTAAGGGACTGTTACATCACGCTTGAGTGGTCCCAGCAGAGACAGGAGAGGTGCACACAGCAGGACGTTCCTGCATCACTGGACTCAGGAGGTCACTTTTATCCAGATGAACCCCTGATTTTTCTATGACGGCTAACCTAATTATCCTTATGGGTAAATATTACAGCTGCTTTTCTAACTGCAAGAGCGGTTCTATCCCCTTCTTAGGAATGATTTCATTTTTTTGGTCCATGAAAATACCTTAAAACTAACAAAAGAACAGATAAATGAGTTGGGATTATGTCCCAGCTTCCAGAAATGTGCTTTTTTACAAAGCCTCTGTTGGTCACTGTTAGTTTTTGTGTTGGGAAGTGACCATCTGGGATGCTAGCACGGCACTTTAATGAGCAGTTTGTGACTGAGACATTCTGCCTCCAGATTTTGGTTTGGGCTCTAGCGATGGTCACATATCACACGTGTAATTTCTGGGCCATTTAAACTAAAATAAAACAATAGTTTTACAAGCTAGCCTCGCAACAACGACTTAATCAGTGTTTAATGACTCTTGATAGAGGTCACATGGAAAATATTGCTGATAGTGAATGTCGCTATGAAGCTTCCATTGCATACTGAGCTGTGCGCAGAAGTTTGAACACCCCTGCCCAAAAGATATGTTTTGCTTATTGTGAAAATAAGTGCACATCTTCTGCAGGAAAGACACTTAATATGACATTTTAGTGCACAATTATTTATTTGATGAGTTTAACATATTGGACAAAAATGCAACATGTAACATTTTGCACAGGACTGTATGTGCATGATCCGTCTACAGTTTCTTGACAGGTTAAAAACGGTGCAACACACATGCTAACATTCCACTGCCACGTCAGTGTCACTGCTGTGTTCAGAATGATCCACCACTCAAATAATACCTGTTCCCTGGTGGTCCTGTGTGGGTACTGACTACAAACAGAGTAGAGTTGCTAACAAATGATAATGGGAGAAAGACTGACTGTAGTCTATAACTGTAAACTACATTATGTGTTCCGTGGAGCTGATAAAAGGGACTATAAGTATAAATACAAGCATGTGCACCTAAAAAAATGCATTTGTGTATATTTTAACTGACAGAAACCCAGTGTTTTGGGGTTCTGGGGTCCAGACGGCCTAGAATTACCCACCACAGATCGAAATGCGACTGATTCCACTGTCAGTTTCTATTATGTTTGTGGTTAATCTGACACAATACTGTAATCCAGTGCTTGAACGCCTAACCAATGGAGGAGCTTTCTTAACTATGTGTACCTGGATACCACAGAGGAAAAAGTCCTGCTTGGATCATTTGTCATTCACCATTTCTAGAATTTTTGTTTCCAACCAAAACATATTGAGAGTAATAGTACAGTAATACTATTACTCTATAGAGAGTAATAGTACAGCACTTGCCAGGTTTAAATACAACTGAATAAAAAGGAGCAAATATGACCGAAATGCCAGGAATCATTAAGGCTTTCCTGAAGATCTAGATGGCCTTCGAGGTTCCCCTCTGCTAGAAGGTATTTTATATGTATGTAGTAATTATCTTGTTTGAATGAGTGTGAATGTGTCAGATAAGAAGAGCCTGATTACAGAGGTTTGGACTGCAGTATTGGGATGGAGTACTGTACAGACTTCTTTATTTACCCAAAAAGACCTATTTGGACTCAATGCCAAACTCTTGATGAGGTGAATTAGATCCTGGATCAGGTAAATAAGTTACTCTGCAGTGCTCTGCCCTTCCACCACCTGTGCTTGCAATCTCTAGTCTTTTTATTTGCTTCAAAATAAGTCTCCCTTTTCAATTTTAAGCTCCATAATATGAACTCTGTAAAATTTGGCCAAACCCTGGTGATTTTACAGCCCAGTATAAAAGGCTTAGTCAGTAGGAAGCAAGTTTACTCTGCGGCGAGCTGAACAGAGCCGCTGATGGGAAACAAAAACACTCACACGCTCTGCAGCTGACCCACATCATGCCCATAACTCATCTTTATGTGACGTGAGCATGGCATGCTTTATTTAGAGGGTGGGCCTGGATGTTCTCAGCTGGATTACATCTTTGGCATTCCTTTTCCTCAGACACAGCGCTGGGAGATTTGACAAAGGCCGGACGGCTTCCTCAGCAGTAGGGCTGCAGACCCCTTCAGGCAGTTTACTGGCCTGTGCTTAAAGAGCCACTGTCACGGAAAGCCAAATCTTTCCTCTTTTTCTTTATTCATATGGTGGAATTAAACTGCAACAAAGCTTATTTTGAATTCCTCCTAGTGATGAAGTCGATGAACACATTGAAGCATGACTGAATATTCACAATGAAGTGATGCTATCAGGAGAGTGTTGTTATCGCAGATAACCTGAGCATCCCTTGCCCTTTCCCCCAGTTCGTTTGGGACGTCTCAGCCTTTACTTTTTTTGGAATGACACTACAGATCAGTCGGTGTACATGTAATTTGCATATACCATTCATAATGGCTCACAAAAAACAGAAAATATTACTATTTTGATTTATATACTATTAATAAACTATTAAAAAACCTAATAAACTATTTTACTATGAGAAAACTCAGATTGTGTCCTTTATATACTTTTTAATAAGAAGAAGACTCTGACTGTGTTTTATTCCAAATTGCTTATGTTGTTTATATACTATTTTTTATGAGAAGACGCTGATTTTGTGGTTTATATCCTAGTTTATTAAGAGAAGACTTTGCCTTTGTGCTTTATATACTATCTGATTGGGAGAAAACTCTAATAGTAGTAATTATCTCTGGGCCCTACCGGTAACATCAGTCTGTTTCTTCTTTCACAGCTGCACAGTAAACCAGAGAGTTATACTGTGGTGATTCTGCCACATTATGATATATTGAATGTATAACAGGAATGTCAAATGGAAAAATCTTCCACAGTCTGCTACAATCCTGTTTTTACTGTCAGAGATGGAAAGGTGTGGGGTTGGATCCTCTTGTTTTCCTCTCCACCCTTATCCAGGATCAGAGGCAGGCAGAACGCTGCGCTGTTCAGAGAGCAACAGAGGAGGAGAGAGAGAGAGAGAGAGAGAGCAAGAGAGAGCAAAAGCACCCCAGGCTAACTCCTCATCACAGTCAATTTGATTTTCAAAGACTCCGATGATGGCTTGGCCTCGGCTTGCCATGGCTGCAACACTCCTCTTTGCATACGATCAGTCTGTTGCCATGGCAGCCGTGGGGAGCTTTGCCGCCGCTCGGCGGAGAATCAGAGCGGGAGGAAGTGCGACCCTGACGAAGAAGAGCAGGGCCCGCACGTCTGCATCCGTTACCATGGCGGCAGGCGGGCGGGAGGAGAGCTGGAGAATCAAAGGGGAGGAGAATCTGACTGAAGATTGCGCTTCAGCTCACTCACAGCATCCGCACCACACTGGCGTTTACACACCATTACTTACACAGCAGATCTGAGGTCACAGTGTAAAGATGTATCAGTGGCACACATGTATAGACCTGCACCATCTGTATATACACCAGTCAGCCACAACATTACAACCACCTGCCTGATACATGATAGAAGGGCATCAGAACACAGTCTCTGTGCAGTCTGTATGAGGCTGCATTGATGCAAACCAGTCAAAGTGCCCATGCTGACTCCTGTCCACTGCCAAAAGTGCCTACATGTGTAAAGTGTCCACTGTTCATAAACACACCACAGAGTGTGAACCGCTCAAAATTCTTCCTCTGCATTTAACCTATTCCCTGAGTGAAGCAGCGGACAGCCTGAAACACAGCGCCCGGGGAGCAGTGTGTGGGGAGGGTACCTTGCTCAAAGGTACCTCAGTGGCGCCACCAGCAGTCCTGGGATTCAAACCCACAACCTTCTGATTGCAGGGGCAACTTTCTAACCTCTAGTCCACCAGAACTGAGCATCAGAGCTGTCTTGGTGGCACGAGGAACTACACAATATTAGGGAGGTTTTAATGTTTTGGCTGATCGGTGTATGTGTCCATGTGTCATGCTTATAGATGTAAGTGGCTTTTTGGTGTATGAAGATTCCTGTTGAATAATATAAAGTGCTAAAACATCAGTTACCAGTTCTCAGCAGTAGATGTGTTTTTGTAATTCAGTATTCTTTACATTAATCATGCACTGTTTGTTCTGCATAATTAAATGGCTGAGATGTAAAAAGTTTCAGTCAAGAGAAACTTACTGAGACTGAATAGTTAACAGTGGCGGTGATTAAATGTAGCCTTCAATGGTGCTAGAACCAATTACAGCCCAAAAAAGAATTACATGACATGGTTATGAATGCTCTCTGATGCCTTGGACATTGCTTTCTGATTATTGTAAGACGATTTTGGGCAACATTGTATTTCTTTTAAAAACATTCAAGACGGACAGGTACATACAAGGGTTAAAATAGCACTCGATTAGTACTATAGTTGTAAAATATTGATTTATTCATTATCTCTAAAGAGACTTGATGGGGCGCTGGAGTCCACTGCAGGGTAGACACAACTAGGGGCAAGTTACCGTCTGCAATTCATGCCCTTATACCATGGGAGGAAACCAGAGCACCCAGTGGAAACCCACACAGGAGAGCATGCAAACGCCACACAGGAAGGACCCTCAACTGCCCCACTGTCCCGCCATGCCACCTTATAGTAAAACAGTATTGTAATTTTGCTTCGCTTCATATTGTATGAACATTTAAGGATAAATACAAAAATGGCTCAAAATTCCTTGAAATAAAATGTATTCATAAGAACCATTTTCCCTCTCATTTTAATTCAGCGATGAAATATGATCCGCAGACATTTGTGAGTTAATGTGCAGTTGCATTACAATGCTGAAGCGTGTGGCTGTACACAGTTTCAACCACTGTAGATCTGCACTACATGTCTCAGTAATATGTGCATTAAAGTGGCTGCACACAGCCGATCAGCAGAGCAGTGAGAGCATGCTGTAAGCTCAGACTCAGGCATTATACTCCAGTGTAAGACCAAAATAAGGATCATAATTAGGTGCTGCGGAACAGTGCACTATATCTTTAGACCATGGATACAAAGACCCCGTAAATGTTAACACACTGAATGAGACAGTGTAGCCCCCCTGGCCTTTTCTCTGGCCTAGCTATTGTATAATCCATGCTTTGCTGTTATCTTCGAGCACAGAATTTGCCTAAGGAAGTACATACAGTTTGTCAAATTGGCATGCAAATAAAGGCATGTAATTCCTGTCAGGGGAAAAAGCATTAACCGCAAGAGGACAAGCCTGTTTTCTGTCCCCATTCAAAACGGCACTCCAACATCCATGTAAAGTCATGTAGTCGCTCTGACAGCCTCTTTAGAGTTACGCATCTGCTGAGATACAAGATAACTGAGTGCTGGAACTAAGAAAGGGGTGTAAATGGATTCATTCGCACTCAAGCTGAATAGTACAGCAGGACCCACTTGGGATCATAGAAATAGAAAACATAAAAATGCACGCATACAGATCAGCACTCTGGAATGGGTCAGCTGTGGGCATTTTTAGGGAACGGCGGAGAGTTTGAGAGGGAAAGTCTCTAAAAACAACAACAAATAGCTAGGCTAGAGAAATGGAAGCAATTAGCAACACTAAAAAAAAAAAGCTTCTCTTTTCTCCCCAAGGATTTTCAGCAGTGAGTGGTTTTATTGAGAGTTTTTGAACTTAATGGTTCTTCACTGATTGGGAAATGTGTGCCGTTCTAATTATGCTACCAACTTTTTCCTAAGTTATTCATATTCAACCCAGTACATCAATATTAATACTCTTATTGCTGCTACTATCATTATCATCTACCATTAATACTCTTAAAAAATAATGTAAAAATAATGTAATCTGCTCTATTACTGTTAATGTTTTTCTTTTTGTTCTTAATTTTCTTTTGGTGGGGAGATTTGGTTAAGACTGACTATTGTTACCAGAAAGTGTTTTTCTTTCTTTTGCTTTTAACAAATCACAAAGCTTTACATTACATTACATTACATTCATCTGGCAGACGCTTTTATCAAAAGTGGCTCACAATACGAGGAAGGACTCAAGTTTCAGGACCGTGGGAGAACCAGAGGAGAGTACTAAGTGCTAAAATCTTTGTTAGAGCAGTCCAAGAAGACAGATCAGGCGCCCCTGTGGAGAGGAGTTGCTCTCTGAACAGATGAATCCGCTTCAGATGAGTATTTTTTCAGATACAGACCTTATAGACCATTTACTCACCAGTTAGCTCCAATGTTACAATCAGACTGGTTGAGAAGCAAAACTGGTCTTTTTTAGACGCCTTCCATGTTTATTTATTTTTTTTTTCAGAATAACTGTATCATTCCACTGAGCACAAACAGCTTCTTGCTTTTATTCATTTTCCTGTTAGTTATTTGCCACTTTAGTGCATAAAAAAACCCAGAAAACACGTTAGACAACTGCTGCAAGATAACAGTTTTGGCCAGATTCTGAAGAAGAGTGTGATAGCAGGTGTACACCAAATTCCGACCCGGTGCAAGCAAACTTTCAGCCAGTAGCTGTAAACAGAAATGGAGAAAATAAAATTCAGCAAACAAGAATTTCATACTGTGACAGGATATATGACATATCTGGAACACAAAAGGCGTTTGTCTTTATTTTTGATCTTTTATGATTTTTCATCAGAATACAGGAGGCTGTTTATTATCCCAAGCAACAGTGTGACTGTCATTACCCTCGACAACACATTCACTCTCGTGTTCTATGCCTTAATCCGGCTCGTTTCTCATGTACTTTTATAACAGATTCTTATGGAATACATGCTTCAGATCACCATCCCTTGAACGGGCATTGTAAAAGACTGCCCTTTCTTCTCTGTTCTGTCACGTATGAAAACAGCCCTACGTTCTATACTTAAACACAGATGCGAAGTTGGCACATCTGCTGCATTCCTATCACCATGGAAACATTCTGGTATCATAGCAATTAACCCTTAACATTCTGTTCAGGCCACCTTTGATGTGCAGTGCTGAGCTGCCACTGTGTGACGGGGCGAGTCACTTCTATTCACTCTAATTCAATGCGCAAGGCCAGAAAGAAGGTGAGAGCGCATTGTGTGGGTGACGGGGAGACAAAACGAGGGTGCTTATCTCCATCTTCTGTGATTCTCACTTTTTTTGAAGGGTGCAGGGCAAAAGCAGTGTGCTTGCGAAATCAGAAACTGATCTGTAGAGGAGCCAGTGGGATCCGATACAGACGATGTGCAGACAGGCTCGCATACAGCTCGGAGACCCCCAGCACGGCAAGAATCCAACCGAGCTCAGGCTGTGAACCTTTGGCTGGCAGCGCCGGCCACGGGTGCTGTATATCCTCCTCGAGGCCATTAAGCAGACGGACCCAATGAGTAAGGCAGTCCCAGTGTTAATGGCTCACTAAGCCCATGTAAACACCATTCTCCTAATTGGTCTGCCGGCAGGCTATGAGAGTGAAATTGATCACTGACAAGTCCCTGTAAATCTCCATTTGGCTCATTACATTTGCACTGGAGTTAGAGAGAGAGGGATACTACGGTTCAGGCCACGTTCACACCGTGGTGCTTTTGTGCTGAGCTGCATGGAGTGCTTTTATGTTGATATGAAAAAAAACAAAAAAACAGCTTACGTGAACCACGCGACACAACCATAACAACACAGTTGCTGTTGTTATGGAGGGCACCACTAACCGATAAGCTTTTCAGTGCTAGTGACGTCATGTGTGTTGACACATACTGAACAAATACGATGTGGAGAAAATATATCCACATACGGCGTGGAAAAGCTTGAACACCTTCCAAACAATGCCCAGTTCCCAAACTGGGCTTGCCTGAGTTTAACACATTGAAAAACAAACCAAAGCAAATCTTTAAAATGTTTCCCAACGTTTGCACAGCTCACATTTTATGTTCAATACTTTCCCGAACAGCTCATAAACTGTAACCGTGCATTACAAATGTGCAGAAGTGTGTTATATGTAGAGGATGTGCACTTACTTTTAGTTCAGTTTAAATGAAACATCAGTTGACCAAACTTCTCCATCCAACTGTATTTTCTCTTTCTTAATGGAAGCAATAATCTACAGAAATACCCATAAAGACTTGTTTATCTCTTAACATGCAAAAAAAATAAAAATAAAAAAAAAATAATGGATAGACAATACTATTAAACCAGTTTAACAAGAACAATGCCCCACAGAGAACTGACGCTGTCCTCAAATGAGCGAAGGTTAATTTGTTTAGCGAGTGTCTGGCTGATAAGGCAAATGAGTTTGGGAGTTCAGTGGCCCGGTTCATTTCCAGACCCTGATGAACACATTTACATGTGAATAGTGTAATCATGCTGAGGATATTCTAGATGAGACGTCCAGAAATGGGTGATGCCCATAACAAAGGCTACTAAAGCAGTATTGAGATGAGGAGGCACAACCATTTGGAAAGTCATTTAAGGTGGAGCAAACACAGGGTCTCCAGAAACACTCCAGTCATATTTATTAACTGCGGAGAGAAATATAGACACATGTGCAGTGGCTATGACAATGATTTTTCTCACTCTACTGAGTCACAATAATATGGTTTATTGTTAATATAATGGGCACGATTTAAGTGTAACCATATTCTTTGGTTTTAATTTGTTGCTCCACCATAATCCATTTCTGCTTGCTGGTCTTGTGATGATGCTTAGAGAAAACAGACGCCTCACCCAGGCTGTGCCAGTTGTGTCTCATAGTCTTGTAGATAAATTAGTCAGAACAGACTGACCTTATTGAAGAAACTTTACCCACGGTGGAGAGAAACCACAGGTGCTTGTTACCGATTGTTCATGCGTGTCTAGAGTTCGCTAGAGACTCTATGAATCAAGACATAGTTTGAAATGGGGAAAGTAGTCTGGTATTCATAGAAATCCAGGTCCAGGCCACTAGTGAGTGTGCTGCGGGTAAAGCTTGCAGTAAAATCTCACTAAGACCATAAGGAAAAAACACTGAGAGACCAAGACTCAAAAGGAAGAACACTGTAAGAAAATAAGGAAGAATCACCTTGAACAACAATGACTCAAAAGAGAAACACTGAGAGGAGCCAAGACTCAAAAGGAAGAACTCTGTAAGAACATAAAGAAGAACCACCATGAACAACAATAACTCAAAAGAGAAACACAGAGCGAAACCATGTCTCAAAGGAAACAGAACTCAAAAGAACCTACATGAGAACATCAGGAAAAAAAAGTAAGAGGAGCCAAGTCTCAAAAAAAGAACATCCCTAAGCGCATGTGGGAGAAACATTAAGATAAACAAAACTCAAAAGAAGAACCTCCTTAAAAGTTTGGACAAGAATCCTCCAGGACACAAGTTCAGATTAGCCAAGTGCAATTAGAAAGTCTACCTGTACCCAAAAAAAGCAGCGTAAGACATCAGGGAGTGGAAAACACACTCATGTACCAACAAGCCTGCCACTGCGTCTTTTCCAGCTCCCTGATGCTATACGTTAATTAAGTGTAATGTAAGGTAACACACCATAATAATGGGAAGGGATGACTTCCATTCCCCCTGAGTGTCTGTCATGGTTTTAATTAGCTTCTTAATTTCCAAACAATATGGAAGAAGAGGCATTTCAATGCTGTAAGGGACATGGGAGAGCATCTCCACAAGCTCTTTGTTTTTCCCATGAACAATTATGAATCCTCCTCCATCCTTTTAGAGGACAGTCCATCTTGTGCAACAGCTGTGCACTCCATGCTGGAGGCCCCCTGCAGGCTTGTGCAGGCACCGAGGCTGCTGCGTCGCATGCATGGCTTACCTACAAAGGTAATGCCACCTGACTGCAGCTGCAGAGATGCTGGCCACCCATCAGGCGCACAAAGGAAGCCAGGAAGCCAGATTTTCATGCATGAGCTCCACCACAACGAGCGCTGTCAGGTCTTGGCTAGCTGCCTGATGTCCCTATTATACCCTTCTCCTCGCTCTCAGTGCATTTGTTCCTGCAGATCGGTAGAACATTGCACATTTTTGGTACTGGTCCGATTATGAATCTCTAGTGTGACCATGACTTGACTCGCCCAAGTGCCCTTGACTGGTTCAGCTGCTTTGGATTGCCCACATGCTCCTCCCCCCATCCAAGGGCAACTGCTGTTCAAAAGCTCTGAAGGACATTGTTGCTCCTGTTGCTGTGGACTAGAGACTATCAAACTGCTCCTTGTTCCAACAGAAACGACTTCACTGTATCTACTCTGTTAGCCATATAACTGCCAGCTGTTCAGCAGTGATTAAGTCTGTACACAAAGACATTCTATTGTTAGTTATCTCCATAGAAACATCTCTTTCTCACTCTCCAGGTTGATCAGAGGAGGATGGGTTCCCCTTCTGAGTCTTGGTTCCCCTTGGCTCACTAGGGTCTTGGTCCTAGATTGCGTAAATCTGCTTTGTGACAGCACTGGTTATAAAAAGTGCTACATAAATAAAACGGAACTGAATTGGATTAACTCTGGGACTGTTTTCTGCATGCCAGGTCATTCCTTACTGGCTGTGTCCTTGTATTTGACCCACTACGGTGAGGTCTCTATGCAATATGTTGGGCTCTAGGGAACTGCCACAGGCGCATATTGAAGAAAGATGTGAAAGCCGGCACGTAAATTGAGTAAGACGTAGGAAGTTGATATGAGATGGGAATCGATGTAAGTTTTGACTCCCACTGGCATGGTTGCGATCTCATAAGCACTTTGTGTTATTTCATTCCTTTTCATGTCCTCCATGGCAAATTAATGCAGTCTGATTTCATTCCGCTGGAAAGGGCCTTGGCTACATGAATTAATTATACATTGCAAGTGATGATAAGCAACGAAGGCCATTATAACAGGTTTTATTGACAAAAAAAAAAAAAGCCTCATCCTTCGTTTCCATATGTGCCCCTGTCTGATTGGCACAGACTGAACGCTGAGAGCATTTTGAGCCGCACGACTGCTGGCCGTTTGATATTAAAGAGGAACGTTCACCCGAGCTTATGGCTTCAAACGCTTCCCTTCCTATTGATTCGAGGGTGGCCTACATTATTGAAAACGTGGATTCTATCCAGCTGGGATGGCAAGGAAGCTGTCAGTGGATCAGAGTTTTCATTTCATTACCATCATCTCTCTTCCTCTCTCTCTCTCTCTCTCTCTTTCTGTCTAAAAAAAAGGAGATGCGCCTGATGAAAACCTGCATGAAGGTGTTTCAGGATGCATTATGAAACGGTTGCCATGGCTACAACCTCGTCGGAGCAGGCAGCATGCATTCTGAACCAAATCTGAAACGACAGGGCTCGATCTCTCACTCTCTTCAGACTGCTCCAGCTCCTCTGACCTGACACATGTAAGTCTTCACTCCACGACTGCCCAGACCTAATCTACCGTCCACTCCCAGAATGGCTCACGGCTTTATGTTCTCCTAAACGGAGGTTCGGAATCTCATCTCTCTGACATCATCGATCTCGGATCGTGCCCGAATTTCTCCTCTCCTCCCCACTGACATGACCTAAAATCATCCAACCAGTCTGATAAAAGTGACGTGCTTTCAAACATTCATATCATAACCTCATGCTTCATGCAGAGTTGTGTGTGTGTGTGTGTGTGTGTGTGTGTGTGTGTGAGAGAGAGAGAGAGAGAGAGAGAGAGAGAGAGTAGAGAAGGAACAGAGAAAACAACGAACAGAGAGAATAGAAAAGCAAAGAGAGGAGAGGGAAAGAAAAAGAGAATACAGAGCAAGAGAGGAGAAAATGGGACCAGAGGTAGAGAAAGAAAGAGAAAGAAGGGAGACAGAAGGGAATGCAGAGGTAGGAAGCAGACACAGAAAAAAAGTGAAGGAAGAAAAAGAGGGAGAACAAGACAGAGAGAGAAACTGAATTTTACATGCCTTTATTACTTACTCATGCCAAGCCTTGACTGACAAGAGAGAGAGAGACAGTGAGAGAGAGAGAGAGAGAGAGAGAGAGAGAGAGAGAGAGAGTGAGAGAGAGAGAGAGAGAGAGAGAGAGAGATCTCCCCATGTAGCACCCACCCACATATCCTGACAT
>JBBPCX010000040.1:34270227-34289409 GCA_037974365.1 Hydrocynus forskahlii | reverse complement strand
AGAGGGAGAGGGAGAGAGAGAGAGAGAGAGAGAGAGAGAGAGAGAGAGAGAGAGAGAGAGAGAGAGAGAGAGAGAGGTTTCAGAAGAACAAAGCGGATACGGAGAGTTTTCAGTTCAGTTGTTCCAAATGTTGTCTGGCTATAAATTGAATTGATGCCAAAATAATTTGCACTGCAATACATTTTATTCACTCATTTGTTCTTTTTCCTTCCTTGCATTCTGTTTCTGAACAAATCTAGTCCTCCTTATAATTCATAACCAGGATCTTATGGGCCTCAGTGCAAAAAACAACTGTCCCTTATATAACAAAAATGTGTATTTTGCAAGAATATTTACTTTTATTACCTCTCAAACAAGTTGATGCTGTCAAGGTATGCATCTCCACCCAATAGGGTAACTTTCTAGTGCTACCTGAAATGTTTTCATTAGACTACCTCTTTGGATTGCATTTATTCATAAGTCATAAATCACTGGATCTTGGGTGTGCAGTTTTGTCAGTATCTACATGAGAGGCCAGTGAAGATTTCAGAGGAACCAATTTACTGACATGGCCAGTGTCCACCCATTCAGAATAACTGCATTCTTCAGATTCAGTTGAAGATATGATCATGGGTAAAAGAAGCTCAAGCGTAGAATGGAAGAATGGTGCTTCACATCAATAACACTGCAAGTCCAACAAGTCCAGAACATTCCAAAAAATGTTTTGAATTCACAGGCATTTTTTGTGATGTCACTATATACGTGTAACTAAGACAAAGTAACAGTAACAATAATGGAAACAGGCTGAAAGTGGTTATGGAAAAAGCTTGTTTTTGTCAAAAAATAAAACCCACAGAAACTTGTGTAGACTTCAGGGGAAAACAACAAAATATAAGAAACGTGTAGAATGTAGCCTATTTAAATGATAATACTTATGAAACCTGTGATTTTCATCAAATATAAATCTGGAGTCCTAACAACTTGTAGTAATAATTGGGATAAAAGTGTGACATGCCTTTGCTCGGCATTATTCTTATTGTGTGCCATGTTGTTCATTGATTTGATTGATACTAATTGTATAGATTATTACTTTCAGTCTGGGCTGGATGGAAATTAAACAGGGACTTGTCCCATACCAATCAGCCTGTTTAAGCCTTTACAAACAACATAATGGAATCTTCTCCGATAAAATGTATCAAGCTGGAATAGGGATTAATTTGGGACAATGGCGTTTTACAGCATTACAAGCTGCTCGGGCATGGGATGTCTCCTCTAATGTCTTTCTACTAGTAAGGACGCAGAAGGTTTCCTGTCCAAAGTGACTCCCTTCTGGGCTGTCACAATACGTTTATGCACCTGGACGAATCCATTTAGTTGGAGAACCTGTGATTTAGGTCACTGTCTCGTTCCCCTGTCCATCCATCTTGGGAGATCTCTTTGACAGCAACATGGATCATGGCGTTGCTCTTACCTTACCAGCCTTTAAATCAGCTTTTCTTCAAAAAAAAGAACAACAGGCTCTTGCATTGAAGCTATCAGAGCTTGAGCAGGGATGGCTGCACGATGTCACCGTCTTTCTGACTCGAGATACTCGAAGCAAATGTGCTCTAATAGCTAGCAAACTTGACACACACATCTGTCATGTTGATGTTTCCTCCACTCGATCAGTCGCAAATCCACACGGCACACAGTACTTGGGTTACGAATACAAAGCTAAATCCCTTCCGAACCTGGAAATGTGTCGTTTGTTTCACAGGCTTTTCCTGTTCGGTGCATTAGCAGGTCACTGTCCAAACATCAGGAGACAAACTAAGGCCTGGACTCCATCAGCCTTAGCAAGAGTAAGCAAGAGATTTGGGAAACTAATGGAACAGCCTGCGCAGGAAATGGCACGCAAGCTGCAAAGTGATTTGCTGTTCTGACCTAAAAAACGTAATGGTGCAACCTGTTGAGGTATCTGCAGCTCTGGTAGCAACAAAAAAGCATGCAAACCGTTATATCGTACCATAATACTTTAATTCTAGTTTCTTTATTAATTCACTGTAAAGGCAGAATGGGCCTGCCATTCTTCCTACCAATAGTATATTTCCATTATTTTGGAAAACACAGCCGCTTGAAGATGAGTTTATATAATTAGTTATACACACTCAGTTCCATGTTATACTAAATATTTTAAAATGATACCTTTTTCCACAGGGGTGCTTAAACCCTTTAAATTACTGCACAAATATGACCTAAACACAAGTAGATTTTGAGACAAGTAATAAAAGTAGATAAAGACTACTTTCAGGACTTGCATGGGACTTTTAGGACTAGTACCAACATCCGATGACATAAATAAGCATTCCAAAGGGTCCACTGCATATTTGTAAGTAAATTAATCAACATTTTTCTCATTTCTTTTTTTGTCCTTCACATTTAGTTAATTCCTGCGTACTTTTTGGGGTGTCATTTCTTTCTTTTCTGTTGCACTTCGGAGCTTTAGCATTTTATGCGGGTCGAAAAGAATCACAGAAGGAGGAACATAACAAACTTGAGCTCATGTGCTGATACATGCACTGAAACATTCTATGTATAGAAATTATATATTATATGTGGAATTGTACGTTTATATATGGGACACTTAATTGACATGTAACATTCTAACAAGTAGTAGAACTCTGGGGGTGAGGGTGTTCTCTGGATTGTTCTTCTAAAACATGTTTATTCTGATGTCATCCTGTGCCTTCTTTCCTTCGCTCAGTCCTCACGCCAACGCATTCATGTCGGGGCACTTTCTTTTCGGTGGCATGCAAATGTTTGGGCAACCCTTGTCAAAATGTACTGTGAATAGTTAAATTGCTAGAAAATGAACTGATCTCCAAAAGGCATACAGTTAAAGCTGAAACACTTTTTCAACATTTTAGGTTTTAGACAAATTTTGGAGGAACCCAAAGAGATTTAAGCTCTCAGATAACTTTAAACAACGTCTCAGGCCTTAATTAGCTTGTTAGCTCTGTGAGTTGTTTACAGTCATCATTGGGAAAGGCCAAGTCATTTGTAAATACTTTGCTTATTCAAACCTTGCCCCAGGAATCAGTGGTCATGGGCTCCTCTAAGCAGCTTATTGATGCTCACAAAAGAAGCAAAAGAAGGCTGTAAGAAGATAGTAAAGCTTGTTCAGGCAGCCATGTCCTCAGTTCACAATGCAATCAAGAAATGGTCACTAACGGAAAAGAAGGCTGAGGTCTGGAAGATCAAGAAAACTTTCCAGTTACCTACCAGGATTGCTAAAAAGCTCAATCAAAACCCTCGTTTGAATTAAAGGACCTTTAGTGGACTCTGGACAGATGGTGCACTGTTCTACTGTGCAGCAAAACCTGGACAAATATGACCTTCAGGGAAAAGTTAAAGGAAGAAAATGTTTCCCATATCCTCACCAAAAAATTGAGTGTCATTCAGAAGTTTACAAAGGAACACCTTAACAATCCTGATGCAATCTGGAAACAACTCCTGTGCACTAATTAAGTTCAAATTGAACCTTTTCCCCACAGTAAGTAACAGTATGTTTGGAGAAAAAAAGAGTGCATAATTTACTTAATGAACTATTAAGCACAGGGGTGGATCGATCATGCTTTGGGCTTGTGTTGCAACCAGTGCCACAGGGACCATATCAGTGGTAGGAGGATAAATGGATTCAATTAAATACCAGCAATGTAACATCAGACGGTCCATAAAAAAACTGATGAAAATATGAAAATTGAATGGCTCCTACAACAAGATGGCGATCCTATACACACCTCAAAATCCACAATGGACCACCTCAAGAGGCGCAAGCTGAAGACTTTGCTATGGCCCTGACAGTGCCCCGACATATATATCTTCAGTAATCTGTTGTTAGACCTTGAAAGAGCAGTGTGTGGAAGTCGGCCCATGGATCTCACTGAATTAGAACCTTTTGCAGGGAAGAGTGGGTGAAAAACATACTAGAAAGAACTGAAAGAGTCTTAGGTGGCAACAAAAAGCATTAACAAGCTGTGATATTTGCCAAAGGGGGTGTTACTAAGCGCTGATGTGAAGGGTGCCCAGTGTTAAAAAAAAAAGTTTCATCCATAACTTTATAGTTCTTCTTGTACTCACTTAACTATTCGCAGGAACAGAAAGTTTGACCAGGATGCCCAAACTTTTGTGGCCACACCCCATAAGTTGTTGTAATGAGCACAGATATGGACCCAAATGCAGAATACAACAGGAAAGGGAGTTTAATAAGGGAGACAGGTCTCAGAGTTCAATAGCAGAATCCAAAGTTCAGAATCCAGTACCAGTAAATCCAGTTTGAAGAAACCAAATCCAAATTCATAGGGCAAGAAGAGAAATAAACGCGGGTCAGAAAACACATTAAGTTCAAATAATAAAACGCTTGGTAACTAGACTAGGCTGAGAATACTTTGCACAGGTAGATGACCTGAGGGTCTGTATGTACTACCTGGGAGATGAGTACTCAGGTGATCCTGATCTCCACCTTATGGGCCTGTGTGAAATCCTGGAGTGGAGATCTGGAGAGGGCTGTCCGGAAGTGTCTAACTGGTACTCCAATCTCTGATTCTGTACCAGGCCTTACAGTTGTACTGTCACAGATGGAATAATATTGATTAAAAAACTTTTGGCTGCTATTGTTCTGGTGGTATTAAATCATCTAGCCATGTACATTTCAGGTACATTTGTAAATTTAGTCGGCTAGCTAACAAACCCATTTTAGCCTGGTATTCCTCTTTATGTATTTGTTCTCCCGTTATAATTTCATTTAATGGCACTTTTACCTCAGTGTGTGTTTTAGTTGCTCTACCCACCACGTGTGTATGTGCAGCAGCATGTTTACGACGGCTCCATATCCAGTCTTTGTATTTTACTGTTTCTTAAATGTTTTAGTTTTATTTACAATAAACAGTGCTGTGGTCCAGCAACACTTTTAGCCATAGACTCAGCAGCATAAAGTGCTCCACTGAATGCCAGAGAAAATCCTTCCTCCCCACTGCCATCAGACTCTATGACTCCTTCCCCTGTCATACACCCACACAATAATCTGTGCAATAACCTGCTGCTACCAAGGTGTGAAATGTCTTATGGTGTGCTAAATCATTATCATTATGTGCAATATCTTTATTATGTGTATTAGTCTTAGAACATGAAATATCACTACTTACATCAGTGCTCATATCACTTCATATCACTATCATGTCACTGCTTATGCCATAATATTATCATCAGTAATAGCACTTCTTATGTTATTATTACATGTAAAAGACTTCGTATATAGTGGAACTCCAAACCACCAGTAAACTACTTCTGCAGTAATTTTATTTGTTTATCTATTGTATTTATATCCGTTTTTTCATCGACCACAGCATTTTGTATACATAGTGTAGTGTTTCTAGTATTAAGCATCTTCTGAGTATTTCTGGAGAGTTTTATTTTGACTTTTATTTGACTGAAATTATAGTTCATATTGTTCTTGTCTTTGTGTCTCTGTGTGACTGTGCAATTGTAGCATACAAATTGTAGCAATGTCCTCTAAGATCAATAAAGCTTTATGATTCTGAATAATTTAGTACATTTAGTATCAGTAAGTTTGTACTCTCTCTAACCATGAGATTTGAGAAAGTCATAACTGCATTTCTGCTGTTTACTGCTCTTAGTCTGGGCTGCTCATACACTGCCAATGCTAACGCAGCTAGTGACAGTGAGGCTGTTGCTTCACACCCAAGACCAGCTGATCTTTCTGAGACACGATGCAGCAAAACACAGAGAGATTATGTCGGACATTCCTTCTGAGATGAGTAGGGGAATGACAAAAAGGGCATGCGAAAGAAAAAAAGAGCAGTGAGGAATGGGCAACAATCTGCAAAGCAGGAGAGGCAATGCGAGGTCACTGGACAATCAGATGGACATGGTTATGGGACTAGTTCGACACAGTGAATTACATGAGTGTGTTTTGATGTTTTTCTAAGACATGACTGCGTGAGCATATTCCTTACTCTGCTGTAGACTCTGCTGTATTTTTGTTGGAGCCACCCTTTTTCGCATTGTGCTTGAGAAGCATTGAGCCAGTTGTTGAGCTGCTAGCAGGGAGTTTATGTCTGCCCAGAGAGTTCTCGTACATGAACATCATTGTCGTTTACATTCCTCCATTGGCAACATAATGATGGCATGTGACATCATCCACTGGGTGACCGTGAGACTCCAGACAAGACACACAGATTCGTTCATTCTCATCTCCAGAGGCTTTAACCGTGTCTCTCTGAACAGGACACTTTGCACAGGAAGTCCTCAGGTAACAGTTCGGTCACTGTTCCTCTTCACCTCGTACACATCCGACTTCAAGTACAACTCAAAGGGGTGCCATCTGCAGACATTCTGAGATGACTCTGCAATTGTCATCTATATATCTAGGTTCCAATCTACTGCCAATCTAGGTTGGCAGTGGACAGTTCTGTTGACTGATGGGAGCTGAATAAGCTGCAACTCAGCACCAACAAGACTAAAGAGCTAAAGAGCTATCACTCCCTTGTCCATTAGGGGATTGGATGTGGAGGTTGTTCAGGATGGCAAGCACCTTGGTGTACATAAGTACAATAAGCTGGACTGGTCAATAAACTCTCTGTCTACTTACAAGAGGGGTCAAAGTAGGCTGTACTTCCTACAAAGACTCTTTTAGAGTCTGCAACAGCATGCTGCAACAACCTGTGGTGTCCAGCAGCATTTTCTGTGCTGTGATGTGCTCGGCGGCAGCATAAAATTGGCTGCAGACACCAAAAGAATCAACAAGCTGATCAGGAGAGCAGGCTCAGCTGAGGCAACTTGAAAATTGTGGCTGAAATACTTCAGTCCATCATTAACAATGCTGATCATCCACTCCACAGTGATGTGGTCAAACATAAGAAGAACGGTTGGCCATAAACACAGAAGCATAAAGTGCGCCAATGAATGCCACAAAAAATCCTGCAGGCTCTATAACTCCTCCCCGTTACACACCCTCACATCAGACTCTAGAACTCCTCCCCCTGTCACAAACCCAACCATCAGACTGTATAACTCCTCCCCCTGTCACAAACCCAACCATCAGACTGTATAACTCCTCCCCCTGTCACAGACCCGCACAATAATCTGTGCAATAACCTGCTGCAATTTAGATATGCATTTTCTTCTTGTGTGCAATATCTTTATTATTCTGTGCAATAGTGCAGAACTCAAAACCACCAGTATGTATTTTCTACAGTATTTATTGCCACCTCTATTACTGACCACAACATTTTGTGCATGTACAGTACTGGGAGCTCAGAGAGTTTTATTTTATGTTGACTTTACAATTTATATTTTATATTGTCTCTGTCTTTCCGTATGACTGTGCAGTCGTGGCATTAGTAATTCCCCCTCTGGGAATCAATAAAGCTTTCTGATTCTGATTCTGATTTCCGCGTCAGACGGTCGCGCGCGTGCATGTGCGCGCGCTCTCCCCGCCCCCCTCGCGCGCTCGGCAGACAGAGCAGCGCGAGGAAGCGCTGACGGCGGAGGGAGTGCGAGACACGGAGCGAAAGAGGGAGAGAGACGGAGAGCGAGAGAGATGACCACACGGTACACGGTAAGTCCCAGTGTCCACGCGCGCGCGTGCGTCTGGTACCGACAACTTTGCTTTGCCAGATCAGGCAAAACTTCATCACCCGCCAGGTGTGTCGAGGGATCGCCATATCACACAACTTTTATGAAGGAGAGATCATGCATGAGGCGTTTTGTGTTCTGCACCGGGGAAATGGTTCTCCAGTGGCTGAGTGTGTTCTAGCTCTACTCCATCTATCGCCGCGGAGTAATCCAGCATGGGTTTTGGGGGTTCAGCACTTTCTAACACCAGCACACGGAGCTGGGCTCACGCACAGGAGTCTTCTGGGTTTAAATGGACTTAGATTAACACTGTAGTCCTTAATTCAACTATGTACCTTAATGCAGCAATTAAATGCTATAGACCTTCGTTCAACACTAAATAGGTCTTAGTGTAGGTCTAAAACCAACAACTACATGTCTTAATATAGTAATTAAACACAATAGATGTTCATTCAGCACTATAGTTCTTAATGCTGTAGGTCTTAATTCAACACCAATAGGTCTTAATACAGCAATTAAACATTACAGGCCTTCATTTAACTCTACAGGTCTTAATACTGTAGAGCTTAATGCCATACCATGCATCTTAATATAGCATTTAAACACTACAGACCATCCTTCAACACCATACATCTTAATACACCAATTAAACATACATCTTAGTACACCAATTAAATACTATAGAGCTTCATTCAACGCTATAGGCCTTAATACTCTAGGTCTTACTGCCACATTACACAATATTGTAGATCTTAAACACTGTAGGTCTTGATTCAACACCATACATTGTAATACAACAATTAAGCACAATATATATTCTTTCAGCTCTGTAGGTTTTAATACTTATATAACAGATTTCCCAGATAGAGATTAAGCCTAGTCCCAGGCTAATCATCATTCTCTTTGAAGATTCTCCATTCAAAGCAACATGTAGTCCAGGACAAGTCTTTCCCTGTACAAGAAACTGTTTCTATAGGTCGGTTTCCCAGACCCACACTAAACCCAAGGTAGACTAAAAGAGGCTTTTCAAAGTTTATTCTCCATCACTGAAATTTAGCCTGATATTAGACTTCTTCCATGTCCAGATCCAGGTTTGCTGATAATGTAGGTTTTAATGTAACACTATAGGTCCAAATACTATAGGTTTTAATAAAACACTATCAACAGGGATTAATCCTAGTCCTGGATTAAGAAATCAATGATAAATCGCCATTGGGAAGCCTGTGTAGACTTAATCCTAACCCCTATAGGTCTTAATACCATAGGTTTTAATCCTACACTATAAGTCTTTATACAACAGATCTCAATACTAAAGGTTTTAATTCAGCATAATACATCTTGATACTAAAGGTCTTAGTTCAACACTGCAGGATGTTAATTCAGCATAGTAGATTTCACGGCTAATAACTTAATTCAGTGCTACAATTTTGTACTTCAGCTTTATAAATAGGTCACTATAGGTCTTAAGACAGCGCTGCTGGTGTTCATTCAGCACTGAGCATTTTGCTCTGTCTGGGTTGTTTCCATCTAGAGAGCAGGTTTTGTAACAGGTTACTCTATATGGTGCCAATGATGTGACCTACTTAATGTGAGTTTGAATCTCATAAATGTAGTGTTATTTTCCTCTGGGTTTTTATTTTCCAAATAGCATTTTAGTCTGTGAACAACAGCGAGTGGATGCGCACAGACCACTCAGGAAGAGACGATAGATGCGAGGCGAGAGATGTTTCATAGGCACTGTAGGGCTGTGGTGTGTGTGTGTGTGTGTGTGTGTGTGTGTGTGTGTGTGTGTGTGTGTGTGTGTGTGTGTGTGTGCGTGTGAAAACTCATGGCAACTGCTGGGAAAACAAAGGCATGTGTCTGTGTTGGCAGTGCAGTGAAGGATGGGAATCGTGTTTGAGATATGACGGGATTATCTTTGAATATTTGGTTCATTTCTTTATTCTTTTTTGTTGTGAGTGGATAGACGGTCAGCCTGGACAAAGTGTGTGATGGAAATCTAGGAAAGGGGTCATACAAACCCTCTCAGCTGCTTAACCTTAGTCAGACACTATGCTGATGGATAATCTCCACATGCACTAACTGCACAGTCCAAATAACGGTGAGATCTGAAGCGCCGGCGAGTAATCTGATGGAGAGCTATTGTTCAACTCCACCAGGAAATAAAATAAGCAGGCGTTTAATCCCCGGAAATCAGATAGCGGAAGATCATGAGGACACTAAATGAAAATCCAGGCATGCTGAAGCAATGACAATCGCATTATGCCGGGCTGAGCTTTAATGCCGTGGCTGAGCCTAATGTGAGCCCTCCACTTTCTGATAGCAGCCTGTCATCTGGATCCCATTAATCTCAATGCGCTTGTTTTCAGGCTTCAGAACCATGGACAGGGCCAATGGTGCGATAATATACTCTTAACGGCTTCCAGTGGGATGCTTTAACCCCTAAACTGCAGGCTTATTACTCCCTTATTAATCTTAATGATCATTGTTAACCTATAAACCGATCTACACTTCATGCACCGCCCACAGACGTATTCTTTTGTAGTGGGTTGAACAAGCTTAACAGAGTTCCATAACCCTGAGGAATATAGAGATTTAATTATTTATGTAATGTAGATGTCAGGTTTTAAATGACATGCTACTGCACTGGCCTGTGTTGTAGCTTGTTGTTTTAGCATTTGTCCCCACTTTAACTTGATTGCATGAGGAGACGCTGATAGATCTGTTCTAACAGTGTGACCTTTGACACACACACACAAAATAAATGTAATCACAAATCAAAACAAATGTCTGTATTCTGACAAATACTACCATTTCAGCTATCATTTCTGTTTAGGGTAAGTGGAATTTTTCCTAGTGTTTTATAAAGCTTGCTCAACAGTTGCTATGATTATTATTATTATTGTTGTTGTTGTTGTTGATGTTGTTATAAATTGTGTGTTTATAGAGTGTTTTTCATAAATTTAGAAAAAGTGCTCTATGATGAAATAGTAGGTAAGTCAATTAGTAAGTAACTACTATGCAGTCATCATTATTATTATTATTATTATTATTATTATTATTATTATTATTATTATCATCACTATTATTACCATCATCATCATCATCATCATGTACAATGCAGCAAAAGTACTTTATGATGAAAACAGTAATAAGAAATAAAACACAAAATGTAAAACCAAGTGAATGCCAAAAATTGCAACAAATTTGTTTTTGTTACATTTAGAAGTTAGACTTTAGGCAGACATTTCTAAACCAGTGTATCTGTACTTATTATTCTCTGTACTTGTTGAACCCTCTGACCCCTCAGAAAGCATTTATTTCTGCTCTTTTAATAATGTCATTTCTCATTGCTGCTGTCATGTTTTAAAGATAGAAAGAACCTGTTCTACCAAAGCCAAAAATCTGTAGATTTTTATTTCATTTCCACAAATGAACATTTGGCCCAGCAAGCAAATATTTAGGAAATATATAGGAAAGGACCTCTCCTTTCAGAACATCTAACAATAAAGGGAGCATTTAGCCCCTTTTATGTAGTGACAGAAAACATTGCAGTTCCAAATCTACACACTGATCTACCAACTTGTACATAGTCACACACCATCTACATCTGGGGGTAGATATAATGAGTTAAAGGGCACCAGGTTCAACTATTTTATATCCTTAAATGTAATGCTGATATTACTTGTTTAAAGTGAAGACTCAAGGCTTCAAATTGCATCTGTGTATCTGCAAATACCCACTGGGGGTTTGTGAGCAGATGTTTGAATAGATGTCTGCCAACATACTTGAACAGGAACATGTGCACTGTGTGAGTTCAAACCAGGATGTACAAAACAAAAGCATTTTTCATTAGTTCTTTTTACCATTACATGTTACCCCCACCTTGGAGACCTTCTTAGCTCCAGCTACAGCCTGCAACACCTGCTCTGGCTAATGAATCTCCAGAAGTCCCTGTTTGGCTGGGGCATGATGTAAGGAGGAGGGGGCAACATGCTAGATACATGTTGGAGCTAAACCCAGCAGAAAAGTGGACCTCCAGGAGGCGGGTTGGTGATCACTGCTTTCCTGGCTTCCTGTAAATACTGCATACAATTCAAAATCGTCCTACTTACATTTAAAGCCCTCAACAACCTTGCTCCTTATCTTGTCAGAACATCTTCTCTGCTCACAATCACAGGTCCTCTTTATCTGGATCGCTCACCGGCCCCCCTCCAAGCTTCATACCTCTGGCGATCAAGCATGATCCAGGCTTGCTCCTCATCTCTAGAACTCTTTTCCAGTCACATGCCCAACAGTCTAATCCTCTCTCTACATTGGAAACCAACCTGAAAACAGATGTTCTCTTAAACCAATCTCAGTTATGTTTTCATCCTCATATCCTCTTTAATGTTGCCTATGCAGTACAGTTTTTTCCTTCTGTTGTCTGATACTCGCTATATAATAATAATTATTATTATGACCAATCCTCAAACTACTACTGGTTTTGTTCTAGCTCTGCTTGCTCTCATCCCACAAGACTTCATATATAGACTCTATGGATGGGGGAGTGAATTTAGAAACATTAACCATAATTATATACTTCAAACCTTTTAAATTCGGTAGACGTGATGATTTGGGACCTTCAGTGTAATGAAAGGCATCGCAATATGTAGCAGTATAATCACGGCACTCATGTTTTGTCCACTTTGTGCAGCGCTGTTTTGTGGTGAGGAATTGTAGGCCTATCCATTGGACTACTAGTCTTGCTGTTTGAACCTTTAGGTGGTGTGAAGTAAAACGCCAGCGCCTCAGTGCGATTTGGTGTGGAAGCAGTGACCTGATGCTGTTTTAGCTCACAGCAGTAGGCCTAAACAATGCTGCCCATTTCTGCATGTGAAAGCCCCCAACTGTCCAGCCAGCTGCCCGAGCCTTTCACTTTACACCTTTTCCTTTTTCACCCAGGGCTCACACATTAGCCTCTCCGCTTGCTGGCAGCGCCTCCACCCTTCTGCAAAACAGCAGTACTGACATCTGTGCTCTAGTGTGAGAGACGTAGGGAGTGGTTTAAGTGGCAAACACCAGAGGCAGTGAAATGCAGATTTATTTTTGCCACATCTCCATGTTGTTTGCTGCTGAACAAGGCAGGATATTGAACATGCTGACAATAATCAGCATCAGCACAGCGTGTTCAATACAGGACTGGCAGCACCTTTTAGGAGAAACTGCTGATTAAAATATCTATCAGCTCTCTATAAATGGAGTTATGAGTGTAGGTGCACTCTTTACTACATGTCGAGAAGCTCCTTTGTTTCCGAATCACATACACTCCTACAGCACCGTTCTCTCGTAAAACTCCCGAAAGCAAACTGAAAACTTAGTAGATACTTCTGTTGGCTGGGATGCACCGTCTGTTCACAGGTTGCACTGAGTCTCTCGCCCTGATCGATTGTCCTGTCAGATTTAATGGGATTTCAACTCTGGCTTGCGTTCTGAACCTCAGCCCGACGGATTACAATGATGTATCCTTCACACTCACACAAAATGCGTTAGTTGAAAGACACACAGTTGAAACTGAGGTACACTGACAAAAAACATAATTGATCACTACAGTTTCTCTTTAGGTTTGAAAGGACTTTTTTTAACATTCTGTAAAGTTCCTCCAACCACTAACCGCCTTCTTTGAAATTCAGATGTAAGTTTTGCTCTGGAGTCCAGACCCTCGCAGTTGCTCAAGCTGCGTTTAGAACAAAAGTGTTTTTGACATCAAGACACCACATTTTCACCTTTATCTCCACTGCAATTTATATTTCCAGTGAAATAGCATTATTCACCAAATTGCCTGTGTTCATTTACATAAAAATATTAATTAAAATATTCATTACAAATATATATTCACAGTGTGTGCCTATAAAAAGGCCTGTAGGGGGGCAGTAATTGTGGGAGCAGGTATTTATGATGGAAGCAGTTTGTGTTTGCTGAGTGAGAGGTCTAAAAATTTGGAATAAAAGACGTAGAATGCGTCCAACCTACACTTGGCTGTTGTGACTGTTCCTCTGCCATCATCGCCACTATTTTGAATGAAATGTACTCTGGAAAACTTGACTACTCATTTCCACACGTGTCTCTTCCTGATGCGTCACTGATAAAACCCACAAGTCAAGGACTTTTCTGGGTATTTGATCTGTACTTGGTTAGATTCAGAACTCTGAATTGGAGCCATACTGATGACGTTTCACAAGTCCATAAAAATGCAAGTTGAGAAACTGGAGTCTTGTTGTTATGATAAAAATGCCAGTCTGCAGTTTGCCTGGTGTTTCTAGTAAGAACATATTCTGTAAAGGTTAATTCCACTATTGTCATTAAAGGAACTTGAAAAAGTGAGTCGACTACTTTAAACTGGGAAAATGCGGTCCGTCATTTCTGAATATGCAGGTTTTTTGGGGTGAAAGCAAAAGCAGCTCTATATTAAAATTACTACGAACAATGAGCTCGGATAAATTAAAAAGGGGTCGAAGGGCCAAACAGTACTTCACACGCACAGGCGCTTATTAAAATTTTGACTACAGGACCTACTCGTCTGTACAAATGTGCTCTGCAGGAAAACAGCAGCATGCTGAGGAGTTTTAAATGGGTAGAAACTTCATTAATTAATTACTAATCAGAAGTCTATCAATCCCAGAGGGAAAGAGTGTCATTAAAGAGTGGCAGCAGACAAGCCATATAAGTCAAAAGTGCACTGATTCCATTAGCCAGCAAAAAGATACAATGAAATTGTGGATTGGCCTGGAGTAAAATGTTTGATTACAGTGTCATGAAGGGGGTGTGAGATATTATACATAACACCCACCAGCTTTAGGTGACCACCACCATCTGGAGGCTCCATGTGCTTGATTTCAGTGCAAGTACAACATCTAGCTCGTGGTGCTTCTTACTGCAGAATGAATTCATCCTGGTTTTGGCTCATCAAGAGGCTCAATTATGTCCTCCATATTGGTCAGGCAACATCTCTGGTCAAATGTTTGGCCAATTGGTGATTTGCCTGTTGAAAGACACGTGATGAAATGCATCTGTTATATTCCAAATGTTGGACTGCAGCCCTCCAGGACTGAATTTGTGCACCCCTTATTTAGCCAACCGCTTGTGGCCCCCTGAAGGGGCCCCCTAATCTCCAGGGATTTTTTTGCATGGTATGTATGGTTGCAAAGACCACTAGAAAAAAAAGCTCTTATGCCTTATAAATGCCCATAATTTCATGAAGTGTTCTGTTTCTGATTCTGATACTTCTCACTCTTTAACTTACAGTAAGTTTCATGGTACAACATAGTAACCGATTGTCTTTAGATAACTGAATAGTACAATTTAAGTCTGAGTTAACCCTGTCTTCCCCAACATTAATTGCCAATACATTTTGTCATTGTCCCTTTAAATCATTATATTCTGTTTTACTCTTTTTTTCTACTTTGCTAGACACATTAAGTGGATCATTATGTGGAACTGGACTGTCACTGTGCTACTATATTTTCATACTGTATTTTTGTATATCAAAGAACGCTACCCTTATTATTAGATGGACTCTCATAGTTGCAGACAAGTAAAGTTTCTGCCTTGTTTCATCAGAGAAACAATAAAAGAAGACTCTAATATGTAGTCTATTCCTGTTCATATATGAATTATGAATAGTTCAATTATAAAATGGTAATCAAAATGTAAATGAACGCATTTCTGCTAGATCATGTTTGTTACATATGAAAATAAAAATGACAAACACTGAAAACACACATTATTAACAAAAGAGTAGATTAAGTGTCAGAAACAGATGCCTTTTGGCTCACCGCTGAAACATTAACAAAGCTCCTCTGCATCAGTGACCCTTTCTTGAAAGGGGGCTCTTAGTGAAGGCCTTGATAGTGCAGAAAGCAGAGGAAGGCGTGTAAGTCTTGAAGCAGGGAACTGTGCTTATGGATTTGGGGCTCTATGTGAACAGCCTTGGCTATATGTGTACCAGGCGTGGGAGTGTGTTCGTATTGCTTTTTGGTGTCCTTGCTTTCGCACACATTAGGCCTGAGGAGAAGCGCGTCCTTTTGAGAGCAAGGCGAGTGGTAGCTCTTCCCAGACGGAGGTGTACGGTCCACCAAAATATTACCCGGCATTGCAGCCAACTCAGAAATGCCCTGAAGATGAGGACTGTGAGGTTGAGGGCGTTCTTACAGGCCCTTTGAAGAAGGCATATGGACTTGTTCTGTGTGTGTGTGTGTGTGGGGGGGGTATGCATAGTTCTTTTGCCTTCTCTCTGCATAAAAAGATTAGATAGATAAATAGAGAGAGAAAGAGAGAGAGAAAGAGAGTTTGGCCTCACAAGCCAGTTTGCAACAGTTTGCTACAGAATCCAATGTTAAATCACCCTGATGATCTAAAAATGTCCTTACACTGAGTTCATATTGTTCATTGTCAACCTATGTCATCTATACAGCGTCATCATATCTCTAGGGAAATGCTTTGGGAGTTCTAACAGCACCACAGTAATGTCTTCAATCATGAACAATAATCTACATGTTCTGTGATTTGCAAAGTTGTAACACCTGGACCTAACTAGCAATGTGAAGCAGCAGCTCCACACACCACAGATACAACCAGCTTCACACGGCTGTAGTAGTTAACACTTAGCTAGCAGGTTAACGGCTCCACAAGATCAGATCCAGCTAATAGTTGGTCTTCACTTCCATTTATATATAAGTAATTCATGCACGCACATTTTCTTTAGTATGCGCTGTGGTTTTCTTTGGTATAAGCAGGGTAAATACAATAATAAATTCATTTAATTTACAGTAATAAAAATACAGAGAACACTCGAGACGCTCGAGTGGACTACAGCCACACAGGGCAGCAGCCAATCAGCAGCAAGGAGAAATAAATAACGTTCTCGGATTGGCTACTTTCAAACCTCCCGCCTCTGAGTACAGCTGACTGTGATGTCCAGGCCTCGTCCGCCATGCCCCCTCGTGCTCGTGCTGGTTGTTTATGTTTGGGGCGGTGCTGAGCAGGGAGGTTCATTCCGTTCAGGTGTCTGTTTGCCTTGCTAACCACCACGCCCAAACATAAACAACCATCATGAGGACGAGGGGGCGTGGCGCACAAGGCCCGGACATCACAGTCAGCTTTACTCAGAGGCGGAAGGTTTGAAAATTTGTGATGGACTGAAACTGCGACTGCTGATATATTTGGGCTTGGCACGTTAACACGTTATTATCATGATAACGCATTATTTACTTAACGCCGACAATTTAAAAAATGTATTTAGTTTGAAAGTTTGTTGCTTTTTTTGTGCTCGTGTGTGCACGGCTGCAGCACTCTACGTCTTGGCTGGTTTTCATGGACAAAAGTAATGGGATGCCTGACCATTACACCAACAGGGACAATCACACTGCATTCAGATACATAGACTTTCATATGGAGTTGCTCCCCCTCTGCAGCTGCTATAATGGTCCGGGCCCTCATGTTCTGGACTCTGAGGGGAACTTTTTCTATAATAAACTACATAAAAAGTACATGCCCTGCTGTGGCAAATAGCTTTGGCTTTATATTTGATTTGATTATATTAATGTTTTAAGTTGAGATTTACAGAAATATTTGCACTGCAGCTGTGAAACTGTGTTAAAGGGAAAGCTGCTGTTAAAAAGCACCTTATTTGTTTGATTGCACTTAAATGTTATTGCAATTTTGTTCATACAGCATTGAAAATAAAAGTATGAAACACACTACTGAATGAATTATTTAATGAATGAATGCTATTATCTACTGAATTACCCCATTGAGAGGCAGCACAGAAAAGTACAAAGTGGCCACCTGCATCTTTGTTCATCTGTGATTGTGTATTTACAGCAAAAAGCTCAAACAACTTGCAGCGCTGGGAAAGCTAAGGCTACACATTTGCGTTAATATGCAGTCGAACGTGCTCCATTGCCTATGTGCTGATGCTGCTGGGTCTATTGTGTACATGATTAAGCTGTTTTGCCTTTCGATGTTGGTAGAGAAAACGGTCTTTTTGAAGGCTCTTAACCCCTGGGCCTGTTATGGCACTCCAGTAGGGGTTTGGGGCAGTACATTCAAGCTCACATTCCCAACAGACTGTCATTCTAAGGCCCTGACATTTCCAAAAACCAGTGTGCCACGGCAGCTGTGCCCAAAGACATTTACAAGATGAATTATTCATGGAAGCTTCACTCTAAGCCACACATAATTATGAATGATTAGGCAAATGGATCACCTACTGGCAAAGTCAGGGGTGAATTGTACATTATTCAGCGCAATTAAGCAATGGCGTCTTCGCAAAGTAGCTGGTTTATTGATTGGAGTGTGCATCCGACGAGGCAGTTTTGGGATTTGTCACGTGCCGTTGTGCTACCTGTCACAAAGCACAACAAACAGAGACTTTTAGAGGATAATAAAGGGAGGAGAGCCTGCATAATTCATTGTGTGATTTTTTTTCCCAAATTATTTAGGGCAAAAAGTCACAGTTAAAGGAATAGCTTCAACACGGAATCAGACAGACACAGATTTCCATTTTTCCCCACATGTAGTCGGTCAGCCAGGGCATGTTTAGAGACCAACTTTTGCAGTTTTAGTTTAGCATTAACATTATTCATTACTTACAAACAGTAGATTTCATCCAAATCTTTTCTGTAAAATCCTCCCCCAAAACTCTCCCAACACACTCACTGCATAAAACTCTGCATTAAGGTTGGTATGGATTTGTGGGCGTTTCTTAGAACACAGTATGACTTACTGTGAGCTATATGAAAGGGAACAAAAGGTCACCACTACAGTACATGTCAGTTAGTTCTAACTTTTTTTTCTGAGACGGTTTGTGAAATAAGACCCTGTTTTCTTAAATAGCTACCCATAGCATATGGCTTATTTCTTTATAGCTCACAGTAAGTCATACTTCGTCCTCAACCACATGGACAAGTCTGCATCTCTTCAGTGAAGTTCTGGTGATGTATTTACAGTACCAGTTTGGTGCTTATTGACTTCTAGTGTTTGTTAGCAATGGTAACCTTACGTCTCTAGTGAACTAAAGGCAAAAAGGTGAAATTACGAAAGTATACCTTTCTCTCAGTTAACAATTCCACCCTTAGAATTACTGGGAATCACTTTCTGTTTTATATAGTTGTGATTATGTAATTACAGAAAGATGCACTCTATCGCTGTGTTATGCTGTCAAACTATTAAGCGCCATCTGTACATTGTGCACACTGTAGGTTGGGGAGGGGTTGTTCACATGAAATGGCAAATGAGCATCATCAGGGTCATCGCTGTCATAACATACAGATTTCGGTCCCTGTCTGTTTAAATTTCAATCACGGGACGTGACAGCACCAGTGACATTTCAAGCATCGCGAGTGACTAGAACAGAATGTGCATTTCTGCAGTCATTCCCGCATAAAGGAATTTCTATTGAAGGTGACAGGCCCTTTGGTTTGAAGGAGAAGGCCAAGGAGCTGTCCTTTCACACTGTTTAGACTCACTGAGGTTTATCTGGTCATTTTCTGCTCTATCTGATGTGTTACTACACCAGCTCCTTTCATT
>JBBPCX010000040.1:34247914-34260986 GCA_037974365.1 Hydrocynus forskahlii | reverse complement strand
GATACTGGAGAAGAGACGTGTGTGTGTGTGTGTGTGTGTGTGTGTGTGTGTGTGTGTGTGTGTGTGTGTGTGTGTGTGTGTGTGTGGTTCTTGTGTTGGCGTTGCTAAGCCACTGTCATACACAATTTATCTGAGGTATTTCCTGGTCCTGATTTCTTCCATCTTTCTATCAGCTTCACCAATCAGTGAGCTCCCACACCAGTCAGAGAGCCCCACTAACATATATTTGAGTAGAGAATGTTTATTTTACCATTTACTAGATAGACCTAGAATAGAAATCATTCTGCAGTAGATCATAGTTTGGCCATCTTGCTTTATAGCTGCTGATGCTAAGCAGTTCCTGACTGATGAAAGACACAGCCCAAGCTCAAATAAACATACGTTACTCATCGCTGCTCTCTGATCATCTTATAACACCAGTTGGAAGTAACCTGTCTCAGTAAAAGTGTTTTCTGGTGCACCTAGTTCACATTTTGTTTGTGGTAGTGCAGACATATGGTTGTGAAAGTAATAAAATTCTAGTAAGAATAGTTTGGATAGTTTGAAAAAAATAATAGTGAATAATAGTAATCATCCTAAATATAATTGTGATGTGGGATTACATTACTGTAGGCAATTTTGATGCACTGTTTCTTGTTAAAGTATGAATATTGGTGGATTAGAGACATGTGCATGGACTATAGAGGACAAGAGACAGTGGGCCTCTGTCAGAACTAACATACATACATTCACACACAGTGTGAGAGTTTTGTCTGTGCCCACACACAGGCTGTGTAACAGGTCCCTCTGTGCCTCGCCTCAGGCAGGGTAAATAAATGGTGTTCTGTGACATTCTGTTTATAGCCATATGCCCTTTCTCTATGACATTTTCTATGTAGCTATTTGACCTTTGACCTTGCATGCATGACTTTCATCAAGATGAGTAATCTTGGAGAGGCTGAATGGAATGCAAAGATATAAATGTGCTGCTTGGTCTCTTTTTTCCCGATCCACGCTGGTTTTATGGATTGTAACACTAAATTGTTTGTTAATGCTGATCACAAATACTGATACGGCTGCAGGGCTGCTGTAGTCGAATGAGCCAATTACTGTGTTTCATACTGGTTGCTGTGAGCCTTCTGCTCAGTCCCAGTTCTAGATGATGGTTTTTGTGGAGTTCGGTTGAATCAAGGTATTCATGTAGTTAAAGAAAGGGAAGTTGAAGGAAAATTATTTTGGTCATGATAATGCAGACAAGTCTTTAACCATGTGACATTATTGACCCAATAATGCCTTTTTAATGTATTCCAAGGCATATCGCGATTTAAGTATAAAGCAGCGTAATCAGAGTATTTTGTCGGTATAGTGAAACTTTAGAGCAAAGATGAACTTGTCAGTGTAAACAGCAAAGTTTTCAGATTATTTTGATATGTAAGTGTGGACTATTGATGAGTTAGTGTTCATGAGATGAGCAGTTATGAACCCGACAGATTTAAGTGCAAAACCATCAATGAACAATGGAATTATAGATTTCTATCATTGCCTCAGTGATTTACAAATGACAGCCCTGTGTCACCTGACTAAGTCTAGAACAGGCACGGTGAACTGAGGCACTTTACTGGTCTCAGTCTGTCAGTCAGGTATGTTTGAGAAGAATATCACCAAACCTTTACTTTAATTTACAGTGACAAAACACACCAGGAGTACATTTTTGGCCGATGTTTATCTTAAAGTTAGTTTTGAAAACTTTTCTGAATGAATAAGAAAGGCTGAAATTGTTATTACAATTCACATGAAAAAGTTGGAAAGTGTGTGTATGTGTGTAAATGTTGTAAAAGACTTGAGTAAAGGCACTGTTTCATTGGGGGATACAAATAAATCATTAATATCAGCACAGTAGTGGTGGGCAGTATGACTGTATTAATCATTATTATGATTTAAACATGTCTCTCTCTCTCTCTCTCTCACACACACACTCTGCTACTCCCTCCTCTCCATGCTAGCTTTATACTGGCGGTGTGGATTTTATGACAAACTGCCGTAAAATGCCCACTGTAGCCGTGTGTCTCTAGGGATGTGCAGCCTGTAGCTCTTCTTTCAGTTTTCAAGAATTATCTTCATCATGATGAGCTACTGGGAAACATTTACATATACAGCATTTTGCAGACGCTTTTATCCAAAGCGACTTCCATTCCCTAGCTACAGGGGGCAGTCTTCCTGGAGCAACTTGGGGTTAAGGATCTTGCTCAGGAACCCTGTGGTGGTTTTGCTGAAGGTAGGATTCGAACCCATGACCTCTTGGTCCAGAGGCAAGTTTCCTTCCCACTAGACCATCGTACAACAGAGTATTGACTATGCTTGATGCATAATGCCATTGCACATATAACAGCTGTCTTATGTGATACTGAGATATCATCACCACCCCCCATCTACCAAGACTTTCTCTTTAGATATTGAGATCTCAGTATCACATAAGACAGCTGTTATATGTGCAGTGGCATTATGCATCGAGCATAGTCATTACTCTGTTGTACGCTCTGATATGGGCAGAATCATTATGGTACTTCATTATTTATTTAGTTATTTTCAACTGGCAGCGTGCACTATGACATACATTATACTTTTCAGTGTTCATGATGATGAAACAAAGCATTACCATAACAGAGAGTTACCATAACAACAAGCTACAGTTGCTCTGGTAACTGGCGTCCTTTAATCGTAAGTGGATGAATGTTCCAGCAGAAAAGTCAGTTTGCTTCCTTTTTGTCCTGAAATAAAGACAGAAATAAAAGGATTAGGTCAGGGTTGTAGCTTTGTTTCACCCAATGTGTGTATATGATGTGTTATGTATTAGACAACGTATTCATAACCATTTCATCTAGTAACTTTCCATGATATAGATTAACACCACTGCTGTGGACAATTTACCCTTTCTAGTGACATTAAAAACCTAATCTCTTACCTCATTAAAACACTTGCTTAAGATCTACCATTTCAAATTATCTTAATTGTTGACAGTGTTCTGTTGTGTTATTGTGGTGTTTTATCACCTTGTTTGTTTGTTTGGTTTTTTGTCTCCTCTATATGTCTGGCATTGGTAAAGCAACTTTGACTTTATGTTTTCTATATAGAATGAATGTATTATTATAAATTCTAAGTGAAGGCAATTCACAGCAGACTATTCTGTATGACTTTGTTTAAATCCTAACTATTTAATTATGCAGAACTGTCGAAAAATTCCACTTTAATATTGAACAGAAAGACCATATCCCATGAGTTCAAACCTCCTTCCCCCAGCTCCAGCTACGGCCCTTTGCTTCAGTCTGACCTACTTAAGACGCGTTAAATTTATAGACTGGATGTTGTTGGCCTTCTCCAGCTCTTTCCCACTTGGACTGTGGTATCACCACTGGTTACACGCGCCATCCAACCTCTCTCTCGCTTCCCCTTCCAAAAACCTCGAAAATTCAATTTTTTTTTTTTTTAGTATCACAGTAAATCCTAGCTTACAACCCTTACATGAAGTTACAGGCAGAAGATTTACCTGTGTAAAGGTGAACCAGTATGACAGCGGTCTGGATCTTAACATGTTTGCTGTAATGTTGTTAAAAAAGGGTGGAAATACTAGCAGCCTTGTTCATCATAATCCGCAATCTGCCCATTGTGACTGATGGAGCAGAACCACATATCTCCAGAACAGTAAATTTACAAGGTCCTGCCTTGTAATGTACATTTTTAGCAAAAAGAGTTCTATATAGTACTAAAACAGGTTCTTTTTATAAGATTTTTAAAGATTCTTATAATACAATCATATGTATGTTATACCATTTAACCACAAAATGGACCATTTATGGACAGTTGGTGCTTAAATATTTAGGGACTTGATTTTAGTGGACAGCAAAGGAAAGAAAGGCCTTAAAAAAGAATCTTGTATAATCTTGCATAAGTTATTAAAATTGATGTGTACCATTGCGTGTTTCCTGTTCAGACATGGGAAAGTATTATATGAATTTCAGTTCTTTGTGCCCACTGCTTTTAGGCGTCAATTCTCTCTTTATGCTGTTAGTAACAACGTTACAATACAGAGTTTGATCAGTTTTGAAGGCACAGAAAGGATAAACAGGAGCTCCATAGCTGCAGTTGTTGACCCCATGAGTCTGCCGTGAATATTTCATGTCACATACTTTGGCCTGCTGTTGACATTCCCACTGTGATCCTGGACCTCTTGTGCTGTGGCTTCCTGGGAATATTCATTCCTCTCCGTACTACACACATGCCCGTGTGCATCTCTGAACCCACACTCCTGTGTGTAAACACTCCGCTAAAAATAGAGGGGTGTGTGTTTCTGTGTGTGCATTTGAGAGCAAGTGAATGATGGAGACAGTGAAGAAGTGAATCATCCATCTGGCACTCTGTGTTTGCCCTTACCAGGAGCAAGGATTTCTACACGTCCACCAGGCTTTCCACAATGTCATTACAGCGTTTTGACTTTGTAACCAAGTGTGGTATCAGAACACTCAATACCTATGACAGTAAAATAAAAACACTTGCTATTATTTGAACACCTAGCGTTTACTGAACAGATTAAGCATATTTTTAATAATTATCCGCATATTCAACATATTATCTTTCAGCCCACCGATTCAGGCTTAAGTTATAAAGGATTGTTCAGAGCTTAACTGTCATGTCGGACTAACGAAGCAGACACACTTGCAGGAACAGGTTTTAGTTTATAATAAAGTTCAATGACGGAAAGTCGAGTTCACAAGCTTGCAAAGCTCAAATGAAACCAAGCTGCACAAAAACACAAAACGTAGTGAGGTTCCCAGAGGACACTTCGCTCCGAAGGGAACCCGAGCACGACGATCTTGCGAGAGATGAAATGCTCAGCCGAGCGCTGCTAGGTTTAACGGAGGAAACTCTCCAACTGCCACTTGGAGAGCACAGTGGTATTTTGACTGGAAGTCCTTGTCAAGCACGAGAGTCCCAACCTTCTAAACATACAGGCATTCAGTTTGACTTTTCATTTCAAGTACACTAACCCAAGTTGAAACAGAGTGGAGCTCCTCGGTGACCACGCACCCATTCTCCAGATCAGCTGAGCTTTAAACTAACACACATACCCAGACAACCAATCACACAATGCAGACAATAACCTCTGTTAACACAATACACTTAATCAAAACTCAGGACAGGTGGACATGTCGTCAGGTGCCTAGCAACCCTGCTAATGAGCTAACGAAGCTCATCTCTCTCACCTGGATTGACTAAGCTCCTGGCCACCATACACACAACAACCTACCACATCATCGCCCCATGCCCAGAGCTGCATATCCCTAATATTCTGGTGAAGGGGCCGTTGAGGGCATGACTAAAACGGCCCAGACGTGACATTAACAGAGGTTATTTACATGTATCAGTCTTGCTTCAGGCAACAAGCTGCTTCAGGCATAAAAAGAGCTTGGAAAATTGTCATGCGAAAATGAATTATGGTTCATAAACTCCCACAAACATAATCTCAAGAGAAAATAAATGTAGCATATGGGAACTCTAGCAAATGTGAAACTTCAAAAATACGAAATACTCTGCTAATCAGAGTCAAAATGGCAGACACATATTTATATATAAATGAAAGTTGCAGCATTGAATTGTCGACAAGATTGTAGTATTGTAATAGCATTGTAGCGCTGAACTTCCAACACTGGCCTCCAACTGCTGTTAGTTTTCCACAGTAGATGGATCTGTTTGTTAGGCTATTTGGATACCTGCCTCGCTAAGTGAAATGCTTGTCCTAACTTGAATACTTCCACTTTAATTGAACCACAGCATGTATAAATATGTGCCAGAGTTTGAAGTGGAGTTTTCATTCTCATGCACATTTTCAGCATTTATACCACCTTAAAAATGCCTTATTTGTAAAAAGCAGCCTCAGTTTGTTTGCACGTTGGAGTATGTTGTTTGCAAGAACGTGAAGGATAGCTCGGCCTACAGTGTCAGTTATGTCTGAGTCTGGCAGAACTCTACAGTGTTGTGTCTCATGAACACGAGAAATGGAGACGAGGACTTGGGTTCAAAAGTTCAGAAAATGTGCTTCTGTTTGCTACTCAGACTACACACATTTAAACCTGAAGCAGATGGTCTAAAATGCACATGTGACAAGAGAGCAGTTGGATAGGACTGAGGGGGGTAGTGAGAAGGAGTGGCCAGTCCAATCAGCAGATACTGCACAAGCGTTTCTCCTTCCCTTATTGCATGTTTTATTTCTCTTTTATCTCACACTAGGTGGGTTGAGGTCAGAGAGAAGGACTGGTGGAATAAGTGAGAAATTCAGGACCCGTAGTGTTATAGATGCAAAGTGCTGCTCTTATGAAGCATCAACAGCTATTTGACTTATCCCCCTTGTGAATAATTTTAAATTGCTAAATGTGAGGAGTAAGTGTATGAGTAAGTTACAACCAATTCAGTGAGATGTTTTCCAGAAATAAAGGCAATATCATTCATGTTTGCATGCCCAACAAATAAAAATTCTTTATGCCAATACTGATTTCAGTCGAAAAATTACAATAATGAGTAATATAGACTGACTCTGACTGAACTTTGATGCATCGCCTGATACTGATACCGATACTTTTTCTTTTTTGCCTCTGAAATCCATTCCATTATATTCTGTTTTCAACCAATGATATATTATGTAGGTTTTTTTATTATAGAAAACCATCACTTTGCAAAAATTGTCATTTTTGTTTTTTTTAGTAAGTATTTTTATATATATATATAAAGGAAGGTTAAATGTTAAGCATCCTCTCTCTCTCCTAATTGCAGTGTGAATTGCCATGACTGCTGATGTAGCCTGGGATTCAGAAGCCAGACAACATCAGAGTCAGAACCAGCAGCCCCACCTTTCCCAAGAAGTTCCTTCTACCAGTACACCACACGTGCCTTCTTCAGGTGGATATACCAGCCCAGCCACACAGCACAAAGTGAGTCTGCTTAGCCTTACATATTGTTTACTGGATTTCTCAGCTAGGAAAATCATTCCTTTCTCGGACCGTATTAACCGTGTCAAAATTATTCCAATATGTTAGGTTTCATATATAATTACTATTATCATATGGTTAAAGGTAAATATGATTTTAGTTGACGTGTTTATAGGGACTGTAAACAACACTAGAGAAAAATGTAGAAGACTGTCAACTTTAATAGCAAGCTGTGAAAATGTAATGAACAAGCTCATTTAAAACTCAAACAGCAGGAAATTTGTTTCAGGAACCTGTTTTAATATATTGCATAGAAATGCTGTCACACTACAGCTAGAGGTTCCTGTTCTAAAAAAATTTGTTGATGTATGTTTATTGACTCATTTTTGTTTTTTATCGACAATTTTTGTGTTATATGATATCTCATGCTAAAAGTTAGGTTTGAATGCATATAATAACTACACATAAATATAGTTACTGGTCACATTTACTGCTAGAATGTTTAGAACCAATAAACTGTTACAATAAGAAATTCTGAAACTGCACATTTGTGTACTTAGTCATTATTTGTGTAGTCAGTTTAATCTCTGTGTCAGTTTTATTAGCAATACCAAAAGCGTATAAAAAGAATACACTCTACCCACAGTTCTAGAATTTCTGTTTATTAATAACTCTGTTATGCAGTAAGCAAACTTTTTGGCACGGGCTTTCTGGTCAGAGAGACGTCTTAAAGGGGCATTCCACACAAAATCCACATAGAATCTGCAGTGTTTGATTCTTGTTTTGGCAACCTGTAGCTCTAACCCATTCATAATCTGTGACAGCTCAGATTTTATCTTGTCATTATAGTGTCACAGCTTTCACTTCCTTTCTGTTACTTCGCATTTTGCTATCTCAGGCTGACTGTGGAATCTAATTCTGGATTTTGGTTGTGATGCTCCTTTGAATTCCCCTAGTATGCATGTACTTCTGACTCAAACTGTAAACAGCTTAAAATATTTAATAATATTAAATAATATCTGTTAAAACCAGTCAACTATTATATATAATAATTATTAACTTATTATTATAATTAACTTATTTTTGTTGTTAATTTGCAATCATTAGTTTAGAGACTGGGGTCATATCTACAGATGGCCATGAGTCAATTCATGGGAGAGTCAATTTCAGATCTCTGCTGTGCAACTGGAGTGCAAATCTGAGTCTAGTCTCTGAAGTGAGAGTTGAATCTTGAGTCTCTGGCATTGGAGTCTGAGTCGAGTCTCTACGTTTCGCGTCCGAGTCAAGTATCAAGTCTCTGGGCTACAGGTCAGGGTCAAGTTTTAAATCTCAGGTGTGTGAGTTGGATCTGAGCCTAGAGTTACTAGGGTGTGAGTCAGAGTTGGGAGTCTCTTAAGGGGCCATTCTGAGAAGAGTTTTGATTCTCTGTGCAAATCTCTCAAGTTTGTCTCTCAGGTTGCTGGGGTATAATGTCAAATCTCATGTCGCTGGAGTGCGAGTTTTCAGTCTCAAATCTTGGGAGAAGCTGCAGTTACAGCTTAAGTGCCATCCGAAGACAGTAACACAGTGTTTAAAAGAAAAAGCCAAAACATTTAAAAGCTTTTGGTTAGCATATCGTTTGTATAGCTGTTAGGCTAACTAGCTGACATAATAACTAACCAGCTAAAACCTTTAATGATCGTAAAGGAGTAAGACGTGTTACCTTCTTAAACTTTTAGCTGCATCATCGGATAAATTAGCTACTGCGTACTGAGTCCATCAAACGGCATTTTCATGTTTTTGAGCCATGAATATGCAGAATTCTTATACACACATGTACTATGGATATATACAGTTATTTGGGTTGAAAAATTAAATGTCATTTTTGAGAGTCAGTAGGAAGCTTGTGTTGGAAGGGGTTTACCAGTTGTGCCTGAATTTAATCCTTCTGAGAGGCTCTCATGTAGCGCACTGTTTGTAGATCTTTCCAGATTACGTAACTCGATTTACTAAATCCCTTATGAGAGTGATTTGGCATCACAGGCAAGGGCATGGATGAACCTGCATGATGAAGCAAAAGCTGAAGTGTGCATTATTTATGCTACGAGACAGTGTGCATTGATACCAGCTTTAAAATGAGTTTTTTTTTAATTTAATAATTGCATCTAATTTGTTTATAACAGTTGTAAATAGTAAAAAGGATTTAGAATCACCATGTTCAGCTTGTGCAAAATGTTTTAATAATATATTAGACCATCTTTATTTCTTTTCAGTTAAGTGGAGAAAAGGACAACATATCCCAGAAGCCTTTGAGCAGTAGGCTTTCCAGGACGTCTCTAACCAGCACCAGCACACTGAAGAACATGCAGTGCAGGATCACTCTCTTAGACGGCACCGACTACGCCTGCACAGTCGAGGTGGGTGAAGTTGAGGGCGAGGGTCCCAATAAGTAGGGTCAGAGAGAGTATTCATTTATTCACAGCAATAGTGAATTTAAATCGAAGAATGTTGGGACCTTCTTAGAGAAATGGTCCTAAATGACAGGAGAGGTGTACACCGATAAATATAAAAAATGTGTTGTAAGTGCCTAATATAGGGGTTCCCAATCCTGGTGACATGTTCTGCACATTTTTATTCTTGTTTTTTCCTCTCTCTGAACACCTGATCCAGACCATAACAATCTTGTCAGTTACATAATGGATTAAATAAAGTGTGCTGGATGAGATAAAGCTTAAAAATGTGTACATTATGGGTTCGCATGGACTGGGATTGGAAACCCATGAATATCATTTAATGTTATTAAATAATGAGTAAATAAGTAAACCCAGACAGTCAACTTTCCTCACGGTGGTTAACAACTTTTCGTGTTAACCCAGGATTAGATTCTCATGCTCTAATTAATTTCGTGCCTGTGCATGTGAAAATGTGACTATTTATGACAAGCGGATAATTAGGTTGAACATGACAGGGAGTCAGGTGCCTTATATTTCAAGGAAGGAAGAAAACAGTACCACTTAAATATGTGGAAAGTAAAGGATTTGTGTTAGTTAAAAGCAAACCTGTCGTCTCTGCCACCAGTGCTTATGGGGTAATTAATAAGTTGCTTATTATTTTTTCATCTTTGTTTACTTCACTTAAAAGTGACACTTTCATGTATTTAAAGCTGGCCTTAATTGGGGAAAAAAGCTGTTTGTTATTTCAAGTTTGGAACTTAACTTGACCTAGAGCAGGCTATGCATACAGCGTAAATTGCCATGGTGAAGTATCAAGATGAACAGTGATCCACTGTCATGAGACGATCCAGGGTTAGATCAATGTAAGCCAAAAGTTGGTTGTCTAATCCATAAATCCTGCTTCGGAAGACAGACCCATGAGGTAATTGTTTTGGCTATAAACATTACAGCCATAAATTTGCGATGTGTCACACTTTGATTGTTTATATTTATGTTTCTGCATCAAATGTCCTATAGAAACACTGACCTCTGTAATACTGTGCCTCTCTCTGTAGCTCATGGTAAACTGGCCTAGCTGACCTGACAGCTCCTCTGTGTTTATGGGGGAAATACAGTATTTGTGGTGCAGTTGAGGTTAAAAGGCGGGTATGCTAAGCACTGCTTAACTCAGATCTCCTTAGCACCAGGGTGGATTTGAGCTGGAGATTACTGGGTATTCGTGAGACTTTAGCAGTCAGGGTTTTGGCTTCAAGAACTTTTGAATGCTTTGATTTTTGTGGTTCAGCTTCTGTGTTTAGCTTAAAACTGAGACTTTGACTGTTAAACTATTGTATTGTCAACCTGCAATATACTTAATTGTCAACAGTCTCAGACTGTTGACCAGACTGGAAACAGGCTTTTTGTGAATTATGAGAAGTTCAAAGACCTAGTTTACTCCTATAATAACAACAGTGATATAGTGCTGTGCTTATGCATGTTCTAATAATAAATGTGGTACTACTGCTGCATATGCAGTACATCTTGCAGTACATTCATTACATTAATTGGAGGACATTGTAGCAAGTTCATCATTGACCTGCCTTATTTTTCAATGACTGTCTGTTAGTATGCACACATCACAGAACAAAATGTGATGAGATGAGTATTGTGAATATTATCATGAGTTATATGGTAAAGATTAAACAGCATATTGTACAGCCCCTCAAAAGCAGCACTCTGATACTTCAGGCAGAAAAGCATTATCTTCTTGCCAAGCCTGGCTGCACTCAGACAGAATTATCAGCCAGATCCGTAAAGACTTTGTTTGGAGTCCCACTGTTTTTCTCCCACTGTTAGCTCTGATATCCCAAATTACTGCTGGCAGTTCTATGCACAGTTAGCTGCATTTTCCCTGTGTCATGATTAGAATTCTTTCTACCCGCATTGCTAATCAGATTGTAGCTATTGCTGCAAGTTGAGCAAAGTGTGCTAGTACTGAGGTCTCTTATGATAGATGCTATGATGCTGTAGGATTTATTGAACATGAAATATAAAGAACCGTTGAAGTTCTTTTCACTCCTTTTTTTTCCTGAGATTTTAGTGGAGGTTTAGTGGCACAACTACACATTTCTAAATGTTGTGTATTAGACTGCATAATCAAATGCCTGGCTGTCCATGCCAGTTGTAAGCAAGCAGGGGAGATTATTTTGATGTGACATGATGTTTCTTCCTGTCAGATTAGGTGACTGCCTTTAACATCTTATATCTCAGAGGCAAAACAGAAACTTATGTTTGTGTGGGTGTGTATGTGTTTGTGTGTGTGTGTGTGTGTGTGTGTGTATTTGATGATGTTAAGTGTATTAAACTGGGCAGACCTGAATGATCGTGAGGCATTGAATGAAATAGGGTTCCAGTGTCTAAAATAATTGTAAGACGACAAATTGTTCTGTTTTTGCATTTATTTAGATGTAGAATTGTAGATACATTTAGAAGCTTTATTTTCTTTATAGTAGTGGTGAAAGTAACCAGCTGTTCAAAAACAGCAACAGCAGTCTAAAAAGACCAGTTAATATTTGCATATCTTCTCAGTATTTGGATTGAATGATTACATATGTTATAGGCCAAAACTTCATCTCAAGCCATAAAACAACGTGTTGTCCTACAAAACCTTTTGAAAAATGTGTTGGGATCATACCATAAATTCATAACCATATAATAATACTAACATTTATAAAATGTAATGACATTTTGTGATTGTGCATTTAGAGATCAGACTTCTGGTTCAATGTGAACATTTCTGACTCATGTCTCAGAATGGCAAATTTCATTTTAATTGCATGTTAATAATTAAGTTTTCCCACATTTTTTCTAATTGGTGGAATGTCTTGTTTTATTACCCATCAGATCACTTATATTTGTCACTAGGTGTATAATTTGTAAGATATTTGGCCAGTGAGAAAAGTATTTGTGTAATTTCTTCAGATTTCCCCAAGGAGTCTAGATTGAAAGGTCAACACATCAGCATTACCAAACAGACAAAGCTCTAGTAGAGATGAATCTTTGCTGTAGAGATGAATCTTTGCTGTACAGCAGCATAACAGAGCTTTCAGTATGCCTCAGGACATGACATCACATGTAACCCTGTGTTCTAAACATCTGTTTTATTTTAACAGAAGAAAGCCAAAGGCCAGGTCCTTTTTGATAAAGTATGTGACCACCTCAATCTTCTGGAGAAGGATTATTTTGGCCTCACATACCGAGATGCAGAAAAACAGAAGGTACAACCCTTGAGTTTACCTTTATAATTTTTCTTTACATGTTTCTCTAATAACCTGAGTCTTCCAATTATTTATATGATGTGATCTTAAGTGTGTGCTTTCTTCCAAGAACTGGTTGGACCCTGCCAAAGAACTGAAGAAGCAGATCCAAAGTATGTTGTCTACTTCCGTTGCATCTTTGTAACCTCTTAAATTCAGCTCTCTGTCCCATTAATAATGTATAGTGCTTGTCATAATGCCCCCTAAGCTTGAGGATCTAGTGTTTCAGTGAAGGTCCTGTGACGCTGCTGTTAAAGACTCTCATCTCTGTGTGTTTGTACATGTGTCTATTAGCTGGCCCCTGGAACTTTGGCTTTAATGTGAAGTTCTATCCTCCTGACCCAGCACAGCTCTGTGAGGATATCACTCGGTAAGGTTCAGTAAAATT
>JBBPCX010000040.1:34228545-34244544 GCA_037974365.1 Hydrocynus forskahlii | reverse complement strand
AAATTCTGCTTTTTGGTCAGGGAAAGTCATGGAAAAGTCAGGGAATTTTAAGTCTGACTTAGGGTGGGAACCCTGTAATATGTATGGCTCAGAATTACTTATTCATATATCAACACCAGATTAATGGACCAAAATCATAATAAGAAACTGATTGCCAGTTGTGTGTTTTGAACAAGAGTCTGCCCATTCTGATTTTTGGTAGTTCGAGCAATCCACCCTGAACTGACTAAAAGAATGTACGTATCTGTAGGTCTTGTTGCGTCCTCAGCTGTATGTAAATGCGTGTCCTCATACGACCCTGCTTTTGGCACTGGCTACTCTGCGCAACTCTCTCTCTCTCTTTCTCTCCCTCTCTTTTTCTTTCCTCATCAATGACGTAGTTGGTAGGGAGGCTCTTTGATTGCTTAGCAGCGGCTAAGGAAGAGGTAAGGTGCTATGCTCTGCTCTGTGAGTGCATTTGCGCGTATGTGCTTGTGTATTTGTGTGTGTGTGTGTGTGTATCTGTATCTGTATTGTATGGTAGTTATATATTTCACCATTCAAATGCATGTAGATATTGCAGCGCATTGTGAATTACACTAGCAGTTGTGGGTATATTAAAGTGGATATATAGTGTCATTGTGTGTGTGTGTGTGTGTGTGTGTGTGTGTGTGTGTGTGTGTGTATTTGTTTGTTCTTTACATGAGATAGGTATTGAGTAGTAGAGTAGCAGAGTGTGCTGCATTGCAGCGCTGTGCTTGGCTTTCATCACATTCCTTATTCTGTGATCCTCTCTCTAGCTTTCTTCATCTGCAAAACCTAAACAAACCTACATAAAGGGGTATAATCATACATGCCAGGAACATGCTGCCTGTATTGCACAAGCATTATTGAGGTGACCTTTGTTAATGTCAGTTTTCACACTGAAAATCATAGTCATACTTAAAACTTATGAAATGGTCTATCGTGGCACCAGCTTTTCCTTTATGTGTGTGGTTACATACAGCTTTTATGAGGGAGATTACAGAGGTTAAATCAAGTGGGCAATAAAATAAACTAAACTTTTCTATCTCTTATGTATGTGCTGAAATGAGGGTTATTATTGTCATGTTTTGTCCAGTTTTGTAGCATTATTTCTTTATTATTATTTTCATTTTACTTAGCTTTCTTAAGTTATCTGGTCTGGTGCCCCCTCCACAAACCCCCTTGCTTGTTTCATTAGATCAGTTCTGTTAGGTGACTCAGCTAGTGTGTATACTGCAGAACATCATTTGTCTGACCCACTCTCTTTCTGTGCCTTTCTCCTTCTACTTCTCTCCCTCTCCCTCTCGCTCTCTCTCTCTCTCTCTCTCTCTCCCTCCATTTTTGTTCTGTGTAGGACAGAGTGGGAGGTCATTGGTGATTTGTGTTCATTCATGTCCATGCGTCTCTCTCTTAAGCTTCTTGTTTAACTCTCTCATGGTACCGTTTCAGTGCCTTGTTAATCTCTCTTCCTCTCTTTATACAGGACTCAGAGGGTGTGGATATTATGTTAGGTGTGTGTGCCAGTGGCCTCCTGATCTACAGAGACCGTCTGCGCATCAATCGATTTGCCTGGCCAAAAATCCTGAAAATCTCCTACAAGAGGAACAACTTCTACATCAAGGTCCGCCCTGGAGAGGTGAGAGGCTGTTGTTCTTGTCTGCCATGAGAAATCAGATTTAACATTATTCACCTTTTTATATTTGTGGTGTAGTGGTTCTATTTTGTGCCTCCCGTGATGCTTCTCTGGTTTTGAACTTGTGGAGAATTCCATCTTTCTGAATTTGCTTTTCTTCTGTCTTTTAGTTGGAGCAGTTTGACAGCACAATTGGTTTCAAACTTGCAAATCACAAAGCAGCAAAGAGACTGTGGAAAGTTTGCGTGGAACATCACACCTTTTTTAGGTAAACTCATAGTCAAAATAGTGAGGAAAACGGAGAAATTGGGTTTCTGTGCTAAAATTGATTTGGATATTTTGAAGGGAAATAGCATTTCTAGATGAAAAGGTACTAATAATAGGACTGGAACAAATCATTTGATTACTCAAATAATTTTGTGCTACATTGGTATTTGAGTCTATATTCAGTTTTTTCCACTCCTTTAATAAGGATAGTGATTGTTACTGTATGGAAAATTTTAACTGATTCAGGCATCTACATCACTTTGCGACAGAGCGCAGCAACAAACTAAGCCACTTTTCTTGCAGCTGTTGAAATTAAAAGAGATGCCAGAACGCATGTAGCGGCACTTTCACTTATCAGATGTCAATAGAAATATGCAGTGCAGAATTCCGAGTTTGATACATTAGGTAATCATCTCAAATCATCTGAAGGCTGAAGAAGCAATTGTCTCAAATATGTTACAAGTATCAAGTGGGGTGTCATTAAAGCAGGGAACAGAAGCCCTCAGAGTCTGTTTGTAAGAGTTCTGGCAGTGTGTAAGGAGAGGAAGATCAATTGCTGCATAATTTCTAACCAAAATCCTGATAGTGGTAAACAAAACAATAATTCAAATAAACATAGGTTACTCCTTTATTCCCCCTATGGCTCATGGAAGCTGGATTTTAATGAGAGCCTACAATTGCTGCTTCTGTAGCAGCGCTTGAGCAGTTGACTGTTAGTACAGTGTTGGTGTCTACTCAATATTTTGAACTGCAGTAACAAAAATACTTACAATTATGGTTTTTAGAGTGATTTTGAGAATGAGTATTCAAGTACCCATTCGTAAATAGCGATGGATATCCAAACCCTGCAAAATATAATTCCTGGCAACTCAAATAATAATAAAAGAAGGCTAGGAGCTTGTCGTACTCTACATTAGGATTAGTATTCATTAGTAGTCAAACAGCATTTAACAGATAATTTAAGGGAATCTGTTGCTATATAACTGCTATGTAACCAATTATAACGGCGTATAACTTTGCATAACAATTCCTTAACACATGTTGGACATAAATGATAAACACAACACTTGTGGCTCAGTCCAGATTCTGTGTATGTTGTTCAGAATCAGAATCAGAAAACTGATTACTGAATTGGAAGTTTCAGCGACGAGAACAATATAAAATATAAAGTCTAACCAGGTCAAATAAAAACTCTGTAGGAAAAAAAAGAGTCTATACACTATACAAATACACTATGACATTTACACAAATGCCGGGTATAAATACTATAGACAAGTTAGTATTGTTTTATACATCCTTGTTTTATTATCAGTTACTGATTCAGTTCTTCTTTTGCAGGTTGGTATCTCCCGAAGCTCCTCCCAAGAGGTTCCTGTCTCTGGGCTCTAAGTTCCGCTATAGTGGCCGTACACAGGCGCAGACACGCCGGGCAAGTGCCCAGATTTCCCGACCAGCACCCCAGTTCCAGCGCTCCTCCAGCAAACGTCACACCTTGTCACGCAGTTTAGACGGAGGTATGTAACTTTGGACCTCGAAATACTTTGTTACCTGTGTGTTCTTAAGAGATATCATTTTTTGTATCTCACTGTCTCTGGAGAGCACCATATTGCTTTCCTCATGATGTGTAAAAGTGATGATGTGTAGATTGTAATGCACCATTTACTTCCAGCTCCAGCCATGGTCAACAACGACAACCCAATAAAGGGCTCTAAACCTGCAGAGGCCACAGGTACCCTCATCACCACAGTAACACCGGAGAAAAAGATGGAAGAAGAGACAGCTTTAGAGGAAGAGATAATCACTGTTCCAGAAACATCTGAACCTACTGTTCCTGCTCCTGCCGTTAAGGTAACAATGCTTCACTAAATCTGTCCTTTGTTGCTCCTGCTTGGGCTGTTAAGTACTGGAACCCAGACACACCAAGCTGACTGTGAATCACACGACAAGTTGTTGGTCAGTGGCCAACAAACCACCTATAGTTATTTTTTTGTGTAGATTATGATTGGTTCTAATCTGTCCTTGACAGTGCTAGCTATTCATTTATGTATTTTAATTATGTATTACTTATTTTGAGCATCATTATCTGTGGTAAGAGGGAAAACAAAACGAGAAACAAAAAATAACACTCTCAAGAGGGCACACACAGAAAAAAACCCTAAACAAATGTACAAATGCACATTTTAGCTATTTTTACCATTTAAATGTCCTACTTATTATGTGATTAACATGAGAAAAATGGGAGATTATGAGGGGAAATTATTAATATTAATATAATTATAATTATTAATATTACATGAATAATAAGTAATATTTTTATATTATCTGAATATTATTAGGAATATGGACACATGAAAGCTCTGAAGGTAAAACAATTCACATAAAACAGCAAGACAAAGTAAACAGTTAAGCCTAATGTCATGACATGTTTCTACTCTTTTTTGGGGTAAAGGCAGTGCTTAAATGGTAGCCACTCACATTTCTGTCATGTGTTCTGAGAAATCTTTTTTTGCAGTTTGATTACATGTTATAAACTTGTGGTAAAATGACATTGCTCTTCCCATGGAGAACTAATCCCAGCTGAATAATAGGAGACTACTGCCAGCTTCTGCTATAAGGAGCTGCTTACTTTCACACAGGTACATTAGTCACACATGTGTCAACTGTCAACTATGGTCTTTGCATTGTGTTTGTGTGCAAATTTGTAAAGCAGACAAGTGCTGACAGTGAGCTCATGGAAAGCGTTCACCAATCACTGCATTCTTCTATGTTGGCCTGGTCTGATGGGATACTTTTTCAGTGTAGTAGAATTAAGACGTTTAAATGGAATTGTCAAACACACTTTCCTTTTACATTTTAAATTAGGCAGCCATTAGACAGCTGTGTTTTTTTGTATGGGAAATGCAGTTGCAAATACATTTAATTCAATCACCATTTTCTTATTAGCATTTGGATTGCAATATATTCCAGATTGTGCTACCTCTCATCAGATGCACCATAGATTTCACATTTTGCATCAGAAATTTGAACTGTAGTACACAAGTATGCACAATGTTGACGACAAATTGCCAAATTTTTTTGCTTAACTAATCGGTTTTTCCTTTCTCATCCTTTGATCCTTCGTCATGTTCATCCACTCGTTTGCACATTTCGTCCACTTGCCATTTGTTCTCGTCCATGGGCCCTCTCGGTCTCCGTTCCCTCATTCCCTTCCTCGCTCCTGCGTGTCAAGTGTTCCCCCTGTCTGGGCTCGGAGCTGTCCCTCCCTTCCTCACCGGTCTCATCCACTAAGGTGCGGCGGAGACGCAGGGGGAGCAGCCGAAAGCGAGCGTCGTCAATGAGTCCAGCAAAAAGCGTGAACAGCCTCCAGCAGCAGCAGCGGCAGGCACGGGCTGAGCGTGCTGCCGCACTGCTGGAGGAGCGCACCCTCCTCCTGTCTGCCCGCAAGCAAAGACTGGACCAGAACCACCGTCCCAGAGGAGGCACGCTCTTCTCCTTCTCCCTGCATCTGCCTGACATGTCCTCACTGCTGGATGAAGATGGCTACCTGAGCTTCCCCGACCTGTCTGAGCTCAATTTCCTGCCTGAGAGCTTCCAACACTTCCTGCCCATCAAGTCTCCATCACTCATTCCCTGCTTTCTCTTCATCTTCTTCTTTCTCCTGTCCACCTCCTTCTCTGTGCCCTACGCACTCACTCTCTCGTTTCCACTGGCACTCTGCCTCTGCTACCTGGAGCCTAAGGCAGCGTCACTAGGCGCCTCGCTCACAAACACCTTCCAGGACAGCTCAGACGACGAGGTCTGTGGGTGTGCATGTTTGTGTATATGTACAGGACCAGACTAAAGTTTGTACACACCTACGCATCAGATGGTTTTTTCTTGTTTTTGCTAGGTGTATTGCAGAATAAGGAACCTTTTGGTCAACCAAACTGATCATCATAAATAATATAGGATGGTACCAGAAATTCTTTTTATACTAGACTTAAGCTTTATTCCACTTTTTATTGTATCTAAGAAACTGGTCATAAATTTGATCAAGATATTGTTACAATTTTTGCATTTTAGAAAAGTAGCAAAATTCTGAAATAGCACATAATTAGAGCATTGGATTTTCTACGGTTAAGAGAATTGGATTAGTGCCACCTCTACGCTAAATCAGAACTTATGTTTAAGTAGCTGCCCTTAGCCTTGTTGCTCCCTCACACACTCTTGGCATTCTCTTAAGAATTTCGGGGGAAAAAACAGCATTTAAGATGTTAGATCAAAATTTATTTAGGGTCATCCAGGTGTATCCAGACTTTTGACTGGAACTGTATGTGTGTTTATGGTCCCACTCCCAATCCACGAGGCTCGGGCTACATGGAATCATCTCTCTTAATTTCAGATTGTGTCACACACCTCATCTACACCACCTTCTTCATAGCATTTTGTATGCTGTCTCAGCTATTTGTGCCTACAAGAACTGCATGCATAAGGCTGAACACAAAGTTGCTGGTCCATTTTATGGCAGAGGAATGAGAAACATGAAGCTACATGTTTATTATTAGAGGGTGGATATCCATAGAGGATCTAAAATACCTTCATTGTAGTCAGATATTTTTAGATCTTTCTATGTAAACTTATCACGGTCTATGCAAACATAAGGCAGTCTGTGTAAACTCAAGTCTACACTTAAGGCAGTCCATGGAAACAAACAGTCGCAGTCACTGGAACCACTGGACTGCGTGCAAGAAAACCAAGCCAATGGAAACAGCATATTCTGAGGCTGGTTGTTCTGTCATGGAATATTAGGGGACGATTTTTATTGCTCAAGTCTGTTGTTTTCCCACGATTGAAACACTGAACACTGACTGCTTATACACCAACCATTTGTGTTCCACATGGTTTATCGCACAAGAAAGCATCTGAACCATGTAATCTACTATCAGAATAAGTGCAACATGCATTACTCTTTTGAATGAGCGTTAACTTCCTTATTCTATGGATCAGTTCCTTTGTTTTCCAATAAACATAAACACTTGTGTAAATTCTGCATCACTTAGAATGATGCACAACCACCAACACCATACATGTTTTTCAAACTTTGTTACCATAAAGCTAATTCATGATGTTTCTCTTTCATTGATTTTAGTAATGTTTACAGTGTTGGTCCTTTAATGCATTTTGTACAGTTTTCAGTATAGTCTCTTTTAGTCTCAATATGCGAGTCTGTGTGTTCGCATTCACTACAAGCCACCCCTTCATACTGTCTTGCATCTGACATTGTAATGTTCTGTTCTTGCATGTGGCATGGCGCAAACTGAGAAACAGCAGACTAACATAATTGTTTTTTTTTTCTTCACTGCTGCTTTCCAATGGAAACTGTCCTGGCCGTTGTCAAATATGAGACAGACAGACAGTGAGCAGAGTGAATTTGGCTGTGATGACGAGTCAACAGCCACTGAGGTGTGTGAACACTCTGTTGCGAATACAGACTTATGACTCAGCTGGCAACAAACTAGGACATTTTTTCTATTTTGATTTGCATCAGCTAATGAATTACTGGTATCCAGATGTTTCCTCATAAGAAGTGAAAATCCTTGACCCAGATGAAACTAGTGGGAGACTTTGAGGTTTTGGAATCATGTCTGAGCTAAAAAATTGTTGTTTTTACTCTATTCTGAATGTTTCTTTCGGGTTTTTAGTCTGAGCCGGAGGAGTCGGAGGTGATGATACAGGTACTCCATTGTAATATGATTATGGCCACTGTGCCGCTGCTGTGCTGCAATGTTTTGTTTCATTTGGTTGTGTTCCATTCCTTCTGTTTGTTCATTTAGCTATTCTGTGAAGTTATAAATGATAACGATGCGATCTTTTTTAACAGCCATTTCTCATCAAACCCTCTTTAGTTTGTTCTATATTTCAAGTGGCTGTACCTCCCAAAACATATGTATTTTAATTTTGTTTCTGGTCTTCATTTTTAATTCTCTTGGGCTGAAAGGGTAGTTCTTATCACTGAAAATGAGAAGCACCTCAACAGTATCCAAAGGCTTTTACAATTGACAAAGGCCCCTTTTTCATTACTCTTCCCTCTCTCTTCCCAGAATAGTTTCATAAAGCGGATAAAGGGTGACAATGTCTTTGTCAGACACAGTAATCTCATGTTGGAGGTTTGTAAAGCACTAACTGCTTGAACCGAATTATATAGTGAATGACTAAGAGTTTGAGGGTTTGATTGTTGCACCCCAAATAAGGCTCACACGCATGGAATGAAATCACAAGAGAAAATATGAAAGTGAGCAAGAAGTCATGTTAATTTCCAGGTTTTAGACTGTAAAACTAAACCCACCCTTTACAATAGTAGTGAATGAATGTAAAATGTATAGTGTAGAATTCAATAACAGATATCTAACAACAATGAGAAATCTAATTGCTTGCCGAGAAGGTCACATGTGTTTTGGGAATTACTGATTTTAGTCATCTGATGTAGATCAGATTCTTATTTTCAATACTGATAAGCTTTGGAAACTTCCAAAGCCACAGTATGTGTCAGTATTTCAGACACTATAGTCGTGCTGTGATTGAAGCTTCCCAAATAATTGAAACTATATTAGCAGCAAATATAAGTGTAACTGATATATTTGTTGCCACTAACTGGGAAAGTCTAATTTTTGGTCAGTCCTGTATTGTAAAAATAAAGCAGTAGCAAGTGCAGTGTGGGTCCTTGGTGGGAAAGTTTTATTTCAAAGAACAGTTTTACTATTTTTATCATCAGTTATTGATGGGAATGGACGCAACTACTCCCTAAGTAACCCCTTAGAAAATTAGGACTAGAAATTAGCAAGCTGATTTTGCATTATGTGTCACCAATAGGAAAGAAAACTCAATACGTTTCTCAGCTGAATCCAATAAAAGGCAGTAGATACATTTTTTTTATGTAGGTGGTTGTTCAGCTAATGCTCCATCCAAAATGGAAAGGAAGAAACAATCACAGAACATTTTTGTCTTGCTTATGATATTCATCAGTCACAAATTTACACAAGAATGACTTTTATTCATATTAACAAGATGCATGTTATTGGCCTAGAAAACCCCATAATGTATATCCCTGCTAAATCCCAAGTGATTTCATGCCTCAATTTTTCCTCCCGTCTGTGTGCTGTAATTGGTGGGTCAGGAGACTAACACTCCGGAGAAGCTGCTCAAGAGGCAGATGAATCTCAGTGAGATGAAGAGGTCGTTTTTGGACACCCGTAAAGAGTGGTCAGGAGACAGTGAATGGGACAAGAGACTCTCCTCTTCCCCTGCTTGCTCTCCACGACGGGATGACACGCCTATGATAGAACCTCTCTTACCCTTACAGGAAGTAAGATTTTGCTGGCGTGTGGCACAGGAAGTCCATCACATGCATGCAGAGTGAAAGAGCCGTTTGCCCAAACCAACACTGATCAGTGTAACAGCTGATATTGGATTGGCTCATTGTAGAGTGCTTAGAGCATTTCAGCTTCATAAAGTTTTATCAGGTCCCAGAAATGTGGCTTTTCACAGAATGCCAGGGTTTCTGACTACCTCAGTCTGAGGCAGAAGTTGCTCACTTTAATTTATTGATTCCATTGTAAGAAAATTTGCAACTGGAACTTACTTTAATAAGTCTTCAGAAGCTCAATAACTAAGGGGCTTAGCTATTACTAAGCATTTGTTTATTCCTTAAGCTGATTAAAAAGCTTGAGCAGATCAGCCTAGAAGGTTTTGGATTTTGTTTTAACAATATTTGACTTGTTTCAAGCCATCGTAGCGTTTCTAATTCACTTTCTGTTGTTTGTTTTCTGTTACTTTCACATTACAAGTGATTTTTTTTCCTGCATGTTTTACCCACATCTCATGCTTGTGAACCTTGTTTTCCCCTCACCCAAAACTTCAACAAACTGTATAGCTGTCATTTACACAATGCTCCTTATGTCTCCTTTTTACAGACTCCAGAAGATGTCAAAGCTGAATCTCCTCAGGACATTTCAGAAGAAAAGTCTGAGGTTCTGGAGGCCAGCCCCACTGAGGTAGTGCTAAAATTTTTTGGGTTCTTTTATTGTCTTGGCATGATGTATTCTGTTTCGTTGGCCTTGATCTTTCATGGTTTTGTGTTCAGACATTTTCACCTAATGACCATGTTTGGAAAGAAAATGGTGTTGTCTAGACACCATGGGGGAGGAAAGCTGCTGAAGTTTCGCCAGTTCCCATGGTTTGCTTAGGATTGTCATTGAAAACCACAGAATGTTTATAGCATGATATCATTTATGTCTGGAAATATTTTTGGGGAAAAAAATCTGACTCTCACACCACCAGGAAGCACATGTTTCTATTTCTGCAGATATTTATAGATAAAGGTCATAAATGTTGCTTTTCTCTTGAGGACTGTTCTATGTTTAGCTCTGAATAATTTTTTTAGTATGCATGTCATAATTTGAGGTCTTGGACAAGCTCCAGTTAGCCGCTGTGAGAGGAGAGATTGTACTTCTGGAATGGATAATGCTGCTCATTTCCAGAACTCAGTTTAGCTGTAACTGATCATTTAACTAATTAAGACAATCATAACTTTAGCTGGACAAAGCATTGAGGTGGAGAGTTCTCTCTTCAGCTAATAGTGGCATTTTGCTTTAGATGTGGAATGGGTGGGAGGGTGGGGGGCTGCTTTTAAGCAAATTGTTTCTCCAGGTGTCAGAACAGAAGTTTCATGTCAGCAATATCTGGGAGAAGGTAAGAAATGTTCTCCATGACTGAAACCTTTCCATGCAAAATGCAGTATGATGAAGACATCCTGGTGGAGGTCAGCAACACATCAACTGAGACTGATCCCAAAACAGTGCCAAATTATTATGGCAGTCTTTGTGATAAACCTGTTATGGACAAAGCCTGCTGCAGTGTGTCTGGAGAAGAGAATACAGATGTTACCAGAGAAACACTCAAGATCACTAGGCAGGAGATTGCCTTTTTTGGAGACAAATTGACCAGTGTGGTGGATAATGTCAACACGCCAAGCTCTGAGATCACAAAGGCAACATCGACAGCCATCGTAACTGACCAGAAGATACCAGCAGGAAGTGGGACCTTAACCTCATCAAGAAAGGACAGTGTTGATTCCAATAAAGGAGAAGCAATGTTCAAAGTAATCAGTGAACAGAGCAATTGCAATATGGAAAACCTTCTTGTATTAAGGACTGAGAAGACTAGGGTCCAAAATTCTGCGACACATATAGAACAGATGCCCATTTGTCAAGATGTTGAATGGAATGTGCGACACGTGGAGACAGTTAGCAGTACCCAGCTACAGTCCAGCAGAGTCAAAGTCCACTACATTACCAAGACCTCTCCAATCCTCAGAGTGGTGGTATGACCTGGCTGTCAATCACTGACCTCACCAGCTTTAACCTTACTTATTGGCTAACAAAACTAGAAGGCCAAACTGTTTTTCACAGCAAGTTGCTAATAATACCCCCATTTCTTCATTGATCTAAATCCATCTTTTAACAAATGTCCTTTCTTGAAAATCATTTAGAATAATTGAGAATCTGTTATAGTTCTTAGAGATAGTCTTGGAAAAATCTCTACCAGTGGCCTGTAATGTTTGTTTTAGCTTCTCTCAGACTGCTGGCTTTTCTCACTTCCACATGCATCGTGTTACATTTGGATCTGCTTATTTCATGCTTATTTTCTCATAAAGGATTTACATAAAAGAATTGGAGAATTAATGTTGTGTTGTATTCAGAATACATGGAATTACAGTTAGATAGCAGGATCACAGTCACTTGGAAGTAACAATAAGTTAAAAAAGGAAAATTCTTTATTTGCCTCTAATGGCACTCATGTAAGTCTAAAGAGTAAGCAATTCGGGGGAAAAATCAATAAATTGAGACAATATTTATAATTATGGCTAAATGTTCACATTCTCAGTATTTAAAAGCACATTACAGTATTTTACTGTATTTTTCCATTTCTGCCAGAGGGGACTGATGTGTAATAAAAATGGGCCCATTGAAGCTTTAGTTCATAAAAAACTACATCCACCATTTTTTCTTCTGTAAAAACTGTGTCAGTCTGAAAAGCTCTGATCTCTAAACGTTATATGAATTCAAATATTATTTGCAGAGCCATTGTCCTTATTTAGACTGTCACAGGCAGTCACACAAAGTCTGCCCTGATATAACAAGTATTTATTCAGAGGAGACATGTCTGATTGATTCTTAGATATGAGAATATGAAGAGATGTGAACTACTTTATGCAGCTGCATGTGAAAACAACAAATTAACAGGAGTTCAGCACTCATCTGTCTGGATGTGGTGATCTTTAGTATGTTCCCACCGACTTCCTAGTCACTGCATTTCGCAAGGTCTGTCTGACACGAGGGTTGGGGGTGTCATTTTGTCTCCCAGTTTTCCTGAAAATTTGCCATCTTCATCTGCATGACAGTGCCCCATTTCTGTCAATATACTGAAAGTGAGTTTATTTAATAGCTTAAACAGAAGATATGTAGAAATGTAACTATTAGTTCCACCAGCAAGGTTACAGAATGGAATTTTAAGACACAGTCAAAATAGGGCCTCAGGCTCAACATGCTGAATATCATTTTTTTTTTTAGAGCAGCAACAGAAGCAGCAAAATATTTATACAACAAGAGCAGAGCTTGTAACAGGATTCATAAAATGGGTGGAAGTGGTGGAGAGGCCTGAAAAGTATAACCACCCTCAACAACAAAAGAAACTAAAGCATCAAATAGTCTGAGATTAACCTAAAGTATAACGATAGCTTGGCTTATTTTCCAGGCCTTTCTGTTGCTTTAATTTTATTCTCTTAATTCCTTTTTGGTGCTCTTGTATTTATATTACACCTCTTCTTTTCTCTCACTCTTTGTTCATCCCTTTTTATTTTTCTCTAGCCTAAAATGTCCTACATTTCAGAGTGTCTTCAGCAGTGTGTCTTATCTGAGAAAGACACCAAATCAGTGAATTACACATCATCTTATCTGGTTCAGGTGCTTTTCTGAAATCTGAGTTTGTTAAGTAATTTACCATAAAAGCCCAGAGACAATTATGTAAAGTGCAATTTGCCTCTCACAGAGTTTATATGACCGGCGAGAGGAGACTGCAGTTGTAGATGAGGTGCTGGAGGAGGAGAAAGCAGGGGCAACTGTTGAAGAACAACCAACTTCTTATGAGCCTGAAGATGAAAAGTTTCATTACACAACACAAGAGAAGTCACCTCCTTATGAACCTCTACAGGAGAAGTCATTTTATGGGGTTCAGGAGGAGAGATCGTCTTGTTATGAAGCCAAGGAGATGTCAGTTCTTTATAAGGCTCAGGAGGAGAAGTCAGCCTCTTATGAGGCTCAGGAGGAGAAGTCAGCCTCTTATGAAGCTCAAGGGGAGAACCAAGTTCCTCATGAGGCTCAAGAGGAGAAACCAGTTCCTCATGATGCTCAAGAGGAGAAACTAATTCCTCATAAGGCTCAAGAGGAGAAATCAGTTCCTTATGAGGCTCAAGAGGAGAAACCAGTTCCTTATGAGGCTCAAGAGGGAAGATTAGTTCTTCATGAGTCTCAAGAGAAAAAAAATGTTCCTTATGAGGCTCAAGAGGAGAGACTAGTTCTTCATGAGGCTCAAGAGGAAAAAACAGTTCCTTATGAGGCTCAGGAGGAGAATGTAGCTCCTTTTGAAGCTCAGGAGAAGTCAGCCCCTCATGAGGCTTCACAGGAGGAGAATTCAGCCCTTTTTGAGGCTCAGGAAGAGAATTCACTTCCTCGTGAGGCTCTGGAGGCATTTTCAGCAGCCACAATGAGTATACAGAATACAGTGGCATTGAAAACACCAGAGGCTGCTTTAAATGAGAAAAGTAGTGGAGGGCAGGTTGCCTCACAGATTCCTCTGTTCCTGGCTGAGAAGGAACAGTCACCTGGTAATGGACTAGAACAAACAACTGATGAAATCCAGCCCTCAGGATTGGGATGTTGTGCCATTACAGTGCAGTCTGTGCCTCTCTGTGAGGAAGATAACATTGCTGAGCAAGTTCCTGAGGAGGATGTTTGTGCTGTTATGAAAGCATATTTGCCACTCGACACCCAGTTTGGGAACTCTTCACAAGGGGAGGAGCAAAAGGAAGCAGGAGAGCAGACCACAGCATCTGAAAGCATGCCTTCTGAGTTGGCCAGTGAGAGCACAGCAGACTGGTCACACACTGAAAAGGACAGATCGACAGAAGGCCTGACAGAGGAATGGGAAGACCAAGAGAATAATGAAAATGCTGCAATGACACCCTCTACTGGCGAAGCTCAGTTATACATGGCAGAGGCAGCTTTAACCCAAGCTACACCTGAGTTGGCCGATTCAGGGCTTTCAACTCAGACCCTTATTGAAAGGAAAGCACAAAATGAAGAAGAAAGTATTTCAGAGATTTGCACAGTGAAGAAAGCAGTAGGTGCTGTGGAAATGGAGGCTTTTGTTGCAGCTAGAGACCATGAAACTGTGGAAATCCCTGCTTCCCAGATCTCTGATCAAGTAGGTGAAGTTCCAAAGGAGATGCAAGAAATGGCAAAGCATTTGAAAGAGGATGACACTGAGAGAGAAGAGTTCTCTCTCATGAAAAGTGACTGTAAGGATCAGAATAATTATTCATTGCCTCCCACCATTGAAGTAGGGCATGTCTGTATTGAGAACAGTCAGGAGAAGGAGCAGTCAGGAAGTTCTGGAAGTTCTACCCCTACCAGGAGGTCAATCTGTGAAGTTGTTGAGAGCTTTGAACATGAAGAGGGAGAGAGTTCAGAGGATATTAGCACTGATAATTATTTTGCCAGCTCTCCCATTCAAGAGCCAGAACAGGCAAATGTAGATTCAGATGATGAAAGTTACCTGTCAAGGTGGGACAGCTGTACCACTTCAGTGCAGTTTATGCCATCCTGTGAGGAAGTTCAAGAGCTCGTAGTGGAGGAACAGTTTCCACCAGATATGCAAGTGGAAGAGGACGAAGCAGCGGGATTTGGAATCGCCACACCTCAAAAGACATTTGCATTAGCCTATACAAACAAAGAGGATGAAGAAATTGATACAGAGTGTGGAGGAAACGATGAGATGGAAGTGGAGGAGGAATTGAAGAAGATGAATCAGGAAATGAACACAGTTAGTGCAGCTGCCATGCCTCTTCTAGAGGTAACCCAACCAATCCCTGAGAGACTTGGATAACCTAACCATCACTGAGTCTTTATCCATGCCTGGCACCAGCTTTAACTAATACTGTAGTCAACAGGGACTTCTCTCACTCTCTATTGCTCTTATTTCTGAACCAAAGTTGTTTGATCACTGTATAAATCAAGAGAAATGATAACTGCCACTGAATGTATCTTTCCACAGTTCTGACGTGTGCATGACCATCAATGTGATTGTACCACACACAGTAGCATGAATTCAAAAAGAATGTACATCATTGGCACAGTGTTGAATTGCAGTGTCACCGTCACAGTATAATATGTAGTTAAGTTAAGTGCATGGTATTTTGCATGGTTGTGGTTTGTCTGTTGGGTTTGAGGATGCTTCTTGAGGCATGCATTGTGTGCATTGCGATTTTGCCTTCACTTGTCTTCTAAAATGGAAGAAGGTCTTTAAAACAGGGGAATCTGTATTATTTTAATTAAGAATGTAGCTATACTATAAAGGCTGGAACTTCATAACTACTAGAATAGTTGGGCATTTTGACCAATTTAACATACTTAACAGAGAGAAATTTAGTTTTGTGGTGTTGCGATATATGAAATGTTTGTACAACAAATTTTGTTAAAATTCATTTGTTAAATAATGATAGTAATGATAATTCACTGGTGTTCGATAACAGGCTATACAAATAACTTGAACTGTAAATTTCTTGTAAAGTAAAACAATGGTTTTCAAAATAATTATATTCATATGTGAACACAAATTTCAATAAAACAATGGTAGCTGCTGTTGATGTTACTTTGCAGTGACGGTCTTGCTTTCGCTGCTGAACTGTCACATGTTCGTTTTTTAAATCTACAGGGAGTGCAGAATTATTAGGCAAGTTGTATTTTTGAGGAATAATCTTATTATTGAACAACAACCATGTT
>JBBPCX010000040.1:34207959-34219753 GCA_037974365.1 Hydrocynus forskahlii | reverse complement strand
CTCTCTCTCTCTCTCTCTCTCTCTCTCTCTCTCTCTCTCTCTCTCTCTCTCTCTCTCTCTCTCTCTCTCTCTGAAGAACAGATGCAGCCGATTAACTGTGGCTCCCTCAGATTAGCCCCCTGTTTGAAGTTCTTGAAGTTCAAGTCCTTTTTTTTCCCTTTTCGGTGACATTTTCCTTTCACGCCCGCTGAAGCTGTGTAATTGGAGAGCAGAAAGCAGCGAGAAGGGGTGAGTGAGGGAGCAAAGGGGAGAGAGAAAGGGGGGGGGGGGGCATGGGGAGCGGGGGTTCGCTGGTCATACTGGGTGGTCTGGTGTGCTGAAAGGAAAGCTGGCGTTTTGCCCATTAAACTGATGCAGTCTGCGCTGTCATACTGATATGGCTGCAAACAAACCCACTGAAATCTGCAGCAAAATTAAAAAAGTACACATCTAAAAAATAACAAATGGATCATGTACCTATGGGAGATGAAAGCCCAGGACATCAAATAGCTAAACCAAGTACCAAATAAAGTGATGGTTCACTCAAACATCCGATGTACATATTTTCCACCCAGCCCAAATGTAGTCAATCAGCCAAGAACTGCCTGTCGTTTCTTTCTTTCACTGTGCACTTGAACTATGCAGCTAATGAAGCTAACAAGAGAGCTTATACTCCGCCATTCACCACTGCACAATCCACATTTCAGCTGCATGACTTTTATCTGTTTTTATAAATAACAGTACATCATGCAGAAATCCTGTGCACAAGTCTATCTGAGATTTGAAGCAGTTTGAGCTGTGTGAGATTATGTAGGAATGCAGTTTGCCCAGTGCACTATGAAACCAAACCTTAATTTTACCCCTTAAAATTACCTTAATTAAGCGAAAAAGTGCACAAATTAAGCCTGATTAACTACTGAATTTCCCCTTGCTTTTTTAAATTTGCCCCGTAAATGATAGAACCTTCTGGGGTTTCACACATGCCTTAAATCTAAATTTAAGGTCAAATTAAGGGGTCGGTTTCACAAAGGAATTCAAATTAAGGGGTTTGGTGTATTTTCTGAGGTACATTAAGGCAAGGTTAAGTGCATTTTAAGTACATTGTGTTTCATAGTGATGCTTATGAACACAGCATAAGCTTGCATTAGTTTGTAGGGTTACCATGAGGAAAATAACCACAGCTGTAAAACAGGGCTTCAGTAGGGATTTAAGCCAATAAGCATTATGTCTGCATGCTACAACAGCGTCCATTGGCTTCCCCAGGCCTTGTCCCAAACGCATTCAACCAGTGCAGTTCAACAGCCAGGATTTTAGAACAATCTCATCTATGCAAGGTGTTCAAAATTGCAGCTATGTGGGAATACTGTGTCTGAAACCATTTTACAATCACAGTATTTTAGCCACATTATTGGTTACATCATGATGAATGAAAAATAATGAATAAGTAGTGGTAACAGATTAATAAAAAAGGCAGCAGTGCTTGCCAAATAGTGAACCCTTATGAATCTGTACTGTTAAAGTTTAGATCATGCTGAAAATAGTCAGCATTATTCTGGCCAGCTTCGTCTCTTGCTCATCTGCTGCCGCCTATGATTTCTGACCTAATAAACAACCATAAAATAATAATAAGGAGAACTATTGTGAACTAATAAAGACAATGTATTATAAACTATTAGAAACCAATAAGAAATTCAGACAGTATACATGTCTTGACTGAACATATTTGAGACCGGTGTCTGTGGGGTGATCCCAAATATAGTTAAGATAAACATATCAGTCAAGATATGTTTGGTGTCTAACATCTGGATTAGTTTACCAGTGGTTACATTTGTTAATTAATGGTTTGTTGTTAGTTTATTAATTAGTTTGGTTAGTTAATGGTTGTACATTTTATTTTTTTCCCACTTTTCACAACTGCAGCACGCATTCAAAAATTGGGAAGAGACAGAGAAGATCAGCATGGTCACTACGGAAGGAAGACATGCGATAAGTCATGAAGAGCTCCCCATTTTTGGGGGCAGATGGTGGTTAGGGAGCTGCCCCTGCAATCAGAAGGTCATGGGTTCGAATTCCAGGACTGCTAGTGGCACCACTGAGATACCCTTGAGCAACTGCTCCCTGGGCACTGCATTGCTGGCTGCTTCACTTGGTGAATGGGTTAAATACAGAGAAAGAATTTCAAACTGTTCACACTGTGTGCTGTGCTGTGGTGTTCACTCATGACTATAAGGGGCCGCTTTACTTTACTTTTAAAGAAAGTTACTGTTGGCCACTTCTCCTGTACAGACACTTATGGTTTCTTATGGTAAAATTGAGTGTAGTTTTGAACAAGGATGTGGAGATATTCATTTCATTTAGACCCAGGTGTTCCTCCTGTGTGCGAATATCATTAGGGATATCAGTGCTGACATGGAAAGAACACACACACACACACACACACACACACACACACATATGCCCAAATGACTGTTTATCTAGTAAGAAGAGAGGCAAAATATAGTTTTTTTTTTCTTCTGTGGTTTTTGCATTGGTCTGAGGAAAGCCAAGAAAAGTATTCTCAATGTCTTCCTTTAATCAGATAAAAGAACCATAAGCAAAAACTTCAGAAGAACGAGACTAAGCCAAGTTTTCTTTCCTTTTCAACTTTTAGCTTTGTTTTAAAGAGTAACAAAGACAAATGGTGATTATCCCTCTGAGAGGCATCCTACACACACACACACACACACACACACACACAGTGGCTGATACTGTGTGGAGTTGAAAGCTGAGTTTGACACTATTGTACTAATAACCTGTACAAGCCTGGTCTTGTTTTTAATCCTATAACCACTTCAGAGTTGATGACGGGTATTGTGCCATATCAAACAGCATTTCTTAGTGTATGAAGGAGTGCATATTTGAGTAAACCGAGCCGTCAGTTGACAGCAGGAGGTCCCACAGTCAGTCCGGGGGCTATTGGAAGTCCCCCATATTTCAAGTTTGGATGTAGACTGGCCCCAGTCTCTGTCATACTGATAGTCCTTTAAGGTACAATGATGTCAAAGAGACTATTTTCAGGCCTGTGTGGATGGACCCTTTCAACGTATCTGCATCCAATCAAAGCCCAAAGCCGAGAAAGACGACACTAATGCCGACCAGTGCTTTTCCATCAGTCATCTCTGAGTTTCGCCAGAATAAACCCACAAACTACCTCTGAATGAAGGACAGTTCTTGAAGCCTTAGGCTTTCTACCGGTTGTGTATTGACTAGATGTTGACTGAGTGGACTGATCGTAGTCATTTAAAAGAAACGCTGCGCTTCAAAAGTTTAGACTAACTTGTCATATTAAAGGGTTAGTTCACTTTACACGGTTTAACTTTTGCCTCAAATGTAATCAATAAGCCAAGCTGTCCTCTTTTGATTTAAAATAATTCAAGAAAAATATGGCAAAAAAAGTATGGAAATTTTAGAGGAGATAATAAACATGTACATTTTTTTTTTTCAAGCGATTTTGGTGGAGTTAGGATTTGTTTACATAAAATCAAAATTTATTTAAACATTTTGAAAGCAAAATGCATTTGATTAATATACTGTAGTTATTTACAGTTGTCAAATGGTTTTATTATGTATTATAACATGGCGTACCATCATTTTCTACGATGACATGCAGTCACTTTAGAATCATCTACAGTTCTAGTCATCATTTTGAGCATTGGAAATGTCTTAATTTTTTGCCACTTCATCCTCCATTTGAACCATGACGTTGCACAAGACTCGTATAACACAATCATGAAAATCTTGTATCTGGAACCAAACTGTAAACCAAGCTTTCAAACAAACACACACACACACACACACACACACACACTCACACATCTGCAACCAAACTGTAAACCAAGCTTTCAAACACACACACACACACACACACACACACACACACACACACACACACACACACACACACACACACACACAGTGGGCAGTTGATAAGATCTGAGGGGGAGTGTGCCCTTTCAGTCAGGACGCACCCTCCCCATCCCAGCTCACTGCACATGGCTGTCAGACCAAACAATAGCGTTTTTGTGTGTGACTGAATGCCAGTGATGAACCGTGACTATTAGAGCCAGGCTTGCAGTTCAGGGCATAACAGACAAAACTGTCAGAAGTTATAAAACATGAGGGGAAAAAAAACACCCAGACAGTTCTGCAAATTTCTGTTAGCACCCCAGTGGGACTCAGATGAAGTAGTTACTTAGTGACGAAGTGACACTGATTCATATTTTCTGTCCGTTCTACATTAACAAAGACATTTTAAATTTGTAAAACACATTACATGTTTTGTATGAAGCTCATAACATATTAACACGTATTTCAGTTGGCATGTTGCCGTTTTCAGTAAGGACTCCTGACGTAGGAGTCCCACCACTGTTTTCCTTTTCCAGCAACTGACTGGACTACAGTCTTCTTTTCACACTCTGTGATGTATTTAGGATTTCCAGAAGGCTTAGAATGATGTTTCACCCACTGAACATAAGAAGCTGATTCCACTGTCAGAGTACAGTCAAGTCAAGTCAGGTCAAGCATGTATATTGACATATACCACTGAAATAAATCCTGATTGAATCATTTCCTTTTAGGCCTTTAAAGATTTTAACTCGTTTTTTTTCCCCCACCAAATCTTAACAATAGGGAAGTATTACAGCAGAGTTTATATACAGCAAGCACGAGTTTTCTATCTTAAAAAAATGGCCAAAAAATTACAGACACATTCACAGAAAACACTGAAGGTCCCATTTCGCTGAACACTGGACAGACTCTAGCCACACACCCATATACATATACACACAGAGATACCCACACTTATCCAGGGGTTGATTCTGACATGCAGTTTTTTTCACAGTGCAGCAGTACGGCCCCATCTTTGTGCACTTTTCTAGCATCCTATTCCACACAACAGGCCAAAAGTATGGAAGTAAGCCATGAGTTTTAACATTTCCAAAACTATTTCACCATTGTTTTTAATACTGTTTCATATCGATCCAATGTCAGTTCAGCAGCTTACCCTCTTGTTTTTGAGCAGCATTTGGGCAGCAACTGCTTGTCCTGGAAATGCTTATAAGTGCTTTCGTGTCGAAGCATTAATATTTCTGCTCCCCGGCCGCATCCCAAAGTGAGAGGTGCCATCCAAGCTCGATGACAAACAGGCCTGAAATATGACATGTTTAATCCAGGCCTGCATTGTATTGGATATCTGTGATGGAGGGGCCTGATCCCAGGACAGAGACAAGGCCGCACTTGTATAAAGCATGTCAGGCACAGAGCCTCTCTTCAGCTCCCCAAGATGCTATCGAGGTCCTGTCAGCACCAGAACCGCAGGCAGCCCAAACAGAACTTCATACTCCACTGCCTCGCGTAGAGGACGCTTAGAGATACGAAGCACAAAGCACACTTCATGAGTGGGCACAAAGAATCTTTAGTTAAAACAGTTCAAATCATCAGTCAGGATCCATTAGTTTTATTCTGCAACTGTCCTAATTATGTCAGCAGAAAAAAGGAATAAACAATAGTTGGCCACAAAATCAAAATAGCAGCTTTAATGCAGTCAATCACTCGAGACATGTTTGGTGTCTGACAGTTGCTTCATTACTTTGGAAGCAATGTGGATAGCAATTAATTATATGTACATAAATTAGAAATCTGCATCACACACTTGCCTCAAACCGTGTTGGGATAACAGCTCAAACAGACTTGCTTATGTGGTGTCTGATTCTGTAGGACATACTGTATCTATATCATTAGAGAAAGTGCAAACAAAAATTAGTGGCCACAGTAGCTTTTTTTTCTAGCTAAGTGACACGTTTTTTTGACTATTTTTATATGTTTTTGTTCTATTAATGATTAAGTCTTGGCTTGGTTCTATTAATGATTAAGTCTTTTTGGGATTGGCGGTAAAATTGTGTACAATTGTGTGACTTTTTAAACTACTTCTTTACACGAGACTCCTTTGCTGCAGTGATTAGGTCTCCAGAGCCAAAAGGCTGGTTAGCAATGTAGAACTAGCAGACCTTTCATACTGAACTATTTTTGCAAAATGCTGACTTGCTAGTCCTCTGTGGATGAAATGCTTTCAGGTCACGTGCATCTTGACATCTGTCGCAGAGAGTTTTTTTCCATGAAGAACCCATAAATATATTTAGCCAAAGAGTCACTAAGGCATTGCAGTTAGTGTGCCGAAATCATATAGTGGGAAGTTAACTATCATTAGACAGTTCCAAACAAATTCATTTTTCCATCTGTCTCCCTTTTTTGACAAACAGTTTTATTAAATCCTGTCTGTCCTGATAAAACCTCATCTCGTCTGGCTTGGGTTCCTCTTGAAATGACTTTAAAAAAGAGCATTTAGTTTCACATATTCTCTCTCTCTCTCTCTCTCTCGCTTTCTCTGAGGTTCTGATGGGTTCAAAACTTTTTAGTGAACATCTGGCAGTGATAAAGTTGGAAAGGTTGTTTTGCAACCTCTCTCTCTCTCACTCTCTCTCTCACTCTCTCTCACTCTCTCTCTCTCCCTCACTCTCTCTATCTCTCTGTCTCTCTATCTCTCTCGCTCTCTCTCTCTCTCCTTCACTCTCTCTCTCTCTCTCTGTCTCTCTCTATCCTTCTCTCTCTCTCTGTCCTTCTCTCTCTCTCTCTCTCTAATCAGTGTGGAACATATGGAGGAGAGTTATGGTGCAGGTCTACATCACATAGTTGGTCTTATTAACGTTGTGACCTACCAAAGAGAAATATAATCACTCTCTGTTGGCTCCATTCATGCGATTCTCAGATGAGCTCTTAGTGTTGCTTCTTATCCGGTTTCTTCATGCTCATGATTTGTAACAACTTGTTACTCAAAGTAAAAACAGATTTTTTAGCATCCACACAGATACTAAAAAATCAACAGTTATTTGGGCCATACATCATGAAAATTTTTAAAAACTGGCCAAAGTGTCATTTTATTCCAGAAATTTCATTTTTACATGAAACAAAATTACGCGTCTTTTATGATCTGTATGAGCCAGGTGTGTTATATGTTAAGATGTGTGAAGTGACTCTAGTTCTAATTGACCTAAAGATTCGTCCATCCAGTTTCTGAGCTGCTTATCCTAACCAGGGTCATGGGGATGCTTGGGCCTTTCCCAACACTCACAGACTGAAAGCTGGAGAAACAGGAACAAATCGGCAGTATATTATAGGTAACTTAAAGATCATTTAAAAAAAATATACAAGGCCAACACTAAACTAAAAACCAAATAAAGAGTAACTTCACATTCTGACCAAACATCTCTGATACCGCAGAAGTGGCAAGAAAGGTTGAGAATGTTTTATCTTGTTATTTAAGGTAGGATTTTACCATTTTTCTAAAAATCTGTATAATTCGGTAATAAATACATCATTCTAGATTCTAGAAATCTATAGTCAAAATTGTTCAAATTTGGAGGTAATTAGAATCAGACGTTTGAATGCGTCAAAAGCTACCTCACAGAACTTTTTTACATTAAAGAATACTCTCAGAATGCCAAAGAAATTGTTTTTTGATATTTATGCAAGAAGCTATTGACTTTAAATACAGAGAAAGAATTTCACATTTTTCACACTGTGTGCTGTGCTGTGGTGTGTTCATGTGTGACTTTAAGCGGCCACTTTACTTGCATTTTTAAGAAATCAATTTTTGGAGAACACATACATGCAAGCAAAAAATTGCAGGAAGATAGGTTGCTCAGATTTACACTATTTTAACATTAACGTTGCAAATGAAAACACTCAAAAGACATGTGTTGGTTCGCTGGTCACCTTGGATCATAAATAAATGGGAGGAAATTATTAAAGTGCCGATGTTGCGAACCCTGGTTTCCATAACCACCACTGTAAAGAAATTCAACAGATTTTTACATCAAGCCTGTCAAAATGACTTTGCTTCAATTTAAACTACAGATTTCTTTTCAGTTTTTTAATCGCTGGAGTTATACTGATTTATCTTGTGTGTCATGAGACATTGTAATGAAGGATTGATGCTTTTCTGAATTGCTTTTATCTCCATTGACACGGATGATGGTGAAGAAATTGTTTTTTCCCCATCAACTCCATCTTTCTTACTTAAACTGAGCTATTTATGGGTTTAATTTCTGTTGGTGACAGACCTTGGGCTGATTTGTTCATACTTCTCATTCTCCAGCTTTAGTGTTTTGTTTTAGATCATTGTAGTAGCACTGAAGAATGTCCACGAATTGTTTTAGTCTGTTTTTCTTGCTAGTTATTTTTACCTCTATTTCATTGCAGTAACACATCTAGCTCAGTGTGCTTTTACGTGGCCTTATACAGTCCAGTCTGCACTTCTTCTTCCTCACGTCAGTCGTGTGGCCACACCTGTGGGAAACACGCGGAGGCGTGAGGCAACAAAGAAACTGTCAGTTGACGAAGAAGAAGGGAAAAATCGGAGGGATGGCGGAGAGTGGAGCCTCACAGTTCATCAGTTACAAGACTGTTTGACACTTTCGAGAGGCCCAGACGAGGATAAACTGACCATCCAGCCCCGTTTTTCCTCTTTAAACCCTCACAGCTAACACCCCATATGTCTCCATGTGAGCTCTGTTTACGCAGATAAGAACTGAAAGGAGAGCAGCGGAGTGGACAGAGCAGCCTAAACCAAACTGAACTAAAAGTACACTTACCTCAATGAAATAATGACTCAAGTAGAAGTAAAAGAGCCACTAGAAAGTCAAAAAAGCTGAGTTTCAGGTCAGGTAGTTTCTGAAAGAACAGTGGTGCTGCTGAAAAGTGAAAGTTGAGGAAAACAGCAAAGCAGACCAGGTCCGAACCAGCGCAACAGAATGAATTAAACTCATCAAAAGCTAATATTAATGCAAACAGAGGGAAAAAAATGGATTTCACATACCAAAATAGTTTTTGACAAATATATTTGAGTCTAAGTAAATGTTATTCATTCATTCTACAAGCTGCTTATCCTAAGCAGGGATGTGGGGAGTTTTGGAGCCTATCCCAGCTCTCATAGGACAAATAGCAGAGAGACGCCCCAGACAGGTCGCCAGTCTATCACAGAGTGTCTGTGATAGACTGGCGAGACATAGACAAACACATATGCGCACACACTCCAATTAATCTGCTATGCATGTCTTTGAACTATGGGAGAAAATCGGGTTACAGTGTAACCTTTAGCATTGGAAAATACATACAGCTGCAAATCCATCGGAACTTTACTGAAACACAAATCAGGTGAATGAAACTAAACCCACCTCCAATCCCCACTGATGTAAGCATGCTCTTAAGCAAAAAGATTACTGAAGTCTTGTGCCAGCAAATTTACTTTAAGCAAAAAAAACATAACAAACTGGCTTCTGTGTGAGATGATGGGTCCCGGGTGGAGTACTTACTTCTTCTCTGGTAGAATCTTAGAGTTGTAGCAGCTCTTAATTTTTAAATCTAGGTGTACTAGTGCGAGGGACGTGTTTTCTTGTGAACTTTAAAGCACAGATGTATGTTGCTCTGGATAATAGCATCTGCCAAATGCTGTAAATGTAAATAAGTTAAAATTACAGCTTGACCTCATTTCTTTTGGTAACAGTCACACATGCCTATAATAATGTATATATTATAGATAAACGCTCAGTGTCTGGGTGCTCTGCTCCTTCCACAACCTGTTTCATGGCAAAAGCAGGCACTTTTATAGAAGCACCATAGTTCAGGGTTGGAACCTGCCGACTCTTGGCCTAAGGCTCTCGACAGACAAAGCTGAATACAATCAATGACTCTTGATGTCTCATAACTGTTTCCAGACGCCACTTATTCAAGCTGAAACTGATCATTTGGTCTTGTTAATTATTTTCAGTGACACTGGAAGAAGCAGAAAAAAGTGAGATGTGCGATTCAAACCTGTCAGTACAGGCTAAATATCAGATGCAAATGGAATTCGTAGTGAAATATAAACAATGTCCAAAATAACGTCCTGTTTTGCCATTTTTAATGATCAACGCAGAGGTCACAGAGCAAAACCAAAGACATACCGTCTTCATCCATAACTTCATCCAGAAGAGACAGTGATTTAGAGGCCTGATTTTTCCCTGTCATGCTAAGTTTATAACCCAGTCTTAATAAGATGCAGATTCTGCATTCCTCCGCTGGAGCTCAGGGCTCTGAAAGCATATCGTTTGCATTGAATTTGAAACATTTTTGAAAATGACAACCGTCCCGTGCTCTCCTGGGGAAAGAGACGGTTCCAGAAAGGGTCTGTGGGCTCAGCATGCAGCGCATGTCCCTGAGTTCAAGTCACACGACAGATGCCATTTAGCAAAGCTGGCTAGCATTTAGTTTGAGGTTTTATACTGTATACACAAATTACAACCGTCAGGTCTTCGGAGTGTTCAGAAAGAGAGAATTACACAGATTTGGTGAACTTACACTAGTTTAAAAATCTCTAAAGGCTGAAAAAAAAGAAAATTTAGAGAAGTATGTTAGTCGCACTTTACATTAAAGTGTTGTTGCGCTCCGCCTCCAACCGAGATCAGAGAACTGTCCCACAGATCTCTTATAAATGGTGTTAAAATGATGTGGACTTAGGCTTTCCTCACTTCTCTCTAGCATTATTTCTTTCCTTTTTCTATTTCTCCTGTTTTCTTCCTCCTTTTTTTCTCTCTCCCTCTCATAAATATGTCCTTATTTCTTTAATTATTCTCTCCTTTTCTGCTCTTTCTTCAGTTTCTCTCTGTCTTACACACACACACACACACACACACACACACACACACACAGTTTCCCTCTCTCTCTGTGCCATGGTGAGGCTGCTGGCTTTGCTGTTTATGTGGTCAGTCTGTGGACAGTGATCTACAGCTTCCTGACTGAAGCAAAACACTACAGTGTCAGCAGAGGCCCATAAATCATACAGTAATGAGATTTTACAATGGAAGTTCTGGTCTCAGTGCATAAACAGAGAGAAAGAGAGAGTAAGACAGAGCGAGAAAGAGAGAGAGACTACAGGATGTACAGAGAAAAGCTGAATGAAATAAACACTGAGAGGGAGAAACATTAAGAAAGCAAGGATGAGAGAGAGAAAGAAAGAAAAGTCAGAGAGGGAGAAAGTGAGAGACAGATATAGAGAATGGGAGGGAAAGAGTGTTCAGGAGAAACAGAAAATGGAGAGACAGAGATAAAGACGTGGGAAACATAAACAGAGAAGGAGATAGTGATACAATGAGAGGAAGAAACAGAGAGAAAGATAAATGGAGAGACAGAGAGAGGGAGACTCCGAGCGAAGGCTCAGTCTAAGATGCGTTCCTCTATAGATTATTTCTTCCTTCCTCTTTTCTCTTGTTAGGTTTTTCCTTTTTCTTCTTTCTCTTAAACAACCATTTTTGGACCTAGACAAAACAATATAGCTGTTCCCGTCCTCTTACAGATCTCGGATCACCATCTCAAATAGGAACAACAAACAAGGACTTCCATTCACCTCATGGACAAATTCCAGCATCCTGGAGTTTAAATTTACTCAGTTTGACTGTAATACTGCAGCTGGTAGCCTAGTGGTTAGGGTGTTCGCCCTGCGATCAGGAAGTCATAAGTTTGATTCCCAAGACTGCTACGCACCTCTCAGGTACCTTCTCCACACACTGCTCCCCAGGCACTGTGTTCCTGGCTGCCTGCTGCTTCATTTGGTGACTTTAGTATGGAGTTTGCCTCCCTTTGCAGCCATAACAGCTTCCAATCTTGGAAGGCTTTCCACAAGATTTTGGAGTTTCTGTGGGAATTTGTGCTCATTCCTTCTGTAGAGCATTTATGAGGTCAGACA
>JBBPCX010000040.1:34191371-34203683 GCA_037974365.1 Hydrocynus forskahlii | reverse complement strand
ATACATATGTATATACATATATATATATGTTCAGTTTCATAAACATGTTTTATAAGTATTGAACTTAATAAATATGTTCAGTTTCTCGGTTTTATCTTTTATAGGTGCAAGTTTATAGGTGCAAAACTGAACTTTTTGCCTCTGTTTTTTTGCTGACAATATTTCTCCTAATTTCCAAATAAAAATATTCTTTAAAGCATAACTTTAAAGGAAATGATAATACAGTATCTCCCGCTTATACATGCAGTCACGGCTTCAGTCTCTCGCAGATTTTTCTGAGAACCAAACTAATAAAATGTGCAGAAAGCGCTAGATATCCTCTGCATTTTTTTGCTTTTGTGACGTCCAGGCCACGTCCACCACACCCCCTCGTCCTCATGCTGGTTATTTATGTTTGGGCATGGCGGTTAGACACCTGAACGGGATGAACCTCCGCTGCTCAGTGCTCAGCGTGGCCCGGATGTCACAGTCAGCTGTACTCAGAGACCGGAGGTTTGAAAGTACCCAATCTGAGGACATTATTTGTTTCTCCTTGCTGCTGATTGGCTGCTGCCCTGTGACACATCTGTGGCAGCTGCAGTCCAGAATTTCCCGCATGGAGCTATGTCCAGTGTTCTCGTGTTTTTCGTTTTATTGTTCTTAAAGCCCTGTATTTTTATTGCTGTAAATTAAATGAATTTATTACTGTATTTACCCTGCTTATACCAAAGAAAATGACAGCACACACCAAAGAAAATGCACGTGCATGAATTACAGTACAGTCTATACAGGGGTAACATCGACATTTTACATTCTAGATCTGCGGGAGTTCAGTGTAAACTGTATAATATGAATACAGGTTTACCATTACATTTTCTTTCAGGGTAATGTATTAAGTTGAGTTAAAGTGTTTTGGGAGCATATTTGGGGACATATTTAGGGTTTACACTATAAAAATAGGCATTTTGAGGCTTTTTTTTTTTTTACCACATCACAACTTCGCGTTTTTTCACTATACACGGGAGCTCTTGGAACGTAACCCCCGCGATTGTCGGGGTTTACTGTACATCAAAATAAGAGAAATGAAGCAGTGTTTGAAGTTGAATAATTAAAAGAAAACAAATCTCTTGTTTACTCTTAAACAAAATGCCAATAATTACCTTTGATGTACATCTTGTAGGGTTTTGCCATCCAACTGGTCACATGCAAGAGGAGCAGCGTAATATATTGTACCACCTGTCTGAATTGAATAGATTGATAAGCTGAAGCAAGTACTGGATGATGACTCTTGAAAGGTTTGAAAATGGTGAAACTAATGCACTCACAGCCATCACCATGTACTATTTTACTGGTTTATTTATACCGTGTGTATTGAACACCTAAATGTTTACTACCCAGATAAATGGCCTTAAAGATGACCTAAAATATGGGGCTCCAATCCCAGTCTTGGTGACCCCATGTTCTACACAGTTTTGTGTTTGATCCACTCTGCACACCTGACCCTGGAAAGGAGGAGCTTGTTGACAATGGAGTGTATGTATTAGAAATTGTATTTGTGGTATAAGACTCTATTCAAAGCATTTGAAGCAGCAATAAGGCAACATTCCCACTGATACTCTTAATAGAGGCCTTCTGGTAAAAGCTCTTTAAGCACATCCTGATTCTGAAAGGGGCACCAGAGAGGCTTTGATTAGTGACCACAGACATGGCTAACGCACCGTGACCTCTCTGTCTCTCCCCCTCTCGCTCTCTGCTCTCATTTCTAAGCCAAACTGGTAAATCCCTCCTGTCTCTGAGAGCGTTGTTCCGGAGCCTGGTCTCTGGCTATCCGGAATCTGGGAAAAGAAAAAGAAGGATGATGGAGGAGAGAGAAGAGAAGACGAGAGGTAGAGCGAGAGAAAGAGAGAGAGAGAGAGAGAGAGAGAGAGAGAAAGAGAGATGAAGAGAGAGAGGAAGCAGGGTTTGTGGGCCATAGCAGCCCGGATTACGCAGATCAGAGGGGTGATACTGTGGCAACCTCCATGGAAACGCAACAGGAGAGGAAATCCCCTATACAATGAGATTAATTAGAGCCTCTGGTGGTGGGCCAAAATCATGACTTTATGAGGAACAACAGACAGACAGGCGAACAGACAGGCAGAAAAAGAAGCAGACAGATCTACCCACAGAGAGACAGTCTGCCATTCCCTCTTAGTACTAACAGTTTTTATAAGTTCGGTTATGTTGTGTAACTTGCAACAGCAAAGGAACCCTTTCGGGTGTTAAAAAAGAACCACAGAAGAACTTCAAACGTTCGAGGGCAGATTTGTTGTTTTTGGGGCCCTTAATCAAAGTCATGTTTGAAGGCCACAAAGACATCAGAAGGAACGGTGATGTTAGTTTGGGTTTCCACCTCATCAAGAGTTAATGACTGTTACAGTCTCATGCAGCTACAGTCACAGGTGAACCTTCCTTGCCTGACGACTAAATCATTGTGTGCAGCACATCCTTCCCATATGAGTTTTCTTCAGTTTTTTCTTATTTTGGTGAAGTAGAATATGACGGATATGACTGATTACTTTCAAAAGCACTGATTAGGTAGCTTGTGGCAAAGAAGCAAAATAAAAGACGTTTAATCATTTATTAAGCCAAACGCTTGTGGTGAACGTACAGATGTTTCTGACACCCCCCTTAGAACTGGTATCTGGTCTGAAGGAGTACTTGTAAAATGCTGTCACTGTTGCTTTCTCTGTTTTAACTGAAGGATCATCTGACAACAATACTTGGAGAATCTGAATGAATGCAAGGCGTCCCAAAACTTTTGTCAAGCAAGATGATATTACTCACCTTCCCTGAGTTTACAGAGTCAGCTGCAGCTGAGGTGTTTAGCAGGGGGTTCAGTCGGGCACTAACTGGGGTTGGGTGGTCAGTGTTTGTTTTGGCTCCCAGAACATACGTTTGGGTTGAAGACATCTGAGAGCCTGTGGAAAAGCCAATCCACAGGCCAGTGGCAGAGGTCAGAAACTCTCTCTCTCACACACACACACACACACACACACACACCTAAAATAACTCTAATATCAGAACCAATAGAAATCAGAGATATTGTTTTGCTCAGCTTTTGTAAAAAAAAAAACACTTTAACTTTGCCCTGTTTTATCTAATTGTCCTACAAAGTCAAAACAAGCACAGAGATCCAAAGTCAAAAGTCATGGCAGTGTGTGATGGGGTTTTTCTCCTTTCCATGTTTTTTGGGGGTAGGGGGGCAGTGGTCCTGTGCAGTTCTCCACCATGCAGGTGTTAAGAGTTTCAAAGCAAAAATATAAGGTTTAACTCAAACACTGTTATTACCACACACACACTCACACACACACACAGCCAGAGTCTTGCTTGAACCAATGATGGCGCCATATTTTTAGGAACAAAGCTTTTTCAGCTTTTTTTTAAAACTGCAATAAATGAATTGTTCACCTATAATTTTCTAGTTCATTGTGAAAATCAGAGCTGTATAAACTGTACACATATACTGTAGTCTGTATATGTCTAATAATTTCGTGTATTTGTGTAGGTTATTGTGTACGGTGAACAAACACATGGCAATAGATCTTTCACAGCTTTTTAATACAACTGCAATTAAATAGGATTAGACGTTCACTGATTTATTACAGAAACTCTCTTGTAATAAATCAGTGAACATCTAATCCCATTTTAAAGCAACCTCTCTCTGATACCTAGGAGAACTCCTCCACAGTGAGGTTAGCCCATATCGGGGTGAGGTCAATGGAAATCCACCGATAATAGCAACGTTCTGTAGTCTTTTTCATCCCCGCCAAGCGGGATTTCTTATCTAAGCTTGTCTATACTTACTGAGTCCTCGAGGCCTGTGATCACAGGCTGCTATTCTCCCTGGAGGCCAGCAGAGAAATGTGTGTGTGTGTGTGTGCATGTGGTGCATTTGTGTGTGAGGGTGAGGGTGGTTGGATACTGTTTGCAGCAATACCTGTGGCTTTCCCAAGGAGAAAACACTTAGAACAATGGACAGACTGGAGGAAAAGAGGCAGAGTTTGAAAGTAACAGATATGTATGAAGTCACCACTTCATAGACTCCCAATTTCCACACTTTCACAGCTGCTGACAGAGAGAGAGAGAGAGAGAGAGAGAAAGAGAGAGAGTGAGACAGAGAGAGTGCGTCTGGTCTTATTGAGAAAAAAAAAAAAAGAAAAAAGAAAAGAAAGATTAAAGTCACAGAAGCCAAACCCAGAGTCACTTTGAAAAGGCTTTTCCCTCCATATGGCAACACAGTGGCTGTGTCTCTTTCTTACTGTTATATTATTAGTATAAAAATTTCTCTAAAGCGCCACAAATTTGGAAAAAATAATACTCAAAACACATCAAAATCAAACTTCGGGTTGCCGATACGCCCCTCTGCTTCGTCTGAGGATCCTTCATTCACTGTCTTTCTCAGAATCCACTGCCAATTATTCCACTGCCATCTTGGTGCATCCTATGACTTTTTATGTTGTTCCTAAACTCAGACATGCTACTTTGCAGTCTTTCATTTTAAAGTAAAACGCGTATTTTGTCAGCCAAACCAGTCTGTGTTGCCAAAAAGACAAACATTTTTGAATTAAGACAAACAAAAATCAACTCGAATCATGAGTCACTGTAATGTTAAATCAAATTAAAAACTGAAAACAAAGGATGACTTCTGGTAAAATACTGGGAGAGAAGAAAATTTCCTCAACCATTATCCTCTATAACTTTTTCCTTCGCTTCAAAAAAGGCTAAAAGAAACTAAAAGGAAAGATTTAGTGTTTCAGAAAGCTTTTCATGTCTAATCTCAAGTAAACTACTTTTGACACACTGAACATAATGGCGGTTTTATTGGACCAATATGCATGTCTACGTTAAATATTTTGACTCGCAGTCAAACAGGGAACTACATCCTGCCATATGTACAGACAGCCCTCTTTCAGAGCGAGTAAAGTCAGACTCCCACCTGTTTTTTTGTTTCCTGGGATTGGGCAATTGTTCTTACTCAGAATTTTATACAATAAACAATATATCAATTGTCCAATAGGGGGACATTTCAAATCTTGACTCAGAATCCAAAAAAAAAAAATTCATATTGAATCTGCAAATATATGCAAAAAATACTGCAAACACTGTAATATCAAATAAAAAAGATTTTAAAAAAAGGATGACTGAGAGTGAATCACTGTATTTCTTGGACATTTAACATGCATTTAATTTCTTGAAGTCAAAGGAGAAAATGCTCAAATATCTAAACCAGAGGTGTTCAAATCCAGTCCTAGAGGGCCAGTGTCCATCACACTTTGCTGATATCGCTGCTCAAATACACTTTGGTCATCTCACCTGTTAACTGACAGGATCCGTGAGTGTGTTTGAGGAGGTGAACCACTACACTGGTGGACACCAGCCCTCCAGGACTGGATTTGGGAGCCTCTGATGTACAAGGCTACAAGGGAGTTTAATTTTTCAATTTGGTGTCAAAAGCAGGACTCCCTCCCTCAGGACTTCTTGAAGGACTCCCTCCGTCAGGACTTCTTGACGCTGTGGAGGGCTTCAAAACGTTGTAGAGTTAGGAATCAGTGATAAACCAAGGAATGTTCTTTTCAAACAGACAATTTAATGACCATAAGAAGGCAAAGAAGGTGGCTAGTGTGTTTCTGATCATTACCATTTGAGCACACTTCAAGATTCTGTTAATAAACATAAGCTCCCCAATAGCACTGTAAGAAACACAGCCCATGACTTTTCCACCTGTGAGCTCTACAGTACATTTGGTACAATCAGGTTTAACTTCTTCTCCACTGGTTCTCCACGCAAAGAATCTACCGTCAGTTTAAAGCGGTGCTAGGTTTTTCTCTGAGCATCACTTTGTTAAACGTGTTAGTGAGCCTAAATAGCTTAAAGTTAACTTCTGGAAAGGTTGGTACCCCTGGATGCGTTTCATATTAACAGTATATGGACAAAATTATTGGGGCACACCTCTTTTTCAGGGTTTGAGCTCGGTATGCTTCAGCATACCAAGACATTTTGGACACCGCCATGCTTCCAACTTTGTGGTCACTGTTTGGGGAAGAACCTTTTCTATTCCATCCCAAAAGTATTGGGACTCCTGACCATTACACCAACAGAGACTTTAATGACATTGCATTCAAATACATAGACTTTAATGTGGAGTCCCAATACTTTCGTCCATATATTGCCTCTGCTTAAGAACCTCCCAGCCAATCCTAACGGAGCTGGGCGGAACGTTTCTGAATACGGGTGGGAAATAAAATAATGGCTCACCCGGAGGACAATACGCTCCACGAAGCCACGGAGTCCCACAGACGGTTCAGAGATGCGGGAGGCGAGGAGAGACTAGAGGGCATCTCGATTGTAGCTTAGTTTAAACAAAACCTTCCGTGGGAAAGTGTGAAGGTGCTGCAGCTGCTCCACTTCTTCTCTGGACACCAAGGGTTTTTTTTTTGAGCACCAAGTCCAAATGTGATCGAAATCTATCTACTATCGCGTGACAGCCACGATGCAGCTGTGGATTTGTGAAGATTAAACTAAGGTTTCACAGGGGAAAAACTTTTTCTTTTTTTTTTTTAATTCATTGATTTCCTCTAATTTCTCAGTGGAGCTGAGAATGGGCATTCCTATACTACTACTACTGCTGCTACTGTTTGGTGAGTACAGGCTGTTCATTCATGTTTTCAGTCCTGTAACCTAACTGGAGTATGTTTACAAAGGTAATGGTACATATATGAGCAAATAGTACTGAATGTGCATTTTTTTTTCTTGACAAACCAGGTGATGCACATTTAAAAAATGACCTATTTAACATGCAACCTCCAAGCAATGTGCACTTTATTGTATTTTTTTTTATTTATTATATTTTTACTCAGGTCCAAATAACATTTAGGTTTTATTTTCATTGTGTATTCAGCAACGCTCTCTGCTCAGTTTGTGCAGAAACTATTCAACAGATGTGAAATTGTGAGTGGAACTGCATACTTTGCGCCCTGCACTATACTATGCACATAATTTATGTGATGTCTGTGCTTTAATCAGCTAATCTCAAGTGTAGGGAACTTATTTTAAATTGCAAAGCTCTGCAGTTGCAACAGATGCAGTCGCAAGTGTGTGTGTGTATTTATGTGACCTTTGGTCCTGACCCATATTTAATTTAGTCTCCCATTGGAGGCATTAATCACAGTCTGAACAAAGCATATTATTTCAATAATCATTGCTTTCCCATATGGTTCCTGGGGCGCTTTTTACAGCCTGTGTTTGGAAGAACAAATTTAGGCCCTATTGTAATAGTGGTGAGATTGCTATTATGGTTAAATCATTTCTGTGTGTGAAGGAGAGAAGGCAATAAAGCGCGCTCCCTGGGGCTCTTGGGCAGATGAGGGTTGTTCTGGAGTGTAAGGCTTCACTTTAGCTCTCCATGGACGAGGCCTGGCACCGAGGGGAAATGTAGATTACTGGACTGCCCCTGACCCGTTAAATCTGCCAGAAATGACAGTGGAGGCCAACGCTTGGCTGCCACTTCAAATGGGGCCCGGAGATAAAAACGATATTTTCAAATCCACTTAAACTCTCGAGTGTGTTTAAACGAATCTAACGTTCAATTAAGTGGCGCGTTATTGCAGCCTTTCCTAGCAGCCATAAAACTGCCGACGTCAGGCCAGATTAGAGCGTGCTGTAAATTTATGGGGGGAAAACCTCAGGATGAGGTCAAAGGAAAACCAAAGCAGGAACCTAAGGCTCGGCATCATGTTGTGCTGAGTGAATGGGAGTCCAAACTGAGCTCAGTGTGCGGAGTCCAGGACAGGACCTAATATAAAGCAGGACACCAAAACTGCAAGCACCTACAGAACGGGCAAATTAAGAGCGAGATGTTAAAAATCATTTTTAAATGAAGCAAAGTGCTTTCTTTCTTCCACAAAAGACCTTTGGGTCATAAACTCGGTCCATGCTTCAATGCTAATGTATCTTAGTAAGTTTAGTTTTTAAATACATGTATTAATGTGACTCTAATCGTACTCTGCGTTCACTTTGTGTATGAACATTATATATAACAAATATCAAATGGCTACGTGAATGAATGTTCTTTTAACAAATCTTCCGGATCCGAGGTTCGCTCAGATCCAGTCCTCTCTGTCTTGACGGTTTACTTTTGTATTAGTCACCTGTGTCTATCATTAATGTGATTATAGTTGAAAGGGCCTGCAAGTGAACATTGAGTCAGATTATTCGCTGCTGAAGCATTGATGGTCCTGGATGAGGACAACAGTGACACATAAGTGTGATGTAAAAATTTCAGATCTTGACTGTTTTCACATATGTATTAGTTCGAGGCCCATGTATATTATTAGTTCTAGGCCCATATGTTTTTAAAAATTCTGGTGTTTGTGTTCACACAGATTTGTAAACTCAGATCTGTCACATGTAGGGAAATCATATATATGCTGCTGCAGACTTGTGAACAGAGCCTTAGATTGTCATGAAACTGTTTCATTTCAATTAAAAGTTTCATTTCAGAACCCAAAGGACGGACTCTTGGATTAATGTTGCTTGCTTGCTGGTTATCTTACCCACTGAGAAAACCTGCGTCCAAAAGATGTCTTTGGAACGTGTTTTTCACACATTGAAAAGTCGTCCCATGAGGAATGAAGGTTTTAGTATGTCTTTTTAGGGAAATAAATTGTAAATATTTGTACATGTGCAGATAAATATTTGCACAGTACACAATGACAGTGATAGAAACATTATGCAACAAAAGGCAACTTTTGCAGACTTCGCTGCACCTGCATATCCAGAGATGTCCAAAAAATCTCGCAGCCAGACGTTCAAATATTAAACTAAATATTGACGTCCAAAAGGGGTTGTAGTCAAGCGTCCAGTAATTGGACCTGATTTGTGCATGCAGATGCACAGACATGGTTCTCGACTGTCAGAAATAATCTGCTCGTCTGGCAGATGACTCGTGTTTGCGGGGCAGCTACGTTTCCATCTAAAATCACAGCTGCTTAAACAGCAGCTTGTGCCTGCATTTGTTGCTGTTTACCCACTGTATCATGATTTACAAAGTTTTTATGCTGTTCTTGACATGATACAATGACAAAATGATACAATGACAAAAATGCAAATAACACATTACCGATTATTTTATACAGCAGAACAATGCAATATGAAAAGCAGGTGGTGCAAATCTTGTTAACGCATGGAATAACTGAACGTATAGCAAATGACTTTAATACGCTTCAAACTGCTTAGTGCACTTTTCATTATACACAGTGTGTTTCACGCAACCCGCAACAAGTATGAAAGTTTCAACACATGAAACCAGCCTCTTTCACACCTGCAGCTGGAGATCCCATTTACTTATCAGTGTTTTTTTTTTTTTTTCCAGTGACTCATCAGCATGTCTTTTCACTATGTCCATGTCAGTATTCATTCCTAGATTTTGCAGGTGTCCTCTTGTTATTCGAAACCTGGCCCGAGCAATTACCCACTCGGAATGAATGGACGTGCTTTCTCAAATGAAGCTTTAAAAGTACAAAGCATTGAGAGGAAAATCCAGTAACACTGGATCCAAATCTAATCAGAATCTCAGCAAAATCAAGGTAATGCAGCGTAACTGAATATGCACACTTACTCCTGTGCACGTTAAACTCCTTTTCTTTTCATTTATGTATCCATTAAAATGCCTAAGGGCTTATAAAACGTGTGTATATAATCTGTATTAACGAGGGTCTAATAAAAGCTGCTCTGTGAGCGGCCTGTCAGGGACAGACACAGCAGATATGGAGAAAAAGCAAGGCATGGTAAAGAGCTTTAGGAATAGATGGAGGCGGCTTGTCACTGAGGTCCTGCTTTTCTCTAGCTCTGGGCGATTCTGGAGCCTGTCTGTTTGTCAGCCGTCCCAGAACTGTTAGCTCACCGATGGGACCCAGCCAACTGGAAATGTTCTCGGTGGTTGGAGCGTGGGGAGCTGAGTGGGTTCCTTGAGTTAGATAGACGGCAAGAGCTTGGGAAAAAGTGGTTATGGATCTCAGGCTGGAGTAGACACGGGAGTTAAACCTCCAGATATAGGGATTTGAGTTTTAATGTGGGAAGGGTTAATAAAAAGAACATCATTTTCAAACACAGGCAAAATATAGTCGGGTCCAGGTGCGAATATAATTCTGTGATGCTGGTAAATATTAGAAATACAGTGAACAAAGAGCACTGGCAAGAAGACTTCCTCTCTCAGTTACAGTTGTCATGAATAAAACTTCAGTGACTTCAACATATCTAAGAGTGTATTTCAAAAAGATCACTCTTAAGCTAGCAAAAAGGCTTCTTTGAAGAATCACTTTTGGTTTCATGAAAAGCCCAGTTAAGGTCTTTTAAAAGAACCATCAATTGAAAAGCTCTTTAAGGAACTCAATGTGATCACCCCAAAGTACCTACTATCTTGGCACCTGCAATTTTAATTGTTTTCTGGTTTGTGCTGTAGTAACGCTTCCTCATCCAGGCAAACACACCACACTACATAAATAAGAGTCTTTCATTAAAATTCCCAATGCTACATTTCCCAGAATCTGTAACATGATTCACATAAGTTGCGCTTTATAAGAACGTTTGAGAAATGCATACATTTAGAGGTAAAAGTGCATAGCAAAACACATTCGAAACACTGATCATTGTCAGAGCACCAACTGTTTGTTGGATTTATCTCAAAAGAAGTGTTTAAATTGTTACTTCCTAGTGAACATGATGAACAGATTTTCCTATTGAACTATCAGTACAAATGGCCCCATTCTGCATGTACTGATTAAGAGTGAGATTACGATAAACTCCATGACCAAACAAAATGGGTTATACTTTATGTCAGTTGTTCTAAGAGCATAAGGTCACAGTCTCACCAAAATAGGAAACTTATAGAGAGAGTTAAAAAAAGGTTTCTACCCTTTTTTAAGTAAGTATTTTTGTGTACTTAAGCATCTGTATAGGTATACTTATTGGGAAAATTTCACAAAATATAAACGACAACTTCTGTGATTAAATGACGCAGAAAAATAGAAAATCAATCAAATTAGACAGCAACTACATGTTCCTTCAAAGGCTTCTCACTTGTCACTTTTTAGCTGCTAATGGTTGCATCAATGCCAATCAAACTCAAGGGCATAGGCAGGAGACAACATCTTCTCCAGTATCGGCCTATTTAAGTAAAGATTCGTGTGTAAATTAGGACAGTACCTTGTGCAGCACTGCTCTGTAGGGTTTTTTGCTTGTCTAAATGGACTGTGTTCCCAATAAACTTTGGCACCAAGCTTAGATTCATTCAGATGTTCGACTCCATCAAGTCAGTTTGGTTCAAATTCAGCATTTGGCCATGGATAAAGAGTCTCTGTCTAACCTCAAACTTTATCCACCTCCAGAGAAACAGTGAGCATATCTCTCCAAAATGTCATGCTGCGTGAATCCTGAACTCCTCCATAAAATCTTGGAACGACTGTTTGCCTTGAAAAGACAAGAAAGGCCCGGGTGCTAACATGAGGTTCACCGGCTGTTAGGAAATCTCACAATCGCAGGCAGGTTGCTTTTGTTTACATAATAGAACCGTCCATATTATCCATGAGCATCCAAGGCCTATGCAAGGTGGTTTCAGATGTCGGAGTCCGAAAACAAACACTTGGCGTGCAGTCAGTGTGTAGGGTGGGACTGGGCACAGGTACAAATACAGCTGGTGTGTTTTCTCTGTGGCTCAATTGCAATGCACTAAATTCATTTTTTACACTAAATGCACTAGATGCAATGTGATGCATCATTCTGAATGTGACAATTTAAGTTACGTTTTGGAATATTACCAACTGTGATTAATTACAGTAATATTAAGTTGAAGATAATTGAATCCTGGTACAGATGTTGCTGAATAGTGTTAGGAGTTCTGTCCAAACACCCTTAATGGTGTTCCATGCGGTGCTTCTCCTGTTGGGATCAAATCCCAGTCTGCTGCTTGCGCCCTGCATTCAGTACTATTCGGTGTAAATAGTCCCTCCACTCTCAGGTACAGTTGTCATGAATAAAACTGCAGTGACTTCAGCATACACTAACAGTCAAAAGTTTGGACACACCTTTTCATTCAACATTTTTTCTTTGTTTTTATTATTTTCTACATTGTGGATTAATATTGAAAACAAACAAAATAATGAAGGAACACATGGAATTATAAAAGAGGTAGACAAACCAGAATATGTTTTGTAATAAAGTAATGATGGACTGTTGTTTTTTTACTTAGTTAAGTGGTTCTTGCCATAATGTGGAGTAGAACCGTAGTGGAACAGG